>JAKELP010000012.1:18604688-19192188 GCA_029929735.1 Mimosa pudica | reverse complement strand
ACCCTAAACCCTAAACCCTAAACCCTAAACCCTAAACCCTAAACCCTAAACCCTAAACCCTAAACCCTAAACCCTAAACCCTAAACCCTAAACCCTAAACCCTAAACCCTAAACCCTAAACCCTAAACCCTAAACCCTAAACCCTAAACCCTAAACCCTAAACCCTAAACCCTAAACCCTAAACCCTAAACCCTAAACCCTAAACCCTAAACCCTAAACCCTAAACCCTAAACCCTAAACCCTAAACCCTAAACCCTAAACCCTAAACCCTAAACCCTAAACCCTAAACCCTAAACCCTAAACCCTAAACCCTAAACCCTAAACCCTAAACCCTAAACCCTAAACCCTAAACCCTAAACCCTAAACCCTAAACCCTAAACCCTAAACCCTAAACCCTAAACCCTAAACCCTAAACCCTAAACCCTAAACCCTAAACCCTAAACCCTAAACCCTAAACCCTAAACCCTAAACCCTAAACCCTAAACCCTAAACCCTAAACCCTAAACCCTAAACCCTAAACCCTAAACCCTAAACCCTAAACCCTAAACCCTAAACCCTAAACCCTAAACCCTAAACCCTAAACCCTAAACCCTAAACCCTAAACCCTAAACCCTAAACCCTAAACCCTAAACCCTAAACCCTAAACCCTAAACCCTAAACCCTAAACCCTAAACCCTAAACCCTAAACCCTAAACCCTAAACCCTAAACCCTAAACCCTAAACCCTAAACCCTAAACCCTAAACCCTAAACCCTAAACCCTAAACCCTAAACCCTAAACCCTAAACCCTAAACCCTAAACCCTAAACCCTAAACCCTAAACCCTAAACCCTAAACCCTAAACCCTAAACCCTAAACCCTAAACCCTAAACCCTAAACCCTAAACCCTAAACCCTAAACCCTAAACCCTAAACCCTAAACCCTAAACCCTAAACCCTAAACCCTAAACCCTAAACCCTAAACCCTAAACCCTAAACCCTAAACCCTAAACCCTAAACCCTAAACCCTAAACCCTAAACCCTAAACCCTAAACCCTAAACCCTAAACCCTAAACCCTAAACCCTAACCCTAAACCCTAAACCCTAAACCCTAAACCCTAAACCCTAAACCCTAAACCCTAAACCCTAAACCCTAAACCCTAAACCCTAAACCCTAAACCCTAAACCCTAAACCCTAAACCCTAAACCCTAAACCCTAAACCCTAAACCCTAAACCCTAAACCCTAAACCCTAAACCCTAAACCCTAAACCCTAAACCCTAAACCCTAAACCCTAAACCCTAAACCCTAAACCCTAAACCCTAAACCCTAAACCCTAAACCCTAAACCCTAAACCCTAAACCCTAAACCCTAAACCCTAAACCCTAAACCCTAAACCCTAAACCCTAAACCCTAAACCCTAAACCCTAAACCCTAAACCCTAAACCCTAAACCCTAAACCCTAAACCCTAAACCCTAAACCCTAAACCCTAAACCCTAAACCCTAAACCCTAAACCCTAAACCCTAAACCCTAAACCCTAAACCCTAAACCCTAAACCCTAAACCCTAAACCCTAAACCCTAAACCCTAAACCCTAAACCCTAAACCCTAAACCCTAAACCCTAAACCCTAAACCCTAAACCCTAAACCCTAAACCCTAAACCCTAAACCCTAAACCCTAAACCCTAAACCCTAAACCCTAAACCCTAAACCCTAAACCCTAAACCCTAAACCCTAAACCCTAAACCCTAAACCCTAAACCCTAAACCCTAAACCCTAAACCCTAAACCCTAAACCCTAAACCCTAAACCCTAAACCCTAAACCCTAAACCCTAAACCCTAAACCCTAAACCCTAAACCCTAAACCCTAAACCCTAAACCCTAAACCCTAAACCCTAAACCCTAAACCCTAAACCCTAAACCCTAAACCCTAAACCCTAAACCCTAAACCCTAAACCCTAAACCCTAAACCCTAAACCCTAAACCCTAAACCCTAAACCCTAAACCCTAAACCCTAAACCCTAAACCCTAAACCCTAAACCCTAAACCCTAAACCCTAAACCCTAAACCCTAAACCCTAAACCCTAAACCCTAAACCCTAAACCCTAAACCCTAAACCCTAAACCCTAAACCCTAAACCCTAAACCCTAAACCCTAAACCCTAAACCCTAAACCCTAAACCCTAAACCCTAAACCCTAAACCCTAAACCCTAAACCCTAAACCCTAAACCCTAAACCCTAAACCCTAAACCCTAAACCCTAAACCCTAAACCCTAAACCCTAAACCCTAAACCCTAAACCCTAAACCCTAAACCCTAAACCCTAAACCCTAAACCCTAAACCCTAAACCCTAAACCCTAAACCCTAAACCCTAAACCCTAAACCCTAAACCCTAAACCCTAAACCCTAAACCCTAAACCCTAAACCCTAAACCCTAAACCCTAAACCCTAAACCCTAAACCCTAAACCCTAAACCCTAAACCCTAAACCCTAAACCCTAAACCCTAAACCCTAAACCCTAAACCCTAAACCCTAAACCCTAAACCCTAAACCCTAAACCCTAAACCCTAAACCCTAAACCCTAAACCCTAAACCCTAAACCCTAAACCCTAAACCCTAAACCCTAAACCCTAAACCCTAAACCCTAAACCCTAAACCCTAAACCCTAAACCCTAAACCCTAAACCCTAAACCCTAAACCCTAAACCCTAAACCCTAAACCCTAAACCCTAAACCCTAAACCCTAAACCCTAAACCCTAAACCCTAAACCCTAAACCCTAAACCCTAAACCCTAAACCCTAAACCCTAAACCCTAAACCCTAAACCCTAAACCCTAAACCCTAAACCCTAAACCCTAAACCCTAAACCCTAAACCCTAAACCCTAAACCCTAAACCCTAAACCCTAAACCCTAAACCCTAAACCCTAAACCCTAAACCCTAAACCCTAAACCCTAAACCCTAAACCCTAAACCCTAAACCCTAAACCCTAAACCCTAAACCCTAAACCCTAAACCCTAAACCCTAAACCCTAAACCCTAAACCCTAAACCCTAAACCCTAAACCCTAAACCCTAAACCCTAAACCCTAAACCCTAAACCCTAAACCCTAAACCCTAAACCCTAAACCCTAAACCCTAAACCCTAAACCCTAAACCCTAAACCCTAAACCCTAAACCCTAAACCCTAAACCCTAAACCCTAAACCCTAAACCCTAAACCCTAAACCCTAAACCCTAAACCCTAAACCCTAAACCCTAAACCCTAAACCCTAAACCCTAAACCCTAAACCCTAAACCCTAAACCCTAAACCCTAAACCCTAAACCCTAAACCCTAAACCCTAAACCCTAAACCCTAAACCCTAAACCCTAAACCCTAAACCCTAAACCCTAAACCCTAAACCCTAAACCCTAAACCCTAAACCCTAAACCCTAAACCCTAAACCCTAAACCCTAAACCCTAAACCCTAAACCCTAAACCCTAAACCCTAAACCCTAAACCCTAAACCCTAAACCCTAAACCCTAAACCCTAAACCCTAAACCCTAAACCCTAAACCCTAAACCCTAAACCCTAAACCCTAAACCCTAAACCCTAAACCCTAAACCCTAAACCCTAAACCCTAAACCCTAAACCCTAAACCCTAAACCCTAAACCCTAAACCCTAAACCCTAAACCCTAAACCCTAAACCCTAAACCCTAAACCCTAAACCCTAAACCCTAAACCCTAAACCCTAAACCCTAAACCCTAAACCCTAAACCCTAAACCCTAAACCCTAAACCCTAAACCCTAAACCCTAAACCCTAAACCCTAAACCCTAAACCCTAAACCCTAAACCCTAAACCCTAAACCCTAAACCCTAAACCCTAAACCCTAAACCCTAAACCCTAAACCCTAAACCCTAAACCCTAAACCCTAAACCCTAAACCCTAAACCCTAAACCCTAAACCCTAAACCCTAAACCCTAAACCCTAAACCCTAAACCCTAAACCCTAAACCCTAAACCCTAAACCCTAAACCCTAAACCCTAAACCCTAAACCCTAAACCCTAAACCCTAAACCCTAAACCCTAAACCCTAAACCCTAAACCCTAAACCCTAAACCCTAAACCCTAAACCCTAAACCCTAAACCCTAAACCCTAAACCCTAAACCCTAAACCCTAAACCCTAAACCCTAAACCCTAAACCCTAAACCCTAAACCCTAAACCCTAAACCCTAAACCCTAAACCCTAAACCCTAAACCCTAAACCCTAAACCCTAAACCCTAAACCCTAAACCCTAAACCCTAAACCCTAAACCCTAAACCCTAAACCCTAAACCCTAAACCCTAAACCCTAAACCCTAAACCCTAAACCCTAAACCCTAAACCCTAAACCCTAAACCCTAAACCCTAAACCCTAAACCCTAAACCCTAAACCCTAAACCCTAAACCCTAAACCCTAAACCCTAAACCCTAAACCCTAAACCCTAAACCCTAAACCCTAAACCCTAAACCCTAAACCCTAAACCCTAAACCCTAAACCCTAAACCCTAAACCCTAAACCCTAAACCCTAAACCCTAAACCCTAAACCCTAAACCCTAAACCCTAAACCCTAAACCCTAAACCCTAAACCCTAAACCCTAAACCCTAAACCCTAAACCCTAAACCCTAAACCCTAAACCCTAAACCCTAAACCCTAAACCCTAAACCCTAAACCCTAAACCCTAAACCCTAAACCCTAAACCCTAAACCCTAAACCCTAAACCCTAAACCCTAAACCCTAAACCCTAAACCCTAAACCCTAAACCCTAAACCCTAAACCCTAAACCCTAAACCCTAAACCCTAAACCCTAAACCCTAAACCCTAAACCCTAAACCCTAAACCCTAAACCCTAAACCCTAAACCCTAAACCCTAAACCCTAAACCCTAAACCCTAAACCCTAAACCCTAAACCCTAAACCCTAAACCCTAAACCCTAAACCCTAAACCCTAAACCCTAAACCCTAAACCCTAAACCCTAAACCCTAAACCCTAAACCCTAAACCCTAAACCCTAAACCCTAAACCCTAAACCCTAAACCCTAAACCCTAAACCCTAAACCCTAAACCCTAAACCCTAAACCCTAAACCCTAAACCCTAAACCCTAAACCCTAAACCCTAAACCCTAAACCCTAAACCCTAAACCCTAAACCCTAAACCCTAAACCCTAAACCCTAAACCCTAAACCCTAAACCCTAAACCCTAAACCCTAAACCCTAAACCCTAAACCCTAAACCCTAAACCCTAAACCCTAAACCCTAAACCCTAAACCCTAAACCCTAAACCCTAAACCCTAAACCCTAAACCCTAAACCCTAAACCCTAAACCCTAAACCCTAAACCCTAAACCCTAAACCCTAAACCCTAAACCCTAAACCCTAAACCCTAAACCCTAAACCCTAAACCCTAAACCCTAAACCCTAAACCCTAAACCCTAAACCCTAAACCCTAAACCCTAAACCCTAAACCCTAAACCCTAAACCCTAAACCCTAAACCCTAAACCCTAAACCCTAAACCCTAAACCCTAAACCCTAAACCCTAAACCCTAAACCCTAAACCCTAAACCCTAAACCCTAAACCCTAAACCCTAAACCCTAAACCCTAAACCCTAAACCCTAAACCCTAAACCCTAAACCCTAAACCCTAAACCCTAAACCCTAAACCCTAAACCCTAAACCCTAAACCCTAAACCCTAAACCCTAAACCCTAAACCCTAAACCCTAAACCCTAAACCCTAAACCCTAAACCCTAAACCCTAAACCCTAAACCCTAAACCCTAAACCCTAAACCCTAAACCCTAAACCCTAAACCCTAAACCCTAAACCCTAAACCCTAAACCCTAAACCCTAAACCCTAAACCCTAAACCCTAAACCCTAAACCCTAAACCCTAAACCCTAAACCCTAAACCCTAAACCCTAAACCCTAAACCCTAAACCCTAAACCCTAAACCCTAAACCCTAAACCCTAAACCCTAAACCCTAAACCCTAAACCCTAAACCCTAAACCCTAAACCCTAAACCCTAAACCCTAAACCCTAAACCCTAAACCCTAAACCCTAAACCCTAAACCCTAAACCCTAAACCCTAAACCCTAAACCCTAAACCCTAAACCCTAAACCCTAAACCCTAAACCCTAAACCCTAAACCCTAAACCCTAAACCCTAAACCCTAAACCCTAAACCCTAAACCCTAAACCCTAAACCCTAAACCCTAAACCCTAAACCCTAAACCCTAAACCCTAAACCCTAAACCCTAAACCCTAAACCCTAAACCCTAAACCCTAAACCCTAAACCCTAAACCCTAAACCCTAAACCCTAAACCCTAAACCCTAAACCCTAAACCCTAAACCCTAAACCCTAAACCCTAAACCCTAAACCCTAAACCCTAAACCCTAAACCCTAAACCCTAAACCCTAAACCCTAAACCCTAAACCCTAAACCCTAAACCCTAAACCCTAAACCCTAAACCCTAAACCCTAAACCCTAAACCCTAAACCCTAAACCCTAAACCCTAAACCCTAAACCCTAAACCCTAAACCCTAAACCCTAAACCCTAAACCCTAAACCCTAAACCCTAAACCCTAAACCCTAAACCCTAAACCCTAAACCCTAAACCCTAAACCCTAAACCCTAAACCCTAAACCCTAAACCCTAAACCCTAAACCCTAAACCCTAAACCCTAAACCCTAAACCCTAAACCCTAAACCCTAAACCCTAAACCCTAAACCCTAAACCCTAAACCCTAAACCCTAAACCCTAAACCCTAAACCCTAAACCCTAAACCCTAAACCCTAAACCCTAAACCCTAAACCCTAAACCCTAAACCCTAAACCCTAAACCCTAAACCCTAAACCCTAAACCCTAAACCCTAAACCCTAAACCCTAAACCCTAAACCCTAAACCCTAAACCCTAAACCCTAAACCCTAAACCCTAAACCCTAAACCCTAAACCCTAAACCCTAAACCCTAAACCCTAAACCCTAAACCCTAAACCCTAAACCCTAAACCCTAAACCCTAAACCCTAAACCCTAAACCCTAAACCCTAAACCCTAAACCCTAAACCCTAAACCCTAAACCCTAAACCCTAAACCCTAAACCCTAAACCCTAAACCCTAAACCCTAAACCCTAAACCCTAAACCCTAAACCCTAAACCCTAAACCCTAAACCCTAAACCCTAAACCCTAAACCCTAAACCCTAAACCCTAAACCCTAAACCCTAAACCCTAAACCCTAAACCCTAAACCCTAAACCCTAAACCCTAAACCCTAAACCCTAAACCCTAAACCCTAAACCCTAAACCCTAAACCCTAAACCCTAAACCCTAAACCCTAAACCCTAAACCCTAAACCCTAAACCCTAAACCCTAAACCCTAAACCCTAAACCCTAAACCCTAAACCCTAAACCCTAAACCCTAAACCCTAAACCCTAAACCCTAAACCCTAAACCCTAAACCCTAAACCCTAAACCCTAAACCCTAAACCCTAAACCCTAAACCCTAAACCCTAAACCCTAAACCCTAAACCCTAAACCCTAAACCCTAAACCCTAAACCCTAAACCCTAAACCCTAAACCCTAAACCCTAAACCCTAAACCCTAAACCCTAAACCCTAAACCCTAAACCCTAAACCCTAAACCCTAAACCCTAAACCCTAAACCCTAAACCCTAAACCCTAAACCCTAAACCCTAAACCCTAAACCCTAAACCCTAAACCCTAAACCCTAAACCCTAAACCCTAAACCCTAAACCCTAAACCCTAAACCCTAAACCCTAAACCCTAAACCCTAAACCCTAAACCCTAAACCCTAAACCCTAAACCCTAAACCCTAAACCCTAAACCCTAAACCCTAAACCCTAAACCCTAAACCCTAAACCCTAAACCCTAAACCCTAAACCCTAAACCCTAAACCCTAAACCCTAAACCCTAAACCCTAAACCCTAAACCCTAAACCCTAAACCCTAAACCCTAAACCCTAAACCCTAAACCCTAAACCCTAAACCCTAAACCCTAAACCCTAAACCCTAAACCCTAAACCCTAAACCCTAAACCCTAAACCCTAAACCCTAAACCCTAAACCCTAAACCCTAAACCCTAAACCCTAAACCCTAAACCCTAAACCCTAAACCCTAAACCCTAAACCCTAAACCCTAAACCCTAAACCCTAAACCCTAAACCCTAAACCCTAAACCCTAAACCCTAAACCCTAAACCCTAAACCCTAAACCCTAAACCCTAAACCCTAAACCCTAAACCCTAAACCCTAAACCCTAAACCCTAAACCCTAAACCCTAAACCCTAAACCCTAAACCCTAAACCCTAAACCCTAAACCCTAAACCCTAAACCCTAAACCCTAAACCCTAAACCCTAAACCCTAAACCCTAAACCCTAAACCCTAAACCCTAAACCCTAAACCCTAAACCCTAAACCCTAAACCCTAAACCCTAAACCCTAAACCCTAAACCCTAAACCCTAAACCCTAAACCCTAAACCCTAAACCCTAAACCCTAAACCCTAAACCCTAAACCCTAAACCCTAAACCCTAAACCCTAAACCCTAAACCCTAAACCCTAAACCCTAAACCCTAAACCCTAAACCCTAAACCCTAAACCCTAAACCCTAAACCCTAAACCCTAAACCCTAAACCCTAAACCCTAAACCCTAAACCCTAAACCCTAAACCCTAAACCCTAAACCCTAAACCCTAAACCCTAAACCCTAAACCCTAAACCCTAAACCCTAAACCCTAAACCCTAAACCCTAAACCCTAAACCCTAAACCCTAAACCCTAAACCCTAAACCCTAAACCCTAAACCCTAAACCCTAAACCCTAAACCCTAAACCCTAAACCCTAAACCCTAAACCCTAAACCCTAAACCCTAAACCCTAAACCCTAAACCCTAAACCCTAAACCCTAAACCCTAAACCCTAAACCCTAAACCCTAAACCCTAAACCCTAAACCCTAAACCCTAAACCCTAAACCCTAAACCCTAAACCCTAAACCCTAAACCCTAAACCCTAAACCCTAAACCCTAAACCCTAAACCCTAAACCCTAAACCCTAAACCCTAAACCCTAAACCCTAAACCCTAAACCCTAAACCCTAAACCCTAAACCCTAAACCCTAAACCCTAAACCCTAAACCCTAAACCCTAAACCCTAAACCCTAAACCCTAAACCCTAAACCCTAAACCCTAAACCCTAAACCCTAAACCCTAAACCCTAAACCCTAAACCCTAAACCCTAAACCCTAAACCCTAAACCCTAAACCCTAAACCCTAAACCCTAAACCCTAAACCCTAAACCCTAAACCCTAAACCCTAAACCCTAAACCCTAAACCCTAAACCCTAAACCCTAAACCCTAAACCCTAAACCCTAAACCCTAAACCCTAAACCCTAAACCCTAAACCCTAAACCCTAAACCCTAAACCCTAAACCCTAAACCCTAAACCCTAAACCCTAAACCCTAAACCCTAAACCCTAAACCCTAAACCCTAAACCCTAAACCCTAAACCCTAAACCCTAAACCCTAAACCCTAAACCCTAAACCCTAAACCCTAAACCCTAAACCCTAAACCCTAAACCCTAAACCCTAAACCCTAAACCCTAAACCCTAAACCCTAAACCCTAAACCCTAAACCCTAAACCCTAAACCCTAAACCCTAAACCCTAAACCCTAAACCCTAAACCCTAAACCCTAAACCCTAAACCCTAAACCCTAAACCCTAAACCCTAAACCCTAAACCCTAAACCCTAAACCCTAAACCCTAAACCCTAAACCCTAAACCCTAAACCCTAAACCCTAAACCCTAAACCCTAAACCCTAAACCCTAAACCCTAAACCCTAAACCCTAAACCCTAAACCCTAAACCCTAAACCCTAAACCCTAAACCCTAAACCCTAAACCCTAAACCCTAAACCCTAAACCCTAAACCCTAAACCCTAAACCCTAAACCCTAAACCCTAAACCCTAAACCCTAAACCCTAAACCCTAAACCCTAAACCCTAAACCCTAAACCCTAAACCCTAAACCCTAAACCCTAAACCCTAAACCCTAAACCCTAAACCCTAAACCCTAAACCCTAAACCCTAAACCCTAAACCCTAAACCCTAAACCCTAAACCCTAAACCCTAAACCCTAAACCCTAAACCCTAAACCCTAAACCCTAAACCCTAAACCCTAAACCCTAAACCCTAAACCCTAAACCCTAAACCCTAAACCCTAAACCCTAAACCCTAAACCCTAAACCCTAAACCCTAAACCCTAAACCCTAAACCCTAAACCCTAAACCCTAAACCCTAAACCCTAAACCCTAAACCCTAAACCCTAAACCCTAAACCCTAAACCCTAAACCCTAAACCCTAAACCCTAAACCCTAAACCCTAAACCCTAAACCCTAAACCCTAAACCCTAAACCCTAAACCCTAAACCCTAAACCCTAAACCCTAAACCCTAAACCCTAAACCCTAAACCCTAAACCCTAAACCCTAAACCCTAAACCCTAAACCCTAAACCCTAAACCCTAAACCCTAAACCCTAAACCCTAAACCCTAAACCCTAAACCCTAAACCCTAAACCCTAAACCCTAAACCCTAAACCCTAAACCCTAAACCCTAAACCCTAAACCCTAAACCCTAAACCCTAAACCCTAAACCCTAAACCCTAAACCCTAAACCCTAAACCCTAAACCCTAAACCCTAAACCCTAAACCCTAAACCCTAAACCCTAAACCCTAAACCCTAAACCCTAAACCCTAAACCCTAAACCCTAAACCCTAAACCCTAAACCCTAAACCCTAAACCCTAAACCCTAAACCCTAAACCCTAAACCCTAAACCCTAAACCCTAAACCCTAAACCCTAAACCCTAAACCCTAAACCCTAAACCCTAAACCCTAAACCCTAAACCCTAAACCCTAAACCCTAAACCCTAAACCCTAAACCCTAAACCCTAAACCCTAAACCCTAAACCCTAAACCCTAAACCCTAAACCCTAAACCCTAAACCCTAAACCCTAAACCCTAAACCCTAAACCCTAAACCCTAAACCCTAAACCCTAAACCCTAAACCCTAAACCCTAAACCCTAAACCCTAAACCCTAAACCCTAAACCCTAAACCCTAAACCCTAAACCCTAAACCCTAAACCCTAAACCCTAAACCCTAAACCCTAAACCCTAAACCCTAAACCCTAAACCCTAAACCCTAAACCCTAAACCCTAAACCCTAAACCCTAAACCCTAAACCCTAAACCCTAAACCCTAAACCCTAAACCCTAAACCCTAAACCCTAAACCCTAAACCCTAAACCCTAAACCCTAAACCCTAAACCCTAAACCCTAAACCCTAAACCCTAAACCCTAAACCCTAAACCCTAAACCCTAAACCCTAAACCCTAAACCCTAAACCCTAAACCCTAAACCCTAAACCCTAAACCCTAAACCCTAAACCCTAAACCCTAAACCCTAAACCCTAAACCCTAAACCCTAAACCCTAAACCCTAAACCCTAAACCCTAAACCCTAAACCCTAAACCCTAAACCCTAAACCCTAAACCCTAAACCCTAAACCCTAAACCCTAAACCCTAAACCCTAAACCCTAAACCCTAAACCCTAAACCCTAAACCCTAAACCCTAAACCCTAAACCCTAAACCCTAAACCCTAAACCCTAAACCCTAAACCCTAAACCCTAAACCCTAAACCCTAAACCCTAAACCCTAAACCCTAAACCCTAAACCCTAAACCCTAAACCCTAAACCCTAAACCCTAAACCCTAAACCCTAAACCCTAAACCCTAAACCCTAAACCCTAAACCCTAAACCCTAAACCCTAAACCCTAAACCCTAAACCCTAAACCCTAAACCCTAAACCCTAAACCCTAAACCCTAAACCCTAAACCCTAAACCCTAAACCCTAAACCCTAAACCCTAAACCCTAAACCCTAAACCCTAAACCCTAAACCCTAAACCCTAAACCCTAAACCCTAAACCCTAAACCCTAAACCCTAAACCCTAAACCCTAAACCCTAAACCCTAAACCCTAAACCCTAAACCCTAAACCCTAAACCCTAAACCCTAAACCCTAAACCCTAAACCCTAAACCCTAAACCCTAAACCCTAAACCCTAAACCCTAAACCCTAAACCCTAAACCCTAAACCCTAAACCCTAAACCCTAAACCCTAAACCCTAAACCCTAAACCCTAAACCCTAAACCCTAAACCCTAAACCCTAAACCCTAAACCCTAAACCCTAAACCCTAAACCCTAAACCCTAAACCCTAAACCCTAAACCCTAAACCCTAAACCCTAAACCCTAAACCCTAAACCCTAAACCCTAAACCCTAAACCCTAAACCCTAAACCCTAAACCCTAAACCCTAAACCCTAAACCCTAAACCCTAAACCCTAAACCCTAAACCCTAAACCCTAAACCCTAAACCCTAAACCCTAAACCCTAAACCCTAAACCCTAAACCCTAAACCCTAAACCCTAAACCCTAAACCCTAAACCCTAAACCCTAAACCCTAAACCCTAAACCCTAAACCCTAAACCCTAAACCCTAAACCCTAAACCCTAAACCCTAAACCCTAAACCCTAAACCCTAAACCCTAAACCCTAAACCCTAAACCCTAAACCCTAAACCCTAAACCCTAAACCCTAAACCCTAAACCCTAAACCCTAAACCCTAAACCCTAAACCCTAAACCCTAAACCCTAAACCCTAAACCCTAAACCCTAAACCCTAAACCCTAAACCCTAAACCCTAAACCCTAAACCCTAAACCCTAAACCCTAAACCCTAAACCCTAAACCCTAAACCCTAAACCCTAAACCCTAAACCCTAAACCCTAAACCCTAAACCCTAAACCCTAAACCCTAAACCCTAAACCCTAAACCCTAAACCCTAAACCCTAAACCCTAAACCCTAAACCCTAAACCCTAAACCCTAAACCCTAAACCCTAAACCCTAAACCCTAAACCCTAAACCCTAAACCCTAAACCCTAAACCCTAAACCCTAAACCCTAAACCCTAAACCCTAAACCCTAAACCCTAAACCCTAAACCCTAAACCCTAAACCCTAAACCCTAAACCCTAAACCCTAAACCCTAAACCCTAAACCCTAAACCCTAAACCCTAAACCCTAAACCCTAAACCCTAAACCCTAAACCCTAAACCCTAAACCCTAAACCCTAAACCCTAAACCCTAAACCCTAAACCCTAAACCCTAAACCCTAAACCCTAAACCCTAAACCCTAAACCCTAAACCCTAAACCCTAAACCCTAAACCCTAAACCCTAAACCCTAAACCCTAAACCCTAAACCCTAAACCCTAAACCCTAAACCCTAAACCCTAAACCCTAAACCCTAAACCCTAAACCCTAAACCCTAAACCCTAAACCCTAAACCCTAAACCCTAAACCCTAAACCCTAAACCCTAAACCCTAAACCCTAAACCCTAAACCCTAAACCCTAAACCCTAAACCCTAAACCCTAAACCCTAAACCCTAAACCCTAAACCCTAAACCCTAAACCCTAAACCCTAAACCCTAAACCCTAAACCCTAAACCCTAAACCCTAAACCCTAAACCCTAAACCCTAAACCCTAAACCCTAAACCCTAAACCCTAAACCCTAAACCCTAAACCCTAAACCCTAAACCCTAAACCCTAAACCCTAAACCCTAAACCCTAAACCCTAAACCCTAAACCCTAAACCCTAAACCCTAAACCCTAAACCCTAAACCCTAAACCCTAAACCCTAAACCCTAAACCCTAAACCCTAAACCCTAAACCCTAAACCCTAAACCCTAAACCCTAAACCCTAAACCCTAAACCCTAAACCCTAAACCCTAAACCCTAAACCCTAAACCCTAAACCCTAAACCCTAAACCCTAAACCCTAAACCCTAAACCCTAAACCCTAAACCCTAAACCCTAAACCCTAAACCCTAAACCCTAAACCCTAAACCCTAAACCCTAAACCCTAAACCCTAAACCCTAAACCCTAAACCCTAAACCCTAAACCCTAAACCCTAAACCCTAAACCCTAAACCCTAAACCCTAAACCCTAAACCCTAAACCCTAAACCCTAAACCCTAAACCCTAAACCCTAAACCCTAAACCCAAAACCCTAAACCCTAAACCCCTAAACCCCTAACCCTAAACCCTAAACCCCTAACCCTAAACCCTAAACCCCAAACCCTAAACCCCCAACCCCAAACCCCAAACCCTAAACCCCAAACCCTAAACCCTAAACCTTAAACCCCCGAACCCCGAACCCGAACCGAGACCCCGAGCCCTAGACCCTAGAACCTAGACCCCTGAACCCCGAACCCTGAACCACGAGCCCTGAACCCTGAACCCTCAACCCTAAGCAACGATAGTTGTTGGGGTTGGGGATGCGGGGGGAATGGTGTTGAAATGGTATTTTTTGGGAGGGTGAAAGGTGTGAGAGAGGGAGTCGAGGTGTGGGTGGGGGTTGGATACATGATTGTGTATGTTCACCTTGTGTTTTTGGGGTGCAAGATGGTGGTAGGGGGAATGGTGTTGGTGTTTTTTTGTGGGAAGCAAAGTTGTGGGTGGGGAGTTGTGTTACAGGTCGAAGCTATGGGTAGCGTTTGTAACATGAATGTGTATGTTCACCTTGTGTTTTGGGGATGGTGGTTTTTGTTGAGGAGAAGATGGTGGGTGGGAATGGTGGCAGGCTGGGGAGTATTGTTAGGGTTTATTTTTTGTGAGGGAGCAAAGTTGTGAGTGGCGGAGTGGTGTTAGAAGACGGAGGTGTGGGTTGGGTTTGATATTTGATTGTGTATGTTCACGTTGTGTTTAGATGGTGGGGGTTTTATGGGTGTTTGAATATGGTGGGTGTGGGTTGGGGGATGTAGGGGAGTGGTGTTGAGGGTTTATTTTTAGGGGTGCCAAAGGAGTGAGTCAGGGAGTGGTATTGTGTGGATTTTTTTTTTTGGGCAATGGTTTGGGAATAGGAGTGGTGTTGGGGGCAAAGGTGTGGGTAGGGTTTGGATACATGATTGTGTATGAACCTTGTGTTGGTGGGCAAAGGTGTGGTATTGGGCGGTGGGCGAAGATGGTGGGTGGGGATTGGGGGACGCTGGGGGAATGGTGTTGTTGGGGTATTTTTTGGGGGGTGAGGTGTGGGAGGGGAGTTGTCCTAAACCCTAAACCCTAAGCAACGATGGTGTTTGGTAGTTGGGCAGGGGGAATGGTGTTGAAATGGTATTTTTGGGGGGGAAGGTGTGAGAGGGGGAGTTGTGTTGGGGGAGTGGAGGTGTGGGTGGGGGTTGGATACATGATTGTGTATGTTCACCTTGTGTTTTTGGGGTGCAAGATGGTGGTAGGGGGAGTGGTGTTGGGGTTTTTTTGTGGGGAAGCAAAGTTGTGAGTGGGGGAGTTGTGTTAAAGGGCGGAGCTATGGGTAGCGTTTGTAACATGAATGTGTATGTTCACCTTGTGTTTTGGGGATGGTGGTTTTTGTTGAGGAGAAGATGGTGGGTGAGAGTGGTGGTAGGCAGGGGAGTGCTGTTGGGGTTTTTTTCTTGTGTGGGAGCAAAGTTGTGAGTGGGGGAGTGGTGTTAGGGGCGGAGGTGTGGGTTAGGTTTGATATTTGATTGTGTATGTTCACCTTATGTTTAGAGGGTGGGGGTTTTAGGGGTGTACGAAGATGGTGGGTGTGGGTTGGGGGAGGCAGGGGAGTGGTGTTTGTTAGAATCTTAAGTTTTGATGAAGACTAAAATATGAAAGAATAGGCCAAGTACTTAGAAAACAATAGGTGAATATAGAACCCCAAGTAAGAGTGCAACCGGATGTGGATTTACTTCCGGATAGACTAGGACTTGCGCTCACGGATGAATGGTTCATCCCCCAGCGGCAGCAAGTAACTCACTAGGGAATTAACTTAGTCCATGAGCATTAGGTATACAAAACCTTAAGACTAAGCTAAGACTCAACCGGAAGTGAAATTGCTTCCTGTTAGATTTAGACTGGCGCTGGCTGATAGAATAGATAACCCCAAGCGTCAGTAAACATAAGCCACGTCAAGTGAAAGTGCTTCCGATAGCTTAGTGACTAGCGCTGACTGTTGGAATGAAGGACACTGAGCGAGAGTGAGTAATAGTGAATATAATCCTTCATCCAGTGGATTTACTTCCGGATGTAGAAGTGCTTCCGGATACATCTTAGACTAAGTGAACACCCACTGCATGTGACTATGTGCTTATATTGTTAAACTAACGTTCAAGTGCAGCACACTAAGTAAGGTTGCTTCCGGATGTGATTTTGCTTCCGCAAGCAATCAGAATGTCAGAACGTTCAGAGATGCAGTGTCAGAATGCTTTTGTCAGAGCAGAGGTGTCAGAACTACTTTTCAGAGATAAAGCAAGTCAACCTTGCTATCCATTGATGAAGCATTTATTGGGCAAACGGTAACATGGGAAAAACGGCCATATTCAAACGGCTAGCCCACCTACCAAGAGTTCAAATGTTTGAAGACTATATAAAGGAGCTCAACTTCATTTATGAAGCCAACAATTATCTTTGAATATTCTTGAGAGAAGTTAGAGCGAGAAACTAAGAACACCTTCAAGCATTCAAAGCTGCCCAGAAAAGTAAAGAGCATTTAACACATCGAGTGATCCTTTTCATCTACATATTCTGTACTCTTTGTTGTTAAGTCTCTTCTTGTTATAAGAGCATTGATTGTACTTAAGTGTGTAACACCATCCGTTCTTTGAGAGAACTTAGTCAGAAAAATCCTTTAAGTGTAAAGGTTAACCCCTTGCTTGGTGTGAGGGGGAGCTAGTTAGAAAGGTTACAAGTGAGCCTGTGTAAAACTTGTAGTAAGGTTGCAAGTGATCCCGTGCAAAACTTGCGGTTGTAAGGTTTCAGGTGAACCCGATTTAAAACCTGAGATATAGTGGAACTCGGCCTGGGTGGTTGAGGACTGGACGTAGGTCAGGTAGACCGAACCAGTATAACTCTTTTGTTGTTTTATTTGAGCATTTATTTTTTAAGCACAATTCGCCCCCCCTCTTGTGCATCCATTACTTTCATTTGGTATCAGAGCGGGTCTTTCTCACTCGATTCCAACGAATCTAGAAAGCAAAGATCCAGTAATGGATACAGATTACTCTCTACCAGATGTCTCTGTTCAACCCAACAAGCCCCCGGGCTTCGATGGGTATAACTATCCATTCTGGAAGTTTAGAATGGAGACTTACATCAAGTCAAGTGACATTAGACTCTGGGATGTAATCGAGCGTGGGGATCAAACTCCCATAGATGAGGATGTTAGAATCTTAAGTTTTGATGAGGACTAAAATATGAAAGAATAGGCCAAATACTTAGAAAGCAATAGGTAAACATAAAATCCCAAGTAAGAGTGCAACCGGATGAGGATTTACTTCCGGATAGATTAGGACTTGCGCACGCGGATGAATGTTTTCATCCCCCAGCGGCAGCAAGTAAATCACTAGGGAAATAACTTAGTCCATGAGCGCTAGATATACAAAACTCTAAGACTAAGCTATGTTTCAACCGGAAGTGAAATTGCTTCCTGTTAGATTTAGACTGGCGCAGGTTGATAAATTAGGTATAACCCCGAGCGTCAGTGAAAATGCAACGTCAAGTGAAGTTGCTTCCTGTTAGACTTAGGCTGGCGCAGACTGATAGAATAGACATCACCCCAAGCGTCAGTGAGTTCACCTCGTCAAGTAAAAGTGCTTCATGATAGATTTAGACTGACACAGACTAATAGAGGTTATATAATCCTAAGTGTCAGTGAATCAGCCACGTCAAGTGAAATTGCTTCCAGTTAGACTTAGACTGGCACAGGCTGATAAAAGAAATATAACCCTAAGCGTCAGTAAGTTCACCACGTCAAGTAAAAGTGCTTCCGATAGCTTAGTGACTAGCGCTGAGTGTTGGAATGAAATACACTGAGCGAGAGTAAGTGATGGTGAGCTAGATCCTTCGTCTAGTGGAATCACTTCCGGATGTAGAAGTGCTTCCGGATACACCTTAGACTTAGGGAACACCCACTGCATGTGACTATGTGCTTATATTGCTATACTAACGTTCAAGTGCAGCACACTAAGTAAGGATTGCTTCCGGATGAGAAGTTGCTTCCGCAAGCAATCAGAATGTCAGAACGTTCAGAGATGCAGTGTCAGAATGCTTATGTCAGAGCAGAGGTGTCAGGACTACTTTCCAGAGATAAAGCAAGTCAACCCTGCTATACATTGATGAAGCAATTAATGGGCAAACGGTAACAAGGGAAAAACGGACATATTCAAACGGCTAGCCCACCTACCAAGAGGTCAAAATGCTTGAAGACTATATAAGGAAGCTCAACTTCATTTATGAGTAATTAATCATCTTTGAATATTCTTGAGAGAAGTTAGAGCGAGAAACTAAGAACATCTTCAAGCATTCAAAGCTACCCAGAAAAGCGAAGAGCATTTAACACTTTGAGTGATATTTTCATCTACTTATTCTGTACTCATTGTAGTTAAGTCTCTTCGTGTTATAAGAGCATTTATTGTACTTAAGTGTGTAACACCATCTGTTCTTTGAGAGAACTTAGTCAAAATCCTTTAAGTGTAAAGGTGTTCCCCTTGCTTGGTGTGAGGGGGAGCTAGTTTGAAAGGTTACAAGTGAGCCTGTGCAAAACTTGTTGTAAGGTTGCAAGTGATCCCGTGCAAAACTTGCGGTTGTAAGGTTTCAGGTGAACCCGATTTTAAACCTGAGTTATAGTGGAACTCTCGGCCTGGGTGGTTGAGGATTGGACGTAGGTCAGGTAGACCGAACCAGTATAAATCTTGTGTTGTTTTATTTGAGTATTTATTTTTGAAGCACAATTCACCCCCCCCTCTTGTGCATCCATTACATTCATTTGGTATCAGAGCAAGGTCCTTCTCACTCGATTCCAACGAATCAGAAGGCAAAGATCCAGTGATGGACACAGACTATTGTCTACCAGATGTCTCTGTTCAACCCAACAAGCCTCCAGGCTTCGATGGGTACAACTATTCATTCTGGAAGTTCAAAATGGAGACCTATATCAAATTAACTGAAATCAGACTCTGGGACGTAATAGAACGAGGGGATCAAACTCCACTAGATGAGGATGGATTTGCAAAAGCACGAGCCAGATACACTCCTGAGGACTATGCCCTAGTCCAAATGAACCATCGGGTCATGCACTACATCCAGTGTGCTCTCAGCCCCAAAGAGTATCACAGGATCAGCCACCACAAAAATGCAAAAGATATGTGGGAGGCTCTTGAGGCTGCACACTCTGGAACCAGGGGAGTAAAAGCGAGACGTGTTGAAATGCTGGTGGAAGAATTTCACAAATTCGCCATGCTGAGTCCCACAGAGCCTATCCGAGAGCTGGAGCTTCGGTTCACCCATCTCATCAACAATTTGGCCACGCTGGGTAAGGATATCCCTGAGAGAGAGCAAGTGAGCAAGATTCTAAAGATCTTGAAGGGTGACTGGATCACCAAAGTGACTATTTTGCAAGAAGTGCAAGGAGAATCAACCAGCTCCATCACCGCACTATTTGGCTCTCTTGCTGAATATGAACCTACCTTGCTGGCTATGAGAGCTCCTCAACCCTCATCCAAGAACAAGACCCTTGCTCTCGTTGCTCCCAGCAAGGAGATCAATGACAATGATGAGGATGATGAGGAGGAGATGGACGATGAGAAGATGGCTATGATGGTGAGGAAATTTAGAAAATTCTTCAGAAAGAAGGGAAGCTATCAGAGAGGTGATTCCAGCCAGAGAAAGGGATACAAGAAAGAAAAGGTCCCTGTGTGTTTTGAATGCAATAAGCCTGGTCACTTCAAGGCTGAGTGTCCCAGCCTGCAGAGGTCAAAAGGCAAGGACAAAAGAAAGGCTCTTGTTTCCTCCATTTGGGTAAATAGCTCAGATGAGGAAGCAAGTGATGAAGAAGAAGCTGCTAACTTCTGCCTGGTAGCCAGAGAAGAGGATGAAGAAGCATCTTCAGATCTTGACCTCACCAACGAAGAACATGAGGTAACTCTTTCTGAACTACAAGAGGCTTACAATGAGGTTCATGAAGAATTCTCTAGACTATGTAAAGCCTATAAGGTGTTGAAAACCAAAAATGAATCACTTGAGTCCAAGGTGGACTCACTAAGTGAGGAACTAGCGGAAGCTAGAAGACTTCCGGTAGTGAATGGCCAGGGTTCTTCCCAAGTAGAACCCAATGCCCCAACACCTGAGAGCTGCCCTAATTGCAGCAAAATCTCAGAGGAAAATAACAAGCTGCAAGTTGCCCTGCAGAAGTTCACTAATGGTTCAGAAATGCTAAATATACTCTTAATGAACCAAAGGGCATATAGGGATAGAACTGGCTTGGGGTATACCCCTAAGGTAAAAAGGTGGGTAGAACCAAAAGTAAAGCCTTACTTGAAGTTCTTCCATAAAGCCACCAATCATAGCTCCTCACCCTTTAGCTTCTGTAATTACTGCAACAGGAAAGGACACTCCATGTCCACCTGTAATGCTAAGGAGCATGGAGCTAGTAGCTCTTACAGATGGGTCCCTAAAGGAACCAAGGCTACAAAGGATCCTCCACCTGCAAAGGAAACCAAGAGAGGACAAGGATCCCGAGCCTGGAACCATTCCACAGGGAAAACCCAAGAGCCTAGAGCCAGCACTAGGCCAGAGGCTCCAAATGATCATAAGCCCAAGGGTAAGACCAAAACTAGACCAAGGGCACTAAATACTAATGACAGAGGACCCAAGAGAGGTTGGGTACCTAAGTTTGCTTGATTATTTCAGGTGTGTCTCAAGGCATCCAAGAACAGAAAATGGTACATCGATAGCGGATGCTCGAGACATATGACTGGAGACAGAGACAAGTTCAAATCTCTGGTGATCAAAGATGGAGCCACTGTGACCTTTGGAGGAAATCAAAGTGGTAAGATCACTGGAGTCGGAGAAGTTGGGCCAGTCAAAGATGTCTATCTAGTGGACGGTCTCTGTCACAACCTGCTGAGCGTGAGCCAGAGCACGGACAGAGGAAACTGGGTAATATTTGATTCAAATGAGTGCTTAATAGTTGATAAGCAGGATCTGAATATAGATAAGGCCAACTTAAAATGCAAGATTAAGGCAAATAGGAATGGGAATCTATATACCTTAGACTTATGTCAACAGTTAGAAGAAAAATGTTTAATATCTAGTGACGAGAATAGCTGGCTTTGGCATAAGAGGTTAGCTCATGTCAATTTTACTCAATTGGATATGCTAATTAAAAATGAGCTAGCTATAGGTATTCCCTCTTTTAAAGTTAAGCATGATTTTATTTGTGAATCCTGCCAACGAGGGAAGCAAACAAAATCCTCGTTTAAAACCAAGAAGAGAGTCTCCACCAGCAGGCCCTTGGAACTAATCCACATGGATTTGGTTGGGCCAGCGAGAGTAAAAAGCTTGGGTGGAAACCTATATGCTTTAGTGGTGGTGGATGACTATTCAAGGTTCACGTGGACTATGTTTCTTGCCTCTAAGCAAGATGCTTTTGATGCTTTTGTTGTCCTGGCTAAGAAAGTGCAGAATGAGAAGGAGCTCAAAATCACAGCCATAAGGACAAACCATGGAGGAGAGTTTGAGAACCATAGCTTCACTGAGCTATGTGAGCAAAACGGCATTGAACATAACTTCTCAGCTCCGAGGACTCCTCAACAAAATGGAGTAGTCGAAAGAAAGAACAGGGTTCTGACGGAGATGGCTAGAAGCATGCTCAACGAGAAAGAGGTTTCTCAAGTGTTCTGGGCGGACGCTATGAGCACTGCTTGCTATATCTCCAACAGAGCTTATGTTCGCAAGGGCTTGGATAAGACTCCATACGAGCTATACAAAGGAAGGAAGCCCAACATCAGCCACCTCAGAATATTTGGATCAAAATGCTACGTGCATAATAATGGAAAGGTAAATTTGGGTAAGTTTGATCCAAAGGCTGATATAGGTATATTCATAGGATATTCCCTTAGGAGTAAAGCATATAGGATATACAACATGAGAACTAAAACTGTAGAAGAATCCATGCATGTTGTATTTGATGAAACTCCTACATGGGGACAATCCACAGAAGATGATGAAGCACCTAATCTTCCAAAACTATCATCATCTCCCTCACCACCAAAAGAAACACCAATAAGCAATCCCAAGGAAGAAGGTGAACCCAGTGATGAACCTGGAGTGCAACCCATGCCTGAGGAGGCACAGTTGCCAATAGCTAGGAGACATCACAGGGATCATCCTCTAGATCAAGTGCTTGGTGATGTTTATTCTGGTGTCAGAACTAGAAGAGAAGTTCAAAATGAAGTTGAGTTTGGAGCATTCCTATCTCAAATCGAACCAACTTCAATTGAACAAGCTCTTGAGGACTGCGACTGGATTATTGCCATGCAGGAAGAGCTAAATCAATTTGAGAGAAGTCAAGTGTGGGAACTAGTCCCAAGGCCGTCTCATCAATCCATAGTGGGGACCAAGTGGGTCTTCAAAAACAAACTGGATGAGACAGGTCAAATCACCAGGAACAAAGCCAGACTAGTAGCCAAAGAATACAACCAAGAAGAAGGCATTGACTATGAAGAAACTTTTGCTCCCGTCGCTAGACTTGAAGCAATAAGGATTCTTCTAGCCTTTGCATCCATGAAAGGTTTTAGATTATATCAAATGGATGTAAAGAGTGCATTTCTTAATGGTTATATTAAAGAAGAGGTATATGTAGAACAACCTCCTGGCTTTGAGAACAATATACACCCCAAACATGTGTATAGATTAAAGAAAGCCTTATATGGCCTGAAACAAGCTCCTCGAGCTTGGTATGAGAGACTCAGCAGCTTTTTGCTGGGCAAGGGTTTCTCAAGGGGCAAATTAGATAATACACTGTTTATCCTTCACAAAGATAGAGATATCTAACATCCTAGCTTTTTCAACCATATTTGTAGCAATATAATCAATTAATAACCACTTTTCTAATGGTAGAAGCCCAAAATACGAATGAATTAAATTTCTTTTAGAAGATTAGATAAAACACATTTCTCCGTAAATTGAGCTTCTAAACACCTTGTAAAAATTATTTGTCAATTACAATCTCAAGTGGTTCATTAATTCATTACACAACTCTAACAGAAACTAATTTTTAATTTGTAATCCTCTACACCTGAACAACTTAATATAACTACCAAGAAATCAAACTATCATGAATAGTTCTATCTTATACAATTATATAAACACAATTGTCTATCTTAGGTGATAGCTTCACTAACTGTGTACAATACAAGCAAATCGCCTGTTACAGTATTTTGATCCAAAAATATCTAAACCTGAACTCCGGTAACTTTTAAGCACCTACGGGCCTAACAATCATCCTTCCTACCTTCCTAGAGCTTCCCTCAGAATTTACTTCTCCTTGCTTATCTGTAAAACATTTTGAAAAACAGTGAGATTCAAAGAATCCCAATAACAGTTTATTTCAATAGTTTACCTTTAAATCATGATAATATTCTCCTCTTTCCAACCTCTTGTTGGAACCTGCCTCTTTCCAATCTCTTATTGGAACCTGCCTCCCTCTTTATACCAACCATTTTTAACGATATATTCGTTAATTAATGGAGGTATTATGTACCTGCAGGGTTTCTGTAAATGTTTGGCATAGGGGGAGCGACCCACCTGATGCCTAGAGTACTCTACTTTCTTATTTATCTATCTGAGATAAATATACCTCATTCCTCTTGGGTAAACATTATCATGCTTTAAAAACAAAATATTCATGCGCGCTTATTACTATTGAATTAAACTGTTACCTGTCCTTCATTTTACCAATACTCCTCCTTTTCTTCTTGCTGCCTCCAATTACTTGACTTCTAATTCCTCCTAGTATTACATAAAGTAATAGTTACTGTAAATAACTTTTTTATACAAGAAACAACGTCTCTCTCGAACCTATATTACTACCCAATTCCCACTTATCTTTACCCTATCATCTACTTCCTTAATCATCAAACCAAAAGTAAGTTCACATAGTTCTATTAAATCATACCACAATCCAAATCAATAAGGACTAAATGAAACTACCACTTCAATCATTTCATTTAATCAATAATCAGTTTATGTAATAGACCATGCATATACACATTGAAACAAAATTCTTGCTCAAATAAACTATAAACTCAATCATGCATGTAGCCACTCAAAATACATTCATCCACAACTCCTTAAACAATTTAAACAAGGTTAACATGATGACTCCTATACCTAAGAATATCTCAATTGAATTAGATTTCAGAAATTCACACAAACCATATATTAAATGACAATAAAATACCAAGTCAAGTAGCAACTATCCATACACACCTAAAAACTTAAAATCTTTGATTACTCTTCATTGAGTTAATGTAAAGGGAAAGGAATTAAAACTTTAGTTTGTAGTTCAAATTAACTTTTAGAAAAGCATGAGAGCATAAGAGTAGCATGTATTCACAAATTATTTCCTAAGCAAACAGCCATAATATTGTAATATGTAGCAAGTTCTTAAACATTCATTCAACAAGTTCCTTAGCATTTCAAACCTTTTTCTTAACCATCTTTTAAAACAAAAATTCCCAACTACATGCAACTTCCAAGCATACATTATCAAACTTGAAGTTGGGAGACTTAAAGTCCCCAAAATATAACCAATAATTTTCAATCAATGTAGCAAAGGAAAATCATCTTCCAAATTATCATGCAAAAACTTAATTCCAGCCACACCTAATTTAAACATTCATGCATTTACCATCCATTTTATCTTTACTAATTCAACTTTGTTGTACAATAATTTAACTAACCACACTCTTCATTATTACTTTATTATTCCATGCTAATTAAAAAAAATAGAGAAGAATAATCTTTGTAACAAAATTTGTGAGCTAAAATCAATTTCTTTACTCTACTAGGCATTTTGACAAACACCTTGCCTACATGATATATACACTTTAGTTATTAAATTTCCCATCATCAAAACTATAACCCATACATAATTTCAGCAGCACCCAAGATAAAAACACACATGCATGACAATTTAACTTCATTCCATATCAAAGAAAGTAACAAGAAATCAAATTAAAGAAGCCACAATATTTATTTACCCAAAATCAACTAAATCCTCTATACATAGTTGACATATCAAATGATTACTAACATGCATGCACAAAAACTAACTCAAATAGTCCTATTAATTCTTAAATTTTCGTTCACCTCAGCTCCCCAAACCAAAAACCCAATCGGCCAAGCAGAAAAAATGAGAAAGAGAGGAAAATGCCAACCTTTACAAATCAACAAAATCCACACTATAAATGGAAACTTAAAATAGTTGTTAACCTATTCACAAACCCAGAAAAACAAATCTCTTTTCTTCAATGTTCAGTCCCCAACCCCTCACCAAAACGCAGAAAAATTACATGGGAAGATAGGAAATTCTCACCTGAATCTATAGCACTAATTGCATGTAAGCTTTGAGCAAAATCGGATGAAATTTTGGTCCAAAGTTTGAGCTGGAGTGTTGGGAGATTAAGGAACCAAGGGAGAGATGGAAAAGAGTGACATAAAGTGAATTAGAGTGAAGTAGGTGTAAGTGTGTATGTGTGTGCGTGAGTTTATGTGTGTGTGTATACATTTTTTTTTATTAAAAGAGGGGTATTTGTGTGCATGCAAAATTAACGAAGGGAGGGGCATTTTTGTCTTCTACTCTCTTTTTCTCTTAATCACATAACATTTTCTATCCTTAAATAAACATATAGAATGCCCATTCATCCATTTATAAAGTCCTATTTATTTTCCTAACCTCTTTCAACAAAGATCAATTTATTTTTCTTTCTCATTCCCCTTAATTAATTTATATACCCAATTTCTAAAATTCCTGCTTTATAATTATAATCCCCATTTAAATTTTTGGGGTGTTACAATTCTCTCCCCCTTAAATAAATTTCGTCCTCGAAATTGAAAGAAATTAACCTACAACTCAAACCCAAAACAACAAATACTTTCTCACACATACCAATCATAATTCAGAATCACCATCTAATACCTCATGCTAACACTTCACATATACACAAACCAAACATCCAAACAGAACCAGAAACATAGATTCAATTATCAAAAGATGAATCACCAAGTCACTTAATTTATCTATAAGTCCTATCTTAGCTCATTAATTATTAATCAACAATTTCCCATCCGACTAACTTTTAGAAGTTTCAACTTACCATTTTAAATACGAACACTTGGATCACTAAGTTTTCTTGTTTTATTCTCACTAATTGTTCAAACAAACATTAAGTTGAGAAATACAAAACAATCATACAGCAATAGATCAAAAGCATTACACATAACTTTAATATTTCCTACTTCAATCTATATTAACTATCTTTTATTATTACTTTTGAATCTCTCTAAACCCCTTGACTCATGAGGTTTTTCAATGATGCCTTGACTATGATTATGTCCGGATCATAATTATATTCAAGACCCCAAAGAAAAATCCTTATTCCGTCAATCTTCTCCTTAAACTCTTTATCTACCTCTCAACATCTACTTCTTCTAATCTTTAAAGTATTCTACAATATTATCCACAAATTAAAATTCTACTTTCCTATAACTCTAAAAGAATACTGCTAGGCCCTTGCAACCTCATAATTCTATAGTACATTGCTATCAAACCACACTCAACTATATAATTATAAACCTTAAACATTGATTTCCACATCTCCGATATGTGAATTCAAATCTCTTTACCTCAAATAAGCATGTAATCCATGATTCCAACCTCATTTTCTAATAATACATCTCTTATTCTCAATTTCATTCAAAGGTTTAACTAAGTTGTTCTAAAATCACTCTATCGTCTATTCCATCATCAATGAACAAGAAACTATTCAAAATTTATTCTATCAACTAAATGATTTTTGAAATTCCCTAAATATTCATCCTATACCTTTTAACCTAGCTCAACTATTTCAAATTCTCAATCAATTTTTTTTTCTTTGGTAAATTTCTCTAATAGAATAATCCTCCTTTAACATCAATCACCAATTTATCTTCAAAGTCCTATAAAGTCTAACTACTAGTATAGTCTATCAAATTCCAACTATATAAAATCTTACATCTTATCAACTTGACTTAACACTCATAGTCATTTGGTTCTCCACAAAACACACTTCTACTTCCCCTTCACCTACTACTATCATGGTGTTTCCTAAAGTTTACAAAAGGCGTTCTAATGCCAATCATAAATATGTCTATACGAGTAAGGTATTCTAGCTATCCTATGCCAGAATCCTTGCTCTGATACCAAATCTAACATCCTAGCTTTTTCAACCATATTTGTAGCAATATAATCAATTAATAACCACTTTTCTAATGGTAGAAGCCCAAAATACGAATGAATTAAATTTCTTTTAGAAGATTAGATAAAACACATTTCTCCGTAAATTGAGCTTCTAAACACCTTGTAAAAATTATTTGTCAATTACAATCTCAAGTGGTTCATTAATTCATTACACAACTCTAACAGAAACTAATTTTTAATTTGTAATCCTCTACACCTGAACAACTTAATATAACTACCAAGAAATCAAACTATCATGAATAGTTCTATCTTATACAATTATATAAACACAATTGTCTATCTTAGGTGATAGCTTCACTAACTGTGTACAATACAAGCAAATCGCCTGTTACAGTATTTTGATCCAAAAATATCTAAACCTGAACTCCGGTAACTTTTAAGCACCTACGGGCCTAACAATCATCCTTCCTACCTTCCTAGAGCTTCCCTCAGAATTTACTTCTCCTTGCTTATCTGTAAAACATTTTGAAAAACAGTGAGATTCAAAGAATCCCAATAACAGTTTATTTCAATAGTTTACCTTTAAATCATGATAATATTCTCCTCTTTCCAACCTCTTGTTGGAACCTGCCTCTTTCCAATCTCTTATTGGAACCTGCCTCCCTCTTTATACCAACCATTTTTAACGATATATTCGTTAATTAATGGAGGTATTATGTACCTGCAGGGTTTCTGTAAATGTTTGGCATAGGGGGAGCGACCCACCTGATGCCTAGAGTACTCTACTTTCTTATTTATCTATCTGAGATAAATATACCTCATTCCTCTTGGGTAAACATTATCATGCTTTAAAAACAAAATATTCATGCGCGCTTATTACTATTGAATTAAACTGTTACCTGTCCTTCATTTTACCAATACTCCTCCTTTTCTTCTTGCTGCCTCCAATTACTTGACTTCTAATTCCTCCTAGTATTACATAAAGTAATAGTTACTGTAAATAACTTTTTTATACAAGAAACAACGTCTCTCTCGAACCTATATTACTACCCAATTCCCACTTATCTTTACCCTATCATCTACTTCCTTAATCATCAAACCAAAAGTAAGTTCACATAGTTCTATTAAATCATACCACAATCCAAATCAATAAGGACTAAATGAAACTACCACTTCAATCATTTCATTTAATCAATAATCAGTTTATGTAATAGACCATGCATATACACATTGAAACAAAATTCTTGCTCAAATAAACTATAAACTCAATCATGCATGTAGCCACTCAAAATACATTCATCCACAACTCCTTAAACAATTTAAACAAGGTTAACATGATGACTCCTATACCTAAGAATATCTCAATTGAATTAGATTTCAGAAATTCACACAAACCATATATTAAATGACAATAAAATACCAAGTCAAGTAGCAACTATCCATACACACCTAAAAACTTAAAATCTTTGATTACTCTTCATTGAGTTAATGTAAAGGGAAAGGAATTAAAACTTTAGTTTGTAGTTCAAATTAACTTTTAGAAAAGCATGAGAGCATAAGAGTAGCATGTATTCACAAATTATTTCCTAAGCAAACAGCCATAATATTGTAATATGTAGCAAGTTCTTAAACATTCATTCAACAAGTTCCTTAGCATTTCAAACCTTTTTCTTAACCATCTTTTAAAACAAAAATTCCCAACTACATGCAACTTCCAAGCATACATTATCAAACTTGAAGTTGGGAGACTTAAAGTCCCCAAAATATAACCAATAATTTTCAATCAATGTAGCAAAGGAAAATCATCTTCCAAATTATCATGCAAAAACTTAATTCCAGCCACACCTAATTTAAACATTCATGCATTTACCATCCATTTTATCTTTACTAATTCAACTTTGTTGTACAATAATTTAACTAACCACACTCTTCATTATTACTTTATTATTCCATGCTAATTAAAAAAAATAGAGAAGAATAATCTTTGTAACAAAATTTGTGAGCTAAAATCAATTTCTTTACTCTACTAGGCATTTTGACAAACACCTTGCCTACATGATATATACACTTTAGTTATTAAATTTCCCATCATCAAAACTATAACCCATACATAATTTCAGCAGCACCCAAGATAAAAACACACATGCATGACAATTTAACTTCATTCCATATCAAAGAAAGTAACAAGAAATCAAATTAAAGAAGCCACAATATTTATTTACCCAAAATCAACTAAATCCTCTATACATAGTTGACATATCAAATGATTACTAACATGCATGCACAAAAACTAACTCAAATAGTCCTATTAATTCTTAAATTTTCGTTCACCTCAGCTCCCCAAACCAAAAACCCAATCGGCCAAGCAGAAAAAATGAGAAAGAGAGGAAAATGCCAACCTTTACAAATCAACAAAATCCACACTATAAATGGAAACTTAAAATAGTTGTTAACCTATTCACAAACCCAGAAAAACAAATCTCTTTTCTTCAATGTTCAGTCCCCAACCCCTCACCAAAACGCAGAAAAATTACATGGGAAGATAGGAAATTCTCACCTGAATCTATAGCACTAATTGCATGTAAGCTTTGAGCAAAATCGGATGAAATTTTGGTCCAAAGTTTGAGCTGGAGTGTTGGGAGATTAAGGAACCAAGGGAGAGATGGAAAAGAGTGACATAAAGTGAATTAGAGTGAAGTAGGTGTAAGTGTGTATGTGTGTGCGTGAGTTTATGTGTGTGTGTATACATTTTTTTTTATTAAAAGAGGGGTATTTGTGTGCATGCAAAATTAACGAAGGGAGGGGCATTTTTGTCTTCTACTCTCTTTTTCTCTTAATCACATAACATTTTCTATCCTTAAATAAACATATAGAATGCCCATTCATCCATTTATAAAGTCCTATTTATTTTCCTAACCTCTTTCAACAAAGATCAATTTATTTTTCTTTCTCATTCCCCTTAATTAATTTATATACCCAATTTCTAAAATTCCTGCTTTATAATTATAATCCCCATTTAAATTTTTGGGGTGTTACAATTCTCTCCCCCTTAAATAAATTTCGTCCTCGAAATTGAAAGAAATTAACCTACAACTCAAACCCAAAACAACAAATACTTTCTCACACATACCAATCATAATTCAGAATCACCATCTAATACCTCATGCTAACACTTCACATATACACAAACCAAACATCCAAACAGAACCAGAAACATAGATTCAATTATCAAAAGATGAATCACCAAGTCACTTAATTTATCTATAAGTCCTATCTTAGCTCATTAATTATTAATCAACAATTTCCCATCCGACTAACTTTTAGAAGTTTCAACTTACCATTTTAAATACGAACACTTGGATCACTAAGTTTTCTTGTTTTATTCTCACTAATTGTTCAAACAAACATTAAGTTGAGAAATACAAAACAATCATACAGCAATAGATCAAAAGCATTACACATAACTTTAATATTTCCTACTTCAATCTATATTAACTATCTTTTATTATTACTTTTGAATCTCTCTAAACCCCTTGACTCATGAGGTTTTTCAATGATGCCTTGACTATGATTATGTCCGGATCATAATTATATTCAAGACCCCAAAGAAAAATCCTTATTCCGTCAATCTTCTCCTTAAACTCTTTATCTACCTCTCAACATCTACTTCTTCTAATCTTTAAAGTATTCTACAATATTATCCACAAATTAAAATTCTACTTTCCTATAACTCTAAAAGAATACTGCTAGGCCCTTGCAACCTCATAATTCTATAGTACATTGCTATCAAACCACACTCAACTATATAATTATAAACCTTAAACATTGATTTCCACATCTCCGATATGTGAATTCAAATCTCTTTACCTCAAATAAGCATGTAATCCATGATTCCAACCTCATTTTCTAATAATACATCTCTTATTCTCAATTTCATTCAAAGGTTTAACTAAGTTGTTCTAAAATCACTCTATCGTCTATTCCATCATCAATGAACAAGAAACTATTCAAAATTTATTCTATCAACTAAATGATTTTTGAAATTCCCTAAATATTCATCCTATACCTTTTAACCTAGCTCAACTATTTCAAATTCTCAATCAATTTTTTTTTCTTTGGTAAATTTCTCTAATAGAATAATCCTCCTTTAACATCAATCACCAATTTATCTTCAAAGTCCTATAAAGTCTAACTACTAGTATAGTCTATCAAATTCCAACTATATAAAATCTTACATCTTATCAACTTGACTTAACACTCATAGTCATTTGGTTCTCCACAAAACACACTTCTACTTCCCCTTCACCTACTACTATCATGGTGTTTCCTAAAGTTTACAAAAGGCGTTCTAATGCCAATCATAAATATGTCTATACGAGTAAGGTATTCTAGCTATCCTATGCCAGAATCCTTGCTCTGATACCAAATCTAACATCCTAGCTTTTTCAACCATATTTGTAGCAATATAATCAATTAATAACCACTTTTCTAATGGTAGAAGCCCAAAATACGAATGAATTAAATTTCTTTTAGAAGATTAGATAAAACACATTTCTCCGTAAATTGAGCTTCTAAACACCTTGTAAAAATTATTTGTCAATTACAATCTCAAGTGGTTCATTAATTCATTACACAACTCTAACAGAAACTAATTTTTAATTTGTAATCCTCTACACCTGAACAACTTAATATAACTACCAAGAAATCAAACTATCATGAATAGTTCTATCTTATACAATTATATAAACACAATTGTCTATCTTAGGTGATAGCTTCACTAACTGTGTACAATACAAGCAAATCGCCTGTTACAGTATTTTGATCCAAAAATATCTAAACCTGAACTCCGGTAACTTTTAAGCACCTACGGGCCTAACAATCATCCTTCCTACCTTCCTAGAGCTTCCCTCAGAATTTACTTCTCCTTGCTTATCTGTAAAACATTTTGAAAAACAGTGAGATTCAAAGAATCCCAATAACAGTTTATTTCAATAGTTTACCTTTAAATCATGATAATATTCTCCTCTTTCCAACCTCTTGTTGGAACCTGCCTCTTTCCAATCTCTTATTGGAACCTGCCTCCCTCTTTATACCAACCATTTTTAACGATATATTCGTTAATTAATGGAGGTATTATGTACCTGCAGGGTTTCTGTAAATGTTTGGCATAGGGGGAGCGACCCACCTGATGCCTAGAGTACTCTACTTTCTTATTTATCTATCTGAGATAAATATACCTCATTCCTCTTGGGTAAACATTATCATGCTTTAAAAACAAAATATTCATGCGCGCTTATTACTATTGAATTAAACTGTTACCTGTCCTTCATTTTACCAATACTCCTCCTTTTCTTCTTGCTGCCTCCAATTACTTGACTTCTAATTCCTCCTAGTATTACATAAAGTAATAGTTACTGTAAATAACTTTTTTATACAAGAAACAACGTCTCTCTCGAACCTATATTACTACCCAATTCCCACTTATCTTTACCCTATCATCTACTTCCTTAATCATCAAACCAAAAGTAAGTTCACATAGTTCTATTAAATCATACCACAATCCAAATCAATAAGGACTAAATGAAACTACCACTTCAATCATTTCATTTAATCAATAATCAGTTTATGTAATAGACCATGCATATACACATTGAAACAAAATTCTTGCTCAAATAAACTATAAACTCAATCATGCATGTAGCCACTCAAAATACATTCATCCACAACTCCTTAAACAATTTAAACAAGGTTAACATGATGACTCCTATACCTAAGAATATCTCAATTGAATTAGATTTCAGAAATTCACACAAACCATATATTAAATGACAATAAAATACCAAGTCAAGTAGCAACTATCCATACACACCTAAAAACTTAAAATCTTTGATTACTCTTCATTGAGTTAATGTAAAGGGAAAGGAATTAAAACTTTAGTTTGTAGTTCAAATTAACTTTTAGAAAAGCATGAGAGCATAAGAGTAGCATGTATTCACAAATTATTTCCTAAGCAAACAGCCATAATATTGTAATATGTAGCAAGTTCTTAAACATTCATTCAACAAGTTCCTTAGCATTTCAAACCTTTTTCTTAACCATCTTTTAAAACAAAAATTCCCAACTACATGCAACTTCCAAGCATACATTATCAAACTTGAAGTTGGGAGACTTAAAGTCCCCAAAATATAACCAATAATTTTCAATCAATGTAGCAAAGGAAAATCATCTTCCAAATTATCATGCAAAAACTTAATTCCAGCCACACCTAATTTAAACATTCATGCATTTACCATCCATTTTATCTTTACTAATTCAACTTTGTTGTACAATAATTTAACTAACCACACTCTTCATTATTACTTTATTATTCCATGCTAATTAAAAAAAATAGAGAAGAATAATCTTTGTAACAAAATTTGTGAGCTAAAATCAATTTCTTTACTCTACTAGGCATTTTGACAAACACCTTGCCTACATGATATATACACTTTAGTTATTAAATTTCCCATCATCAAAACTATAACCCATACATAATTTCAGCAGCACCCAAGATAAAAACACACATGCATGACAATTTAACTTCATTCCATATCAAAGAAAGTAACAAGAAATCAAATTAAAGAGGCCACAATATTTATTTACCCAAAATCAACTAAATCCTCTATACATAGTTGACATATCAAATGATTACTAACATGCATGCACAAAAACTAACTCAAATAGTCCTATTAATTCTTAAATTTTCGTTCACCTCAGCTCCCCAAACCAAAAACCCAATCGGCCAAGCAGAAAAAATGAGAAAGAGAGGAAAATGCCAACCTTTACAAATCAACAAAATCCACACTATAAATGGAAACTTAAAATAGTTGTTAACCTATTCACAAACCCAGAAAAACAAATCTCTTTTCTTCAATGTTCAGTCCCCAACCCCTCACCAAAACGCAGAAAAATTACATGGGAAGATAGGAAATTCTCACCTGAATCTATAGCACTAATTGCATGTAAGCTTTGAGCAAAATCGGATGAAATTTTGGTCCAAAGTTTGAGCTGGAGTGTTGGGAGATTAAGGAACCAAGGGAGAGATGGAAAAGAGTGACATAAAGTGAATTAGAGTGAAGTAGGTGTAAGTGTGTATGTGTGTGCGTGAGTTTATGTGTGTGTGTATACATTTTTTTTTATTAAAAGAGGGGTATTTGTGTGCATGCAAAATTAACGAAGGGAGGGGCATTTTTGTCTTCTACTCTCTTTTTCTCTTAATCACATAACATTTTCTATCCTTAAATAAACATATAGAATGCCCATTCATCCATTTATAAAGTCCTATTTATTTTCCTAACCTCTTTCAACAAAGATCAATTTATTTTTCTTTCTCATTCCCCTTAATTAATTTATATACCCAATTTCTAAAATTCCTGCTTTATAATTATAATCCCCATTTAAATTTTTGGGGTGTTACAAGATATGTTAATTGTCCAAATTTATGTTGATGATATTATATTTGGGGCAACTAACGAAAAGCTTTGTGAAGATTTCTCTAAGACTATGCAGGGTGAATTTGAAATGTCAATGATGGGAGAACTAACGTTCTTCCTAGGCCTGCAAATTAGACAAAAGAAGAATGGAATCTTCATCTCCCAAACCAAGTACTGCAGAGAACTACTCAAAAAGTTTGGGATGGATGAATGCAAGGAGTATGATACTCCTATGAGCACCACAGCTGCACTCGACGCTGACGCAAAGGGTAAATGTGTCAGCCTGCCCATGTACAGGGGAATGATAGGTTCCCTCTTATACTTAACAGCCAGCAGGCCCGACATTCAATTTAGTGTAGGCATGTGTGCTAGGTTTCAAGCCAACCCCAAGGAATCACACTTAACATGTGTTAAACGTATTCTGAGATACCTTGAGGGAACACAAGAACTTGGTCTTTGGTATCCCAGAGGTAACCAAGAGTTCTTGTGGGCTTACTCTGACTCTGATCATGCAGGTTATAAGACAGATAGAAAGAGCACCAGTGGACAATGCGCCTTCCTTGGTGGTTGTCTGGTGTCTTGGGCTAGCAAAAAGCAAACCTGTGTGTCTCTGTCATCCACTGAGGCAGAATACATTGCTGCAGCAAGTTGCTGTGCTCAAGTGTTGTGGCTAAAGAACCAGTTGAGAGATCTTGGCTTGGAGTTCCCAGAGGCACCTATCCTCTGTGACAACACAAGCACTATCAGCCTCGCCAAGAATCCAGTTCAGCACACAAGGACAAAGCACATTGACGTCAGACATCACTTCATCAGAGACCATGTTCAAAAGAAGGATGTCAAGGTGCAGTTTGTCCCCACACAACAACAGCTTGCTGACATCTTCACCAAGCCTCTAGGGTTTGACCAATTTAATTTCATTAGAGGAGATTTGGGAATGGTAAACCCAAATGAAGTGTAAATTCTATTAATTATACTTGACTGTTTACAGCAATACTAACTTAGGCATCGAAGTGCCAATATATGTTTTTGCAGGTACTCAATGTTAAATCTTAAGCAAGTGCAACCGGAAGCAAAACCACTTCCGAATGATCACTCACTGACACTGGATGATCAAGCCAAGAGAGCGCCAGCACTAGTCAAGAGACATGTCACTTCAGAAAACTCTTCAACTTCCCAAAAGAGACGTTATGTCTTCTCTAACAATGTGAAGCAACACGTATCATCAGGTGTGTCGTTCCAACTTAAGTCGTTTACACTACCCAATGTGTGAAAATATGAAAAGGCATGACTATTTTGCCCATAGTAACTGTACCTATAAATAGGACATCATTTTCACTTTTACTTTTCATTTTTTACTCACAAAATCTCTGCATACAAAACTCTTCATCTTCATCTGTGTTCTTCATTCTCTTCATACATTCTTTCGCATTTTACCACCAACCCACACAAAAATGACCAGACCTCATGAAGCAACCCAGTTTTAAAGAAACCTTTCCCATCTAAGAAACACAAGCCAAAATCTGGGAAATCAAGTTATGAACATTCTGGCAAATCTGGGCATCATGAAGAACATCGCTATGAACATCAAGAACACCATGAAGTTTCTGGGCAGAATACACCAGGGCAGGATGAAAATATTCAAGGTCAGCCTAAAACTTCTGGTAGAGTGGCAGAACAGTTAGTGGGTTCTAAGCAAGAGAAGCTTGATAAGAAGAGGAAGTCCATCCCTAAGGAGGAGGCTGCGGCGATCAAATCTGCCGGAAATGCATGGTAGAAAACAGGCCCTCACTCTCTTTGATGATGCCAAAAGGGGGAGAGATGTGAGAATATGGAGAGGGCACTTGAACTTGAGATGTGAGAATATAGGGCACTTGAGATGTGAGAATATGAAGAGGGCACTTGAGGAATCCATTGAGTCTGAGAGACTAGAGTGTGCATGAGGCCGAGGGAGAGGAAAAAGAATTACCAAACTCCCAATCCAAACATTTGTCTTAACTTAGAAATTTTCTTGCCTTGTTTTCATGCATACTTGCTTAGCGTAATTTACTTATATATGTTCTTTATCTGTAAATGTTGATTGAATACTCTGACTTGTAACTTCTGCTTATCAATAATATTTGTCTAAGTTACTTGTTATTTATTTATTGCTTTATTCTTTTGATAATCCTTTCATATGAATTTTAATCGATAAAACTAAGTTTGTCATCATCAAAAAGGGGGAGAATGTTAGAATCTTAAGTTTTGATGAGGACTAAAATATGAAAGAATAGGCCAAATACTTAGAAAGCAATAGGTAAACATAAAATCCCAAGTAAGAGTGCAACCGGATGAGGATTTACTTCCGGATAGATTAGGACTTGCGCACGCGGATGAATGTTTTCATCCCCCAGCGGCAGCAAGTAAATCACTAGGGAAATAACTTAGTCCATGAGCGCTAGATATACAAAACTCTAAGACTAAGCTATGTTTCAACCGGAAGTGAAATTGCTTCCTGTTAGATTTAGACTGGCGCAGGTTGATAAATTAGGTATAACCCCGAGCGTCAGTGAAAATGCAACGTCAAGTGAAGTTGCTTCCTGTTAGACTTAGGCTGGCGCAGACTGATAGAATAGACATCACCCCAAGCGTCAGTGAGTTCACCTCGTCAAGTAAAAGTGCTTCATGATAGATTTAGACTGACACAGACTAATAGAGGTTATATAATCCTAAGTGTCAGTGAATCAGCCACGTCAAGTGAAATTGCTTCCAGTTAGACTTAGACTGGCACAGGCTGATAAAAGAAATATAACCCTAAGCGTCAGTAAGTTCACCACGTCAAGTAAAAGTGCTTCCGATAGCTTAGTGACTAGCGCTGAGTGTTGGAATGAAATACACTGAGCGAGAGTAAGTGATGGTGAGCTAGATCCTTCGTCTAGTGGAATCACTTCCGGATGTAGAAGTGCTTCCGGATACACCTTAGACTTAGGGAACACCCACTGCATGTGACTATGTGCTTATATTGCTATACTAACGTTCAAGTGCAGCACACTAAGTAAGGATTGCTTCCGGATGAGAAGTTGCTTCCGCAAGCAATCAGAATGTCAGAACGTTCAGAGATGCAGTGTCAGAATGCTTATGTCAGAGCAGAGGTGTCAGGACTACTTTCCAGAGATAAAGCAAGTCAACCCTGCTATACATTGATGAAGCAATTAATGGGCAAACGGTAACAAGGGAAAAACGGACATATTCAAACGGCTAGCCCACCTACCAAGAGGTCAAAATGCTTGAAGACTATATAAGGAAGCTCAACTTCATTTATGAGTAATTAATCATCTTTGAATATTCTTGAGAGAAGTTAGAGCGAGAAACTAAGAACATCTTCAAGCATTCAAAGCTACCCAGAAAAGCGAAGAGCATTTAACACTTTGAGTGATATTTTCATCTACTTATTCTGTACTCATTGTAGTTAAGTCTCTTCGTGTTATAAGAGCATTTATTGTACTTAAGTGTGTAACACCATCTGTTCTTTGAGAGAACTTAGTCAAAATCCTTTAAGTGTAAAGGTGTTCCCCTTGCTTGGTGTGAGGGGGAGCTAGTTTAAAAGGTTACAAGTGAGCCTGTGCAAAACTTGTTGTAAGGTTGCAAGTGATCCCGTGCAAAACTTGCGGTTGTAAGGTTTCAGGTGAACCCGATTTAAAACCTGAGTTATAGTGGAACTCTCGGCCTGGGTGGTTGAGGACTGGACGTAGGTCAGGTAGACCGAACCAGTATAAATCTTGTGTTGTTTTATTTGAGTATTTATTTTTGAAGCACAATTCACCCCCCCCCCCCCTCTTGTGCATCCATTACATTCAGAGGATGGGTTTGCTAAGGTGAGAGCCAGATACACCCCTGAGGACTATGCTCTAGTCCAACTGAACTATAGGCCATGCACTACATCCAGTGTGCTCTCAGTCCCAAGGAGTTTCACAGGATCAGCCACCACAAAAATGCTAAAGATATGTGGGAGGCTCTTGAGGCTGCTCACTCTGGAACCAGGGGAGTAAAAGCAAGACGTGTTGAGATGCTGGTGGAAGAATTTCACAAGTTCGCCATGCTTAGTCCCACTGAACCTATCAGAGAGCTGGAGCTCAGGTTCACTCATCTCATCAACAATTTGGCCTCGCTGGGTAAGGATATTCCTGAAAGAGAGCAAGTAAGCAAGATCCTAAAGATCTTGAAGGGTGACTGGATCACCAAAGTAACTATCTTGCAGGAAGTTCAAGGAGAATCAACCAGCTCCATCACCGCACTATTTGGTTCTCTAGCTGAATATGAGCCTACTCTGCTAGCTCAAAGAGCTCCTCAAACCTCATCCAAAGCCAAGAATCTTGCCCTTGTTGCTCCCAGCAAGGAGATCGATGATGATGATGATGAGGATGATGAGGAGGAAATGGATGATGAGGAGATGGCTATGATGGTGAGGAAGTTCAGAAAATTCTTCAGAAAGAAAGGAGGCTTCCAGAAAGGTGACTCCAGCCAGAAGAAGGGATACAAGAAGGAAAAGGTCCATGTGTGCTTTGAATGTAAGAAGCCTGGTCACTTCAAGGCTGAGTGTCCCAGTCTGCAGAGGTCAAAGAGCAAAGACAAAAGAAAGGCCTTTGTTTCCTCCATTTGGGTGAATAGCTCAGATGACGAAGCAAGTGATGAGGAAGAAATTGCCAACCTCTGCCTGGTAGCCAGAGAAGATGATGAGGAAGCATCTTCAGATCTTGACCTCACCCACGAAGATCATGAGGTAACTCTTTCTGAACTACAACAGGCTTACAATGAGGTTCATGAAGAATTCACTAGATTATGTAAAGCCTATAAAGTGTTAAAAACTAAGAAGGAATCACTTGAGTCCAAGGTGGACTCACTAAGTGAAGAGCTAGCGGAAGCTAGAAAGCTTCCGGTAGTGGATGGCCAGGGTTCTCCCCAAGCAGAACCAAATGCCTTAACACTTGAGAGCTGCCCTAATTGCAGCAAAATCTCAGCTGAGAAAGACAAGCTGCAAAATGCCCTGCAGAAGTTTACAAATGGTTCAGAAATGTTAAATATAATTTTAATGAATCAAAGGGCATATAGGGATATGACTGGCTTAGGATATACTCCTAGAGGGAAAAAGTGGGTGGAACCAAAAGTAAAGCCCTACTTAAAGTTCTTCTATAAAGCCACTAGTCATAGCTCCTCACCCTTCAGCTTCTGTAACTACTGCAACAGGAAAGGACACTCCACGTCCACCTGTAATGCCAAGAAGCATGGAGCAAGTAGCTCTTACAAATGGGTTCCTAAAGGAATCAAGGCGATAAAGAATCCTCCTCCTGCAAAGGAAACCAAGAGAGGACAAGGATCACGAGCCTGGAACCATTCCACAGGGAAAACCCAAGAGCCTAGAGCCAGCACTAGGCCAGAGGCTCCAAATGATCATAAGCCCAAGGTTAAGGCTGACACTAGACCAAGGGCACTGAAAACTAATGACAGAGGACCCAAGAGAGGTTGGGTACCTAAGCTTGCTTAATTATTTCAGGTGTGTCTCAAGGCATCCAAGAACAGAAAATGGTACATCGATAGCGGATGCTCGAGACATATGACTGGAGACAGAGACAAGTTCAAATCTCTGGTGATCAAAGATGGAGCCACAGTGACCTTTGGAGGAAATCAGAGTGGTAAGATCACTGGAGTTGGAGAAGTCGGACCAGTCAAAGACGTCTATCTAGTGGACGGTCTCTGTCACAACCTGCTGAGCGTGAGCCAGAGCACTGACAAAGGAAATTGGGTAATCTTTGATTCAAATGAGTGCATAATAGTTGATAAGCAGGATCTGAATTTAGATAAGGCCAATTTAAAATGCAAACTTAAGGCAAACAGAAATGGGAACCTATATACTCTAGACTTATGTCAACAACTGGAAGAAAAATGTTTAATATCTAGTGATGAGAACAGTTGACTTTGGCACAAGAAATTAGCTCACGTTAATTTTACTCAACTTGATATGCTAATTAAAAAGGAGCTAGCCATTAGTATCCCATCCTTTAAGGTAAAGCATGATTTTATTTGTGAATCTTGCCAACGAGGGAAGCAAACAAAGTCCTCGTTTAAAACCAAGAAGAAAGTCTCCACCAGCAGGCCCTTGGAACTAATCCATATGGATTTGGTTGGGCCAGTGAGAGTAAAGAGCTTGGGTGGAAACCTGTATGCTCTAGTGGTGGTGGATGACTATTCAAGGTTCACTTGGACTATGTTTCTTGCCTCTAAGCAAGATGCTTTTGATGCTTTTGTTGTCCTGGCTAAGAAAGTGCAGAATGAGAGAGAGCTCAAAATCACAGCCATAAGGACAGACCATGGAGGAAAGTTTGAGAACCATAGCTTCTCTGAGCTATGTGAGCAGAATGACATTGAACATAACTTCTCAGCTCCTAGAACTCCTCAGCAAAATGGAGTGGTCGAAAGGAAGAACAGGGTTCTGACGGAGATGGCTAGAAGCATGCTCAACGAGAAAGAGGTTTCTCAAGTGTTCTGGGCAGACGCTATGAGCACTGCTTGCTATATCTCCAACAGAGCCTATGTTCGCAAGGGCTTGGACAAGACTCCATACGAGCTATACAAAGGGAGGAAGTCCAACATCAGCCACCTCAGACTATTTGGATCAAAATGCTATGTGCATAACAATGGAAAGGTAAATTTGGGTAAGTTTGATCCAAAGGCTGATGTAGGTATATTCATAGGATATTCCCTTAGGAGTAAAGCATATAGGATATACAACATGAGAACTAAAATTGTAGAAGAATCCATGCATGTTGTATTTGATGAAACTCCTACATGGGGACAATCCACAGAAGATGATGAAGCACTTAATCTTCCAAAACCACCATCATCTCTCTCACCACCAAAAGAAACACCAACAAGCAATCCCAAAGAAGAAGATGAACCCAGTGATGAGCCTGGAGTGCAGACCGTGCCTGATGAGGCACAGTTGCCAATAGCTAGGAGACATCACAGGGATCATCCTCTTGATCAAGTGCTTGGTGATGTTTCTTCTGGTGTCAGAACTAGAAGACAAGTTCAAAATGAAGTTGAGTTCGGAGCATTCCTATCTCAAATCGAACCAACTTCAGTTGAACAAGCTCTTGAGGACTGCGAATGGATTATTGCCATGCAGGAAGTGCTAAATCAATTTGAGAGAAGTCAAGTTTGGGAACTAGTCCCAAGGCCGTCTCATCAATCCATAGTAGGGACCAAGTGGGTCTTCAAAAACAAGCTGGATGAGACAGGTCAAATTACAAGAAACAAAGCCAGATTAGTAGCCAAAGGATACAACCAAGAAGAAGGCATCGACTATGAAGAAACTTTTGCTCCAGTCGCTAGACTTGAAGCAATAAGGATTCTTCTAGCCTTTGCATCCATGAAAGGCTTTAGGTTATATCAAATGGATGTAAAGAGTGCATTTCTTAATGGTTATATTAAAGAAGAGGTATATGTAGAACAACCTCCTGGCTTTGAGGATCATAAGCACCCCAAACATGTGTATAGACTAAAGAAAGCTTTATATGGCCTGAAACAAGCTCATCGAGCTCGGTATGAGAGACTCAGCAGCTTTTTGCTGGGCAAGGGTTTCTCAAGGGGCAAATTAGATAATACACTGTTTATCCTTCACAAATATAGAGATATGCTAATTGTCCAAATTTATGTTGATGATATTATTTTGGGGGCAACTAATGAAAAGCTTTGTGAAGATTTCTCTAAGACTATTCAGGGTGAATTTGAAATGTCAATGATGGGAGAACTAACGTTCTTCCTAGGCCTGCAAATCAAACAGAAGAAAAATGGAATCTTCATCTCCCAAGCTAAGTATTGCAGAGAGCTACTCAAAAAGTTTGGGATGGATGAATGCAAGGAGTATGACACTCCTATGAGCACCACTGCCGCACTCGATGCTGACGCAAAGGGTAAATCTGTCAGCCTGCCCATGTATAGGGGAATGATAGGTTCCCTCTTATACTTAACAGCCAGCAGGCCTGACATTCAATTTAGTGTAGGCATGTGTGCTAGGTTTCAAGCCAACCCCAAGGAGTCACACTTAACATGTGTTAAACGTATTCTGAGATACCTTGAGGGAACACAAGAACTTGGTCTTTGGTATCCCAGAGGTAACCAAGAGTTCTTGTGGGCTTACTCTGACTCTGACCATGCAGGTTATAAGACAGATAGAAAGAGCACCAGTGGACAATGCGCCTTCCTTGGTGGTTGTCTGGTGTCTTGGGCTAGCAAGAAGCAAACCTGCGTGTCTTTTTCATCCATTGAGGCAGAATACATTGTTGCTGCAAGCTGTTGTGCTCAAGTGCTGTGGCTGAAGAACCAACTGAGAGATCTTGGCTTGGAATTTCCTGAGGCACCCATCCTCTGTGACAACACAAGCACAATCAGCCTCGCTAAGAATCCGGTTCAGCACACTAGGACAAAGCACATTGATGTCAGACATCACTTCATCAGAGACCATGTTCAAAAGAAGGATGTCAAGGTGCAGTTTGTCCCCACACAACAACAGCTTGCTGACATCTTCACTAAGCCTCTGGGGGTTGACCAATTTACTTTCATAAGAGGTGATTTGGGAATGGTAAACCCAAATGAGGTGTAACTTTTTTTTATTATACTTGATTGATTAAAACCAACAACAATACTAACTTAGGCATCGGAGTGCCAATATTTGTTTTTGCAGGTACCCAATGTTAAATCTTAAGCAAGTGCAACCGGAAGCAAAACTACTTCCGGATGATCATTTGCTGATACTGAGTGTTGAAACTAAGAGAGCGCTAGTGCCAGACCAAGAGACACATCACTTCAGAAACGTTTCGTCTCCCTCCATGGGGAGTTGTGCCTCTTCTGAAAAGATGAAGCAACACGTGTTATAAGTTGCGCCGTTTCAATTAAATTGTTTACGTTAACCAATGTGCAAACATTTGGTTTTCATCTGAAAATGCATGACCATTTTACCCTCAGTTACTTCGCCTATAAATAGGGTGTCATTTTTCACTTTCACTTTTTACTTGCAACATTTTCACCCACATATTCTCTCGTTTTCTCTTCATCTTCTTCATTGTTCTTTCACTGTTCTTCATCTTCTTCATACATTTTATCTCACTTTACCACAAAATCCACACAAAAATGGCCGGATCTCATGAAATAAACCCAGTTACAAAGAAACATTCCTCATCCAAGAAACACAAGTCGAAATCTGGGAAATCAAGTCATAAACATTCTGGAAAATCTGGGCATCGCGATGAACACCGTGTAGAACATCAAGAACACCATGAAACTTCTGGGCAGACACATGGGCAGACTGAACAAGTCCAGGAACAGCCTGGCCACTCTGAGCGAGTACATGAACAGCCAGAGCAGATTGAGCAACAACAAGCCAAGAGGAAAGGCAAGAAGGTTCAGTTTGCTGAAGAACCTTCATCCAAGAGGCAGAGGGTTGAGGAGGATGACCCTACAATCTACAGAGATGGGGCCTTGGAGCCTGTTGCCTCCAAGTTTGAGACCATCAAGCCCTACTTCAACAACGGGTTGTTCATCGATCTGAAAAAGATTGATGATCTAGGGTTTGCTCATCTGCGTCCTTACCTCGAGAAATACATGACCTGGCTGGGGATCAAACAGGACTACAACATCAACGTCCTGCGAGTCTTCTGTCAATCCCTCTCTAGCAAGGTTAAGTACAAAAAGGTTGATGGAAAGGAGCAAATCCGCAGACTCTCCTTCACTGCCACAGTAAGGGGGAGAACCTTCAGTTTCACCTGGAGAACTCTCAATGAGTTGATGGGGATCACAGAAGAGGGTATGAATGAATGGCTCTACCCTGAGTCCCTCAAGTACAGCAAGGAGGAACTCGAGAAGTTGTATGGCACCGATAACAAGAAAGTGTCCAAGATGTCTGACTCCTACAGGCTCTTGTATTATGTCTACTCCCGCATGATGACACATAAGGGAGGCAACTTCAACGAATTCACATTGCTGGACAACCCGTGGTTCCCCAGATTTCTCTCCCACCAGCCGATCAACCCTGGACAGTTAATCAGCCTTGAGCTTCAGAGATGGTTGGTTAACGACAAGGCTGGATTTCTTCCTTACCCCACCATCCTTGCCTTCCTCCTTGAGAAGAAACTGATCAAGGCAACATCTGACTTGGAGGAAGAAAATGTCAAGTGTGCTCCTGTGGGGGCAACCAACATCGGGAAGATGGGCATTAAGTATAACAAGCCTGCTAAGCCCACTCGCTCAGGATCACAGGCAGGGAGTGCATCTCAGACTTCAGTCCCCTCTACATCTGGTGCAGGGGATCAGGAAGTGGACTCCCATGCTGGGCCAAGCCGTGCTGCAAGAGTGCCAGCTACTGTCAGAGCCTTTGCCGAGGAAGTAAAGGAGGAACTTGTCTTTAGGCTGCCTGACTCCTTGGTGGGTCCTCTCCGTGATGAGTATGGCACGAGCTTCCAGCAGCAGGGAGAGCGGATCCAGCGGCTTGAGGATAGAGTTGGACAGGTTGAGACACGGCTAGCCAGGGTGGATGCCAAACTCGACCTTATCCTTTCCCACCTTCAGATTCCCCAACCACAAGGTAACCTACCACCTCCTCCTCCTCCCCAAAACCCACCTCCTCCTTCTTCTGGTCACCCTCAACTTCCCCCTCCTCCTCCACCTAACACTCAACAACCACAGCCACCACCACAAAATGACCAGCAACCCCCACCATCTCCAAACAATGACCACCAATCCCAACCTTCACCTACCCATGACCAGCAAACCCAAGACTCACCCCAACACTCTCCACGCCAATCCCCACTAAACTCTCTATCTCCACCTCCTTCACCCATTCTCACACGACCTGGCGCTCCTACTCGCTCTCCACTCCGTCTCCCCACCTTTAGACCTAGATCCAACCCACTGGCCGAGCACCTTGGATTTCACACTGCCATTCACCCCCTTAGCCAAATGTATATAAGAGATTACCCCCGCCTTCAGCCACTCTCTGATGACCACCTACCATTCACACCACACTCCACCACCTCCTACACTGAATATTCCTCCACTCATCCTTATGAAAATCTTTTTGTGAATGCCTCCTGGTTCCCCGACACTACCTCATCCCCAGAAACTACCTTACCTACCTCCTCCCCAGAATCCTCACCCCAAAAGCCATTTGGCCCTGAACCTCCACCTTCCTCCTCATCCACTTCGTCCTCCCTGGCCCTCACCCTCTTTGATGATGCCAAAACGGGGAGAGATGCTATGTCTGCTCTTCGCCTGTCAATGAACACAAGGGATGTCCTCAGCCAGCCAGCATTATGGATTGATGAAGACATCGCAGCTGCCCTCCGCCGTGCTATGGAATCCCAAAGGCTGGGTGGTGCTGAGAGCCTTATAAGAGGAGAAGCGATCCGGTTCATGCAGCAGCAGAGGTCGGCTGAGCAAGGACCACAATTGGAAATGGTTGTCTTTGAGCCAACTGAACAATCTCCACAGCCTGAGTCATCATCAGAGCCTCCTCCAACTAAGACAAGCCAAAATATTGTTGAGGAGATTATGATGAAGTACGGGCTGAAGAGACCCAACCATCCTCCCATTGTGATAGCCAAGCCTATTCCTGCATTCTCTGGGCAAGAGTCTGAGATCCCTTCATCTGAGCGTTCATCTGCCCCTCCTCCCTCATATGAGTCTGCAGTCACATTCAGTGAATCCAGAAAGAAAGCTGTTGCTAGGAAGCGTGCCAGGAAGGTTATTGCCACCACTGAATCTGATGAGAGTGAGGAAGAGACTCCATCTGGCCAGCCTGAGCAAGAATCTTCATCTGCCCGTGTAGACCAAGAGACCCCAGTAGTGCAAGCTGTTCCTATTCTGAAGGAGATCAAGTTGGAAATAGAGGACATGACTCCTGAGGAATATGAAAAGTATGGGTTCACGGACAGACTCTCCTTCGGTCAGATGGCCTGCCTTGATGCTGACAGAGCAAGTGCCATACCCACCCCTCCAATTAGCAAGAGCAAAGGGAAGAGTAAGGGGAAAGGGAAAAGGAAAGCCCAGGAAGTTGAGGAGGATCCCAACTTCCCAGTCTGGAACGTAAAAATTCGGGCTGTCCACTACCCCAATGGAGAGGCCGCCTACTTCGATGATACTACAGGCTTCCCTGGGTGTGAAGAAGTGGAGAACATGAAGAGGGCATTTGAGGAGTCTATTGAATCAGAAAGACTCAGAAGAGAGAGGGATGAAGAAGAGCTTCAGCGGATCATTGCCCAGATAGACCAGAATGTGCATGAGGCCGAGATAGTCAAACTTCAAAAGGAGAGTGAAGAGAGACAGAGGGAGAGGGAGAGGAAAAAGAAACATAAACTATGAAACCCAATCCAAACCTACTTTTAACTTAGAATTTTTTTTCTTTTCCTTTTGTTTTCATGCATACTTCATACTTGCTTAGTGTAATTTACCTGTATATGCTATTTACTTGTAAATGCTATTTGTTTGTATACTCTGACATGTAACTTCTGCTCATCAATAATATCTGTTTAAGTTACTTGTTCTTATCTATTGCTTTTATTCTTTTGCTAATCCTTTCTTATGAATTTAATCGATAAAACTAAGTTTGTCATCATCAAAAAGGGGGAGAATGTTAGAATCTTAAGTTTTGATGAAGACTAAAATATGAAATCATAGGCCAAGTACTTAGAAAGCAATAGGTTAACGTAGAATCCCAAGTGAGAGTGCAACCGGATGTGGATTTACTTCCGGATAAACTAGGACTAGCGCTCGCGGATGGATGACCCATCCCCCAGCGGCAGCAAGTAACTCACTAGGGAATTAACTTAGTCCATGAGCATTAGGTATACAAAACCTTAAGACTAAGCTAAGACTCAACCGGAAGTGAAATTGCTTCCTATTAGATTTAGACTGGCGCTGACTGATAGAATAGATAACCCCAAGCGTCAGTGAACATAAGTCACGTCAAGTGAAAGTGCTTCTGATAGCTTAGTGACTAGCGCTGACTGTTGGAGTGAAGGACACTGAGCGAGAGTGAGTAATAGTGAATATAATCCTTCATCCAGTGGATTTACTTCCGGATGTGGAAGTGCTTCCGGATACATCTTAGACTAAGTAAACACCCACTGCATGTGACTATGTGCTTATATTGCTAAACTAACGTTCAAGTGCAGCACACTAAGTAAGGTTGCTTCCGGATGTGATTTTGCTTCCGCAAGCAATCAGAATGTCAGAACGTTCAGAGATGCAGTGTCAGAATGCTTTTGTCAGAGCAGAGGTGTCAGAACTACTTTTCAGAGATAAAGCAAGTCAACCCTGCTATGCATTGATGAAGCATTTATTGGGCAAACGGTAACATGGGAAAAACGGCCATATTCAAACGGCTATCCCACCTACCAAGAGCCAGATTGTTTGAAGACTATATAAAGGAGCTCAACTTCATTTATGACAACAACAATTATCTTTGAATATTCTTGAGAGAAGTTAGAGCGAGAAACTAAGAACACCTTCAAGCATTCAAAGCTGCCCAGAAAAGTAAAGAGCATTTAACACATCGAGTGATCCTTTTCATCTACATATTTTGTACTCTTTGTTGTTAAGTCTCTTCTTGTTATAAGAGCATTGATTGTACTTAAGTGTGTAACACCATCCGTTCTTTGAGAGAACTTAGTCAGAAAAATCCTTTAAGTGTAAAGGTTAACCCCTTGCTAGGTGTGAGGGGGAGCTAGTTAGAAAGGTTACAAGTGAGCCTGTGTAAAACTTGTAGTTGTAAGGTTGCAAGTGATCCCGTGCAAAACTTGCGGTTGTAAGGTTTCAGGTGAACCCGATTTAAAACCTGAGATATAGTGGAACTCGGCCTGGGTGGTTGAGGACTGGACGTAGGTCAGGAAGACCGAACCAGTATAACTCTTGTGTTGTTTTATTTGAGCATTTATTTTTTAAGCACAATTCGCCCCCCTCTTGTGCATCCATTACTTTCAAGGTGTGGGAGGGGAGTTGTGTTGGGGAGAGGTGGTGTGGGTGGGGTTGGATACATGATTGTGTGTGTTCACCTTGTGTTGTAGGGTTGGAGGTTTTTGGGTGGGTGAAAATGGTGGGGGGTAGATAGCGGTAGGCGGGGGAAGTGGTGTTGGGGGTTATTTGGTGGGGAAGCAAAGCTGTGGGGGGAGTTGTGTTAGGGGATGGTGTTGTGGGTAGGGTTTGATACATAATTGTGTATGAACCCTGAACCTTGAACCCTGAACCCTAAACCCTGGACCCTGGACCCTAGACCCTGAACCCTCAACCCTGAACCCTCAACCCTAGACCCTCAACCCTGGACCCTGGACCCTGAACCCTGGACCCTGAACCCTGGACCCTGGATCCTGAACCCTGGACCCTGAACCCTAGACCCTGCACCCCGCACCCTGGACCCCCGAACCCTAGACCCCGAACCCTAGACCCCCGAACCCTGAACCCCAGACCCCGAACCCTAGACCCCGAACCCCGAACCCGAACCTAGACCCCGAACCCTAGACCCCAGAACCCCGAACCCGAACCTAGACCCCGAACCCTAGACCCTAGAACCTAGACCCCTGAACCCCGAGCCCTGAACCCTCAACCCTCAACCCTAAGCAACGAGGGGTTGGGGACGCGGGGGAAATGGTGTTGAAATGGTATTTTTTTGGGGGGTGAAAGGTGTGAGAGGGTGAGTCGAGGTGTGGGTGGGGGTTGGATACATGATTGTGTATGTTCACCTTGTGTTTTTGGGGTGCAAGATGGTGGTAGGGGGAGTAGTGTTGGTGTTTTTTTGTGGGGAAGCAAAGTTGTGGGTGGGGAGTTGTGTTACAGGGCGAAGCTATGGGTAGCGTTTGTAACATGAATGTGTATGTTCACCTTGTGTTTTGGGGATGGTGGTTTTTGTTGAGGAGAAGATGGTGGGTGGGAATGGTGGCAGGCTGGGGAGTGCTGTTGGGGTTTATTTTTGTGAGGGAGCAAAGTTGTGAGTGGCGGAGTGGTGTTAGGGGGCGGAGGTGTGGGTTGGGTTTGATATTTGATTGTGTATGTTCACGTTGTGTTTAGATGGTGGGGGTTTTATGGGTGTACGAAGATGGTGGGTGTGGGTTGGGGGATGTAGGGGAGTGGTGTTGAGGGTTTATTTTTAGGGGTGCCAAAGGAGTGAGTCAGGGAGTGGTATTGTGTGGATTTTGTTTTTTGGGCAATGGTTTGGGAATAGGAGTGGTGTTGGGGGCAAAGGTGTGGGTAGGGGTTGGATACATGATTGTGTATGAACCTTGTGTTGGTGGGCAAAGGTGTGGTATTGGGCGGTGGGCAAAGATGGTGGGTGGGGATTGGGGGACGCTGGGGGAATGGTGTTAATGGGGTATTTTTTTGGGGGGTGAGGTGTGGGAGGGGAGTTGTCCTAAACCCTAAACCCTAAACCCTAAGCAACGATGGTGTTTGGTAGTTGGGCAGGGGGAATGGTGTTGAAATGATATTTTTGGGGGGGAAGGTGTGAGAGGGGGAGTTGTGTTGGGGGAGTGGAGGTGTGGGTGGGGGTTGGATACATGATTGTGTATGTTCACCTTGTGTTTTTGGGGTGCAAGATGGTGGTAGGGGGAGTGGTGTTGGGGTTTTTTTGTGGGGAAGCAAAGTTGTGAGTGAGGGAGTTGTGTTAAAGGGCGGAGCTATGGGTAGCGTTTGTAACATGAATGTGTATGTTCACCTTGTGTTTTGGGGATGGTGGTTTTTGTTGAGGAGAAGATGGTGGGTGGGAGTGGTGGTAGGCAGGGGAGTGCTGTTGGGGTTTTTTTCTTGTGTGGGAGCAAAGTTGTGAGTGGGGGAGTGGTGTTAGGGGCGGAGGTGTGGGTTAGGTTTGATATTTGATTGTGTATGTTCACCTTATGTTTAGAGGGTGGGGGTTTTAGGGGTGTACGAAGATGGTGGGTGTGGGTTGGTGGAGGCAGGGGAGTGGTGTTGATGGTTTATTTTTAGAGGGGGCAAAGGTGTGGGTCAGGGAGTGGTATTGTGTGGATTTTTTTTTTAGCAATGGTTTGGGAATAGGAGTGGTGTTGGGGGGCAAAGGTGTGGGTAGGGGTTGGATACATGATTGTGTATGTTCACCTTGTGTTTAGGGGCAAAGGTGTGGTATTGGGCGATGGACGAAGATGGTGGGTGGGGGTTGGGGGACGCTGGGGGAATGGTGTTGATGGGGTTTTTTTTGGGGGGTGAGGTTTGGGAGGGGAGTTGTGTTGGGGGAGAGGTGGTGTGGGTGGGGTTGGATACATGATTGTGTGTGTTCACCTTGTGTTGTAGGGTTGGAGGTTTTTGGGTGGGTGAAAATGGTGGGGGGTAGATAGCGGTAGGCGGGGAAGTGGTGTTGGGGGTTTTTTTGTGGGGAAGCAAAGCTGTGGGGGGAGTTGTGTTAGGGGATGGTGTTGTGGGTAGGGTTTGATACATAATTGTGTATGTTCAACTTGTATTTTGGGGATGGTGATTTTTGTGGGGGCGAAGATGATGGGTGTGGATGGTGGTAGGCGGGGGAGTGCTGTTTTGTGTTTTTTTGTGGGGGAGCAAAGGTGTGGGTGGGGGAGTAGTGTTAGGGGTTGGAGGTATGAGTTGGGTTTGATACAAGTTTGTGTATGATCACCTTGTGTTTAGGTGGTGGTGGTTTTACGGGTGGACGAACACGTTGGGTGTGGATTGGGGGAGGTGGGGAGAGTGGTTTTAAGGGTTTATTTTTTTGGGGGGGGCAAAGGTGTGGGTCGAGGAGTGGTATTATGGGATTGTTTTTTTTTAGCAATGTTTTGGGAATGGGAGTGGTGTTGGGGGGCAAAGGTGTGGGTGGGTGGTGGATACATGATTGTGTATGTTCACCTTGTGTATTAGAGGTTTGGTATTGGGGGGAAGATGGTGGGTGGGGGTTGGGGGACGCGGGGGGAATGGTGTTGAAAGGGTATTTTTTTAGGGGGGTAAGGTGTGGGAGGGGAAGTTGTGTTGAGGGAGCCGAGGTGTGGGTGGGGGTTGGATACATGTATGTTCAGCTTGTGTTTTGTAGCTGGAGGTTTTTTGGGGGGCAAACTTGGTGGGTGGGGGATGGTGGTAGGCGGGGGTGATGTTGGGTTTTTTTTGTGGGGGAGTGGTGTTAGGGAGCGGAGGTGTGGGTTAGGTTTGATAAATGATTGTGTATGTTCACATTTTGTTCAGGGGGTGGTGGTTTTAAGGGTGGACGAAGATGATGGGTGGGGATTCGGGGAGGCGGGGGACTGGTGTTAAGAGTGTATTTTGAGAGGGTTAAAGGTGTGGGGGGATTGTTTTTTTAGAGGGAGCAAAGGTTTGGGAAGGGGAGTGGTGTTGGGGGGCAAAGATGTGGGGGAGAATTAGATGCATGATTGTGAAATGCGTGGCTGTCACCCAAGAGGGGGGTGAAATGGGTGGCAAAATAAAACTTAAAAAAATTCTCCCTTTTTAAAGCACTACTCCTTGTGCTTGATGAGAGTGACGATGCATTACCACAAGCACAAGTAAGTATCTAGTGGTGTGGTGCTTGATGTGTAGATTAAATAAACAGAATACGCACACACAAATTTATCCTGGTTTGGTCACTTCCAGACCTACATCCAGTCCCCAGGCTCCACCTCAGATTTTCAATCCACTAAACCTCTTGTTTGAACCAGGCACAAGAAAGCCTTTACACTTTAGGTTTTACGAGCACGGGTTCACCTAACAACCCACAGGTTTTGCAACGGGATCACCTGCTAACCTTTACAACCACAGGGTTTACAACGGGATCACCTGCAACCTTTCAACCACAAGTTTTGCGGGCTAACTTGCAACCTATGGAGATTTAGAAAACCTCTAAATGCTCCCCCTCACTTTTGTAAGATAACAATTATGTTCTTCAAGCACAAGCTTTAGAACAGCCTCTATCAATTAGAGGATTTGATAATGTGTTCACTCTATGAACTGATTGTGATAAACACTTAAGTACAAATGATTCTCTCTAAGAATAGATGATGTTACTCACTTAAGTACAGACGATTTTCTCTCTAATATTATTACAACTCTAAGATCAGAGAGTAGAAGATAAGAAGAATGTAGATTACAATATCTCAGACAATAGGCTCTGTTCTTCCCCCTTCTCTTCTGAATGTAGATGTTCCTTTTATACTCGGCCTCAAAACATTCAGGCTTGGGCGGCAGATGGAATATGTTCGTTTGAATAGCCGTTAATCCCATGTTACCGTTGAGAAGTACATCTTCATTAATGCTTAGCAGGGTTGACTTGTTTTATCTCTGAAAAGCAGCTCTGACAACTCTGCTCTGACAAAAGCATTCTAACCTCTGAGTATGTGACGTTGCCTCTTGTACTCTTGCTGACGGATGATCATCGTTCATCCGGAAGCGGCAATCTTGCTCTGCAAGTGTTAGTATCTGAGTCCCAGTGACAAGAGTATTTGCATCCGGAAGCTCATTTGCATCCGGAAGTAAAACTAAGTTCTGCACATACTTGTTAGTCCAACAGAGTAGTATATATATAATCAAATGCAGTAAGAACTATACATGCTGTGGGAAGCTTGTTTGCTATGGGAAGCAATCTTACTTAGACTATGTTCTGACTTAGTGTATTTTCTACTTTGAACGTTAGTCTTAACAATAATAGCACATACTCACATGCAGTGGGAGTTCACTTAGTCTAAGGGACCTCTCTTACATCCGGAAGCACTTCTACTGGACGTTGGGTTATGTTCACATTTTACTCACTGACGCTCAGTGTTATCCATACCAACAGCCAGCGCTAGTCACTAAGCAATCGGAAGCAAATCCACTGGACGTTGGGTTATGCTCACTGACGCTCAGTGTTATCCATACCAACACCCAGCGCTAGTCACTAAGCAATCGGAAGCAAATCTACTGGACGTTGGGTTATGCTCACTGACGCTCAGTGTTATCCATACCAACACCCAGCGCTAGTCACTAAGCAATCGGAAGCAAATCCACATCCGGTTGCATCTTAACTTAGCCTCAAGGGTTTTGTACATGTAATGCTCCTAGACTGAGTTATTACTTAGTGAATCACTTGCTTCCGCTGGGGGATGAGACATTCATCCATGAGCGCTAGTCCTAGTCCATCCGGAAGTAAATCCACATCCGGTTGTACTCTCACTTGGGGTTCTATATTAACCTAATATTCTCTAAGTGTTTGGCTCGTTCTTTCATATTTTAGTCTTCATCAAAACTTAAGATTCTAACATTCTCCCCCTTTTTGATGATGACAAACTAAGTTATCTAATTAAGTTCATATTTAAAAGTAGCAAATAGATAAAGCACAGACAACTAAGATAATTATCATTGATGAACAAAAGATTACAAGTTAGATTTACAATAACATATAAAATTCACAAGTAATTTAAAGGCATTGCAAAATAAACTATGCATGAAAATATGAGAAAAGAAAATTTTCTTAGGTAAATGTATGGGGTAGAGTGGGGTTTAAAGGTGATGTCTCTTTTTCCTCTCCCTCTCTTTTTGTCTTTCCTCATTTTCTTTTTGAAGTTGGGCTATGTGGGCATCCTTCACATTCTGGTCAATCTGAGCAATTATCCTTTGAAGCTCTTCTTCTTTCCTCTCCTTTCTGAGTCTCTCAGACTCAACAAATTCCTCAAAGGCTCTCTTCAAGTTTTCAACTTCCTCAAACCCAGGGAACCCAGTTGCATCAGAGAAGGGAGTGACCTCGCCATTGGGATAATGGACAGCCCTGATCTTCACATTCCATACTGGGAAGTTGGAGTCCTCCTCAACTTCCTGGGCTTTCCTTTTCCCTTTGCCTTTGCCTTTTCTTTTGCCCTTGCTTATTGGTTGGGTAGGCTTGGCTCTTGCTCTTTCAGCATCTAGGCAGGCCATCTGACCAAATGAGATCTTGTCCGTGAACCCATACCTCTCAAAATCTTCAGGAGTCATGTCCTCAATTTCCAGCTTGACTTCCTTCAGTGGCGGAGGGACATGCATCTCTTGAGAGGATGACTGAGTCTCAGGTACAATCTCAGCTTGAACAGATGGGACCTCTTGCTCACTCACAGCAGACGCGGAAGTAGTAGTATTTTTATTGGCATGCTTTCTAGCAACTGCCTTCTTCCTTGATTCGCTGTACTTGACTACTGAAGGAGGAGGAGCAGAGGTTGGCTCAGAAGGAGGAGGAGCAGAGGTTGGTCCAGAAGGAGCAGGGATTGGCTTGGCTATCACCATTGGTGGATGATTTTGCTTCTCCAGCCCATACTTCATCATGATCTCTTCAATAAAATTTCGGGCAGGCTCAGAGGGAGGAGGCTCAGAAGATGAAGGCTCTGGCTCAGGCTCAGGCTGTGGGATCTCATCAGGTTGCTCATACAGAACCATTGCCCACTTGGACCTTTGCTCATCTGATCGCTGCTGTTGCATAAATCGGATGGCTTCCCCTCGGATCAGACTTTCAGCACCACCCAATCTTTGAAGGTCCATGGCTCGGCGAAGAGCAGCAGTGATGTCTTCATCTAGCCAGAGGGAAGGTTGAGTCCTTATTTGCTCCAAATCAAATGCCCGACGGAGGGCAGCAGCTGGTAGAGTTTCTCTCCCCCTTTTGGCATCATCAAAAGGAACGAGGGCCAGGGAGGATGGATTGGGTGAAGAGGAGGGTGAAGGGTCAGGGCCAAAAGTTCTAGGTGGTGAGGATTCGGGCGAGGATGTGGGTGAGGAGGTGGGCGAGGTGTTTTCTGATGAATTAGGAGGGTTGGGGAGGAGGGCTGTGTTTCTTTCGAAGAAGGAGTGGTTGGTGAATAGCCCATCAAAGGGGTAGGTAGAGTAGTAGGCGGCGGGTTATTTAACTCTCCACCGAATAGGGGGTTGGTCTCTGAGGTAGAAGGTGTGAAGTGGGTGATCAGGAGAGGTAAATCCAAGGGATTGGGCTATGGTGGGTTGGGTGTTAGGAGGAGGATTGGAGGCCCCTGTGGGGTTTGGGGATGGTGAACGGTTTGGGGAGTTATGGGGAGATGGGGAGTTATTGGGGTTAAGGGGTGATTGGCGAGGGGAGTGTTGGGGTGAGTCTTGAGTGGAGTTTTGAGGTGATGGTTGATGGTCATTGTTGGGTGATGTTTGGGGTTGTTGGTTATTCTGAGGAGGAGGTTGCTGTGGCTGTTGAGTATTAGGAGGAGGGAGTAATGGTTGATTAGGTGGAGGAGGTGGAGGTGGGTTAGGAGGAGGAGGTGGTGGTAAGTTACCTTGTGGTTGAGGGATTTGAAGGTGATTGATAATGAGGTCTAATTTGGCCTCTACCCTTCCTAGCTGAACCTCGACCCGACCTACTCGATCCTCGAGACTCTGTATTCTTTGCTCCTGCTGCTGGAAGCCAGTGTCACACTCAGCACGAAGGGGAGCAACCAATGAGTCAGACAGCCGAAAGAGGATCTCCTCCTTCACTTCCTCAGCAAAAGCCTTGACTGCAGCTGACACCCTCAGGGCACGGCTTGGTCCAGCATGGGAATCCACTTCCTGGTCCCCTGCTCCAGACGTAGAGGGAGCAGTTGTGTGTGAGGCACTCCCTGCCTGTGATCCTGAGCGAGTTGGCTTTGCCTTTTTATTGTACTTAATCTTCATCTTGCTGATGTTCATTGTGCTGACGGGCAAGCACTTAACATTTTCATCTTCCTCAGTGGATGTGGATTTGATCAGGAATTTCTCCAAGAGGAAGGCGATGACCGTTGGGTAGGGAAGAAATCCAGACTTCTTATTCTCAATCCACCTGTGCAGCTCTAGACTCATTAATTGCCCTGGGTTAATTGGCTGCAGGGTGAGGAATCTGGGAAGCCAGGGGTTGTCGAGAAGAGTGAACTCGTTGAAGTTTCCCCCTTTGTGAGTCATCATCCGGGAATAGATATAATGAAGGACCCGGTTGGAGTCAGACATGCCAGACACCTTCTTCCCCTCGGTGTCATAGACTTTCTCAAGCTCCGCCTGGCTGAGTTTCTCAGGGTATAGCCACTCATTCATCTCTTCCTCAGTGACCCCGAGCAGACGGTTGATGTCTCTCCAAGTGAACCTGAAGGTCATCCCTCTTACTGTGGCTGTGAAGGTGACTCTGCGAATGTGCTCCTTCCCATTCACCTTCTTATACTTGGTTTCAGCTGTGAGTGACTGGCAGAACACCCGCAGCACGTTGATGTTATACTCATTATTGATCCCCAGCCAGCACATGTACTTCTCCAAATGGCCATTCAGATGCTCAAACCCTAATTCTTCAAACTTCTTCAGATCAACAAACATTCCGTTTGTGAAATAAGGTTTGGTGTTCTCAAACTTGGAGGAAATCGCCTCAAGTGGCCCATCCTTGTATGCAAGTGGATCATCCTCCTCTACCCGTTGTCTTTTGGATGAGGGTTCTTCACTAAACCGAACTCTCTTCTTCCCTTTTTTCTTCGAGTGTTCTTGTTGGGGCCCAGATTGCCCAGAATGTTCGTGAACTTGCCCAGATTTTCCAGACTTCGAGTGATGCCCAGATTTTCCAGACTTGGATTTTGATTTCTTGGAGGCAGTGGCTATCTCAGTGTTGGGGTTTGTTTCATGTGATCCGGCCATTTTGTGTTTAGGGTTTTAAGTGAAGTGTATGGGATGTATGTGATGAAATGCAAAGGAAGAAGAAGATGAAGAAGATGAAGATGAACAGTATGATGAACTCGATGAATAAATTCAGAGTTTTGTGGGTAAGAAATTTGTGCAAGTGAAAAGTAAAACTGAAAACGGCTTCCTATTTATATGCAATGTCACAACGGGTAAAATGCTCATAATGACTTTACATGAAAACATGTGTTTGTTCATTGGGTAACGTAAACATTTAATTGGAACGGCGCACCTTTTGGACACGTGTCTCTTTACATAGTCAGAGGAGGGGCACAACTTTCTGTGTGGGAAGATGAAACGTTTGGTGAAGTGACGTGTCCCTTTACCCAGGCACTGGCGCTCCCTGTTGCTTTGAGTCATCACCCAGCGCCAGCAGAAGAGCATCCGGAAGTGGTTTTGCTTCCGGTTGGAGTGGCGCTCCAGGTCACTTTGAGTTGTCACCCAGCACCAGCAAAGGAGTATCCGGAAGTGGTTTTGCTTCCGGTTGGACTCACTTAAGATTTAACATTGGGGAACCTGCAAAACTAAGGATTGGCACTTCGATGCCTAAGTTATCACAGTTGGCAGGTTTTAACAATTAAGCACAGATGTTTTCTGAAAATTAAACTTCATTTTAACATTCCCAAATTTCCCTTTATAAGGATAAATTGATCAACCCTTATGGCCTTTTCACTAGTGGACCTGCAAGTGCTGGCGAAGGCTTATACATTTCCGAATGGTCAGTGAAAAAACCTTAAGATTTAACATTAGGGTACATGCTGAAGACTTTCCAAGTCATAAACTATGTCAATCAGCTCAATATCATAATCTTAAGAAAAAAAACTTGCTTGCTAATTGGTTTGGTAAAACAGGAATATTAATAAAGTGAAAACATATTTTGAAATTTAGTTCACAATTTCTTAGTTTCACTATCAAGTCATGAACTCTATTCATACTCTCTTGGATAAATACCAATGTGAAGAAGGCACAAGGGGTATCGATCAGGTTGCATATTTTCGGAGTTTCATAAACAAATATAATTCAATGAATATACCTTAAGAATGTTCATGCTAGATTACTAAGATATGTAAATTGTCAACACAATGAAATTCTAAAAGCCTTAGAGTCAGCAAAGTAGTTTAGTTTTAAGTGTAACATCCTGAAAAATTTAATTCAGGATTAGAGAGTGTTTTGGGAAATTTTGGAAATTTTGAGTAATTAATGTGCATATAATTAATTAAGAAATGAAGAGTTTGAAATATGAGGGAGTGGTAAAGCTAAAAATATTTTGAAGTTTAAAAAGATAGGAGGCTGGTTTAAATGGTTTTAGAATTAAAAGAGTACACTATGGCAAGTTTGGGCTACAAATCCCCCTAATTTCAGCAAACCAAACGCGCCCCTCCCTTTTTATATATATACTGCGCGCCTCCCTCCTCCTTTCCGTTTTCTTCTTCTTCGTTCTTCCTCTCCTCCGCCCTCCTCGCGATTTCCGGCGGCGCCGACGGCTCCCCTCACCAATTCACTGTCCTTCTCTTCTTCCTTATTCCTTCCTCATACCCGACGGCCAAACCTACCCCCATACCTCTTCATGTTCGTCGCCTCCCACCCACATTTCATTACTCCCTTTCAGTTTCCTTGCTCACATCGGATGACCGTCTTCCTTCCTACTCGTTTTCTTCATTCTTCATCCTTCATGTTTGTGATCACAGGTTTTAACTATGCTTTGTTGGATTTCCGAAAATTCCATATTTTGTTTTAGCTAGGTGTGGGGTTTTATTGAGATACATGTGTGTGTATTGTTCAGCTTTGTTTATGCTTTTTCAGTTATGATAAATGCTTGTTGTTTGCTTGTTGATTTGTACGAGTGTTTAAGCATGGATGTGCCTCAAGTGTGTGTTGTAGAAGTGTTTGTCAATTTTCTGTATTTTCCTATGGTCATGGTCAATTAAATTTAGGAAGTAATGGAAGTGGATACTCTGCTTGAGTTTGGGCTATGATTGAGAAATTCAAGTAAGTTTGAGAATATTAATTTATTTCTTGTCATTGGTTCAACTGGATACTCTTAAGTATAAGGATAGAGTAACTTCTTTATTCATGGAGGTCTTGAGGATTTTTTTTAAGATAATGATAATAGTATGTTAAAGGATTAGGAAATAAGTTAATAAGTAATCTGAGCATGTCTACTTATGGCTGAACTTAAGTATTTTCGAACCTTGATGATTATATATGAATTATAAAAAGTGATGTGGGATTGAGGTTAATTACATAAAGGGTCATTAAGAGTTTAAGAACCCTAAAAGAGTAACTTTAGTAGTTTGTCATTGGAGTTTATGATGTTATAGTTATAGTTTGTTGTGTAATTGCTACCTTGGAATATACCACAGTTCCAATGCTTTTAAGAATTGGCGATATTGAATTAATTATGTACTAAGTTCAATACTTGTGATTTTGCATGGTATTCTATTTACAGGCTTGACTCAAATGAGTCTTGATTGGTTAATGGTGTAGATGGGCTGATTGTGCACTCTTGTGCTATTATGAAATCAAGTGGAGTTGTGAACTTTGAGTTGTTATTCCAGCTTTGTGCCACTTGTTGGTTATAACTTGATTTTGTGTGAATTGGAAGGGCATTTTGTTTGAACAAGGAAGTAGTGCATCAGAATTTGCATTGGATTGGTGTGTGTATGTATATATATTGAATAAGAGTTGTATAAGGTTTAGATTTTTGGTTTAGTTGTTATTTCCTTTAGGAAGGACTTAACCATTGTGTGAGACTTGTAATTTGATTAGTGGTTGTTTTGAATTAATGGTGATTGTCATTTGTCATGCTTTGCGTTCCAATTTCTGTTAACCAATCATTTTGTTTATTCGGAAGGGATTGAAATGATTTTATGGTTGCTAATCTATGGTTCGAAACTTCAAATTGAGGAAGGAATGCACGAGTTAAAGTGGTTGCTTGTTGAGGGTAAAGTTGGTGATTAAATTGGAGTGAGTAATTGATGACAAAAACAAAGAAGTCTTGCGAATCCACATTGTTCTAGGGCTTAACTATGAATGTTCTTTTGGGTGATACTTGATTGTATTCATGTGTGTGTTGTTCTGGTTGGTACGGATTTTGTTGATTTTAATTGCTAATCATTTGGTTATTGATGTTTTGGAATGTGAATGTTTTGGCATGTGGTTGTTAAAACTTTTGAGAAGTTAAGAATAGGTGAATAATCAAAAATGGCTTTATAAGGAGGAATGGGGTAGTAACACAGGATTCGAGAGAGACGTTAAATATTATGAAATAGAAATGATATTAATTTATCATTTGGTATTATATTATTATAGGATTGGATGCGATGTGGTTTTGTGGCATCAAGAAAGAAAAACGGATTAATGGATAGCTGTTGGGGGTCAGGTAATCACTCTTACCTCGCTTTAACATTGAGGGTGATGTTAGTTGGGATTTTCTTAAAATCCTTTCTCACCCTCCATATATATATTATCTTTGAAAAGTTATTTTCATATAAAATAGGCTATTGGGTGCCTTTCAAACTGGATTATTTCGTATAAAGAACTGTGGCATATTTTGTATACATATACATATATTATATTATCCTGGAAGGTTATGGTGGTAATTCTTGGATAGTGTGATAGAGATACAGGTACTGAATTATGAGTGTGCTTTTGAGAGAATTGAGAATGGAATGAGAATGATATGTTGAGTTGATATTGTGGATAGTTAGGTTGGGGGAATGAATTGAATAGTTGTGAATGACATTGTGATATTGAAGAGAATTATGATGGAAATGTTGAGGTTGTGGATGAGATTTGATAGGGATGTTGTGATCATTGCATGACACTGAGATATGTACCATCGCGCGATGATAACCGGTTGATGGGCCAATCAACGGTTATTTGTACTGGTCGACAGATTGGAGACTGTGACCAATGGTCAACAGATTGGAGACTGTGACCAGCAGTCATCTGATTGGAGACAGAGACTGCTCCCTTTCTGATTGGAGACAGATTGGGGTTTCTCTCTCATGGGGTTACCAGAGAGGGAAATTGCCCCCTCACTTTTGAGAGGGGCATAGTGTCAACTCATTTAGAATATATATATATATAAAGCTCGAGTGTAGTGCCTCCCGGATGGCATGAGTAGAGCACCAGAATCGTTCATGGATGAAAGCTGAGAAATATGTGTATGAGATTACAATAACGATTGCATAGATTTGGAGATTTGACGGTGAAGTTTATGGATATGGAGATTGATTGAGTGATAATTGAAAAGTAGAGATGATGAACTTGATTTAAATTGGATATGACAGAGGGACCAGAGTGATTAATGGAAGGGAACTTGGCTTAATATATATGTACTTTTGAAATGTGGTACCCTTTAGACGCCCTCACTACCGCACATCTCACTGTTATAGTGAGTTAAGCAGTAGATTACTGAGACAAGTTGTCTCACCCCACGATTACTTACATTTTTGCAGGTGACCATGCACAGGCGCGAGCAACAGGAAAGGGAATTAAGTTCAAAGGTTGTTTTGTTTATTTAGACATGTATATTGCCAAAATGTATAGGTCTGCATTCGCTTCCGCATATTTTTATTTGTTTTGATATTATTGGTTAATTGAAGGATTGTAGTAGGTTGCTCCTTTTTCTAACCATGTTAGGTGATTCTTTTCTAACATGGTTAGCTATTAATTATCCATGATAGTGTTCAGGTTATATTAGGAAATTCTTTTCTATTATGGATAATGATTAATATTAGGAAATTCTTTTTCTAACTATGATAGATTTATTGATATTATGAAAATCATTTTTCTATCATAGTTAGTAACGGTATTATTGAATTAAGCAGGAAATTAGTAACGGTATGTTACATTAAGAATAAATTAGGTTTGCAAAATAACCAAGTTTTTCAGCATATGATTTCAAGAATAATTTTCAAATCTTAGCTCAAGTTTCTTCAGATATACTTTATATGACCTCATTATTCTTAGGATATCAACAAGTTTTGAACTTAATTCAGATTGTACTCGGCTTGTGATAATGTGCCAGGATATAAGGCTTTCAGTGGGTAGAGATTCTTAATAGTTCTTTCCAGCCTAGTTATCTACACTCACTTAGGCTTCTATCCTATTGGCATTTGCTCTTGGATTTATCAGATTTTGCAGAAGTTAATTCAAGGCATTTCCTAAGATTCCTAATGTATGTCTGACAAGAGAGACTATCCATTAAAATGCACAACACAATGAGTAATGGAAAAAAATGCTCATATAAGATTGGCGAGATTTCCTCAAGATTGAATTCAGAACAGCCATTTCTTCTCATTTTGATAAGGAGCATGCTCGTTGATGTTCTCTCTTGTACATCCACATCGTTCAAGCTTTCATAATCTGTCAACATACTTAACAACAGGCTTGAACTAAGATCATTAGTAGATGGAGACTTAAAATGTGATTAAAAATTATTGCTCAAGTTCACAGCCAGTCAGTTCATCACTAAGAATATTCAGGATTTTTTTGTAAACATAAGATTCTAGTTGATGACTAATAAGGGTCAATATTATGATAGACAGATAGGCTATCCTTGATTTGAAAGTTTGCATTCAAAATCTTTCAAAAGTCAAAAGTGTATGCATAAACTATTTTCTTTTGTGAATGGTGCCTTTTCAAAAGGAAATGATTTGATATGCACAAATATTATAAACCCAAAGCAATGGATTTGAAATGATTTGATCATTTTCAAAAATAAGATTATCACAGGTTAAAAATCATATCAATATCACATAAGTAGAGAAGAGGGCAAGAATGTCATCACAAAGGCTACATTCGCGTCAGCCAGTAGCTTGCTTGATTTTGACAGGTGATGCAAGGGTTCTTTCCATTCCAAGGGCAGCACCAAGACCCAAGAGTGACAAGCAGCTTATCAAGATTTGTCTAATTGCTCAGATGAGGTACAGTCAAGTCTTGCCATTCCTTCAGATCTCCTTTCCTACAAAATACCAAATAGTTCCCTTTGTTTTCCAGTATCCAAACTTGGATCTGACTGGTCAGTTTGTATAACTCACATGCACCTTAGAATTAATCACTATGAATATGGCATTGCAACTCAATCATGACTATATGCACAAGGATATATATATATATATATATATATATATATATATATATATATATATATATATATATATATATATATATATATATCTGTGTGTGTGTGTGTGTGTGGTTTTGATCATGATAGTCAGACAACATGTAAATTATGAACATTGTGAATTTCTTTAAACTTTCTTCTATTAGGAATATAATGTTCATATCTATGATGCTTGATGCAGAATCTCAATAATCCCATCTAACATTTGCATAAGAGATTTTACTTTCGCACGCTTTGACTCCCAGTGATCCCTTGCTTACCCAAGGAGATCTTCTATACTTATCCTTGGCCTGAAGCACTTTCTTATGAGAGACAGAATTCAAGGGCTTTCTCCATGTTGACCGAGAAATTCTCTCTCTCTTGTTCTTCTCAGAATAGTTGAGTGGAACTCTGTGATAGCTCATCCTTGAGACAGAACCTTTGTTCCTTGTGGTAGTGCACTGCTTCTTATGATTGTACCAGGTGGTTGCAGCAGTGACATCACCACGAGTTCTCTTCTTTGGGGCAAGAGGAACTCTTGATCTTTCCTGCACAAGTAAGGCACTAGAAGGAAGTTTTGGTACCCATTTGTACTTGGGTCCTACATGGTTAGCGCTGGACCTTACTTGTCCTTTAGAGATCCATACAAATTTATTTCTCACATGTAAATTTTTTCTAAGACTACATGAGAAATATGACCTAATCTACCACAATAATGACAGATAATGGAATGATATTCAGAATGGGATTTCCTATCATTATCTTGTTGGTTAATTTTGTTTTCAAAGACTCTCTTTTCTTTTAAAGCAACTTTTGAAGTCTCAGGGCCTTTTGAAAACTTTTCATGTCCCTTCGATAGGGGTTCACAATTGGAACAACGTTCGGAGCACGTTGGAGCTTCCGCTCTCGGTAGGGAACTAGCTATTGGTAGCGATAGCTGTTCTTCCATGGATGGAACATTGGAAACTTTGGATGTAGAAGAAGCAATGAATTCCTCTAGTTTCCTGTTCTTTCTCCTTAAGCCTAGAACTTCTTTTGCAAGCTTACAGAATTCAATATGTAATCCATTATATGCGTCTTGCAATTCAGAAGGTTCAAGTTCAGCTACCTCATTCTCCTCAGCTTCTGAATCTAGGCAGAGACCAACACTCTCTTCACTGCCGCTGGCTTGCTCAATATCAGCTTCCTGTAGCTCACCACCAGTTGATCCACAAGGGGCACAAGAGGAGCTTTGGACAGCTTTACTGCCAAGGGAATGATCAGAAGCATACATAGCATCAAGAGTGTTCCAAATATCCCTAGCATTATAGCAATGTTTAATTTTCTGGAAATCACTGTCAGTTAAGCTTTTGTACAAAATTTGCATTGCTCTAATGTTCAAGTAAAATAAATTTTTCTCCTCTTCAGTCCAGTTTACTTTTGGTTTGAAATCAGAATTATTTTCAAAGACATCCCACATTTTGAAACTTGAGGATAACACAAAACTTTTCATCCTTGCCTTCCATAAGTAAAAATCAGTATTTTCTAACAAGGGTGGGATAGTGTGATCAAAACCCTCAAAACAAATTTTATATCCCAAGTCAGCCTAGGTCTTTGCACTTGAGATCGTTGGATCCTTTAAACAAGTGACCTTGCTCTGATACCAAATGAAATGTGTGGCTGTCACCCAAGAGGGGGGTGAATTGGGTGGCAGAATAAAACTTATAAAAATTCTCCCTTTTTAAAGCACTACTCCTTGTGCTTGATGAGAGTGACGATGCATTACCCCAAGCACAAGTAAGTATCTAGTGGTGTGGTGCTTGATGTGTAGATTAAATAAACAGAATACGCACACACAAATTTATCCTGGTTCGGTCACTTCCAGACCTACATCCAGTCCCCAGGCTCCACCTGAGATTTTCAATCCACTAAACCTCTTGTTTGAACCAGGCACAAGAAAGCCTTTACACTTTAGGTTTTACGAGCACGGGTTCACCTAACAACCCACAGGTTTTGCAACGGGATCACCTGCTAACCTTTACAACCACCTGCAACCTTTCAACCACAAGTTTTGCGGGCTAACTTGCAACCTATGGAGATTTAGAAAACCTCTAAATGCTCCCCCTCACTTTTGTAAGATAACAATTCTGTTCTTCAAGCACAAGCTTTAGAACAGCCTCTATCAATTAGAGGATTTGATAATATGTTCACTCTATGAACTGATTGTGATAAACACTTAAGTACAAATGATTCTCTCTAAGAATAGATGATGTTACTCACTTAAGTACAGACGATTTTCTCTCTAATATTATTACAACTCTAAGATCAGAGAGTAGAAGATAAGAAGAATGTAGATTACAATATCTCAGACAATAGGCTCTGTTCTTCCCCCTTCTCTTCTGAATGTAGATGTTCCTTTTATACTCGGCCTCAAAACATTCAGGCTTGGGCGGCAGATGGAATATGTCCGTTTGAATATAGCCGTTAATCCCATGTTACCGTTGAGAAGTACATCTTCATTAATGCTTAGCAGGGTTGACTTGCTTTATCTCTGAAAAGCAGCTCTGACAACTCTGCTCTGACAAAAGCATTCTAACCTCTGAGTATGTGACGTTGCCTCTTGTACTCTTGCTGACGGATGATCATCGTTCATCCGGAAGCGGCAATCTTGCTCTGCAAGTGTTAGTATCTGAGTCCCAGTGACAAGAGTATTTGCATTCGGAAGCTCATTTGCATCCGGAAGTAAAACTAAGTTCTGCACATACTTGTTAGTCCAACAGAGTAGTATATATATAATCAAATGCAGTAAGAACTATACATGCTGTGGGAAGCTTGTTTGCTATGGGAAGCAATCTTACTTAGACTATGTTCTGACTTAGTGTATTTTCTACTTTGAACGTTAGTCTTAACAATAATAGCACATACTCACATGCAGTGGGAGTTCACTTAGTCTAAGGGACCTCTCTTACATCCGGAAGCACTTCTACTGGACGTTGGGTTATGTTCACATTTTACTCACTGACGCTCAGTGTTATCCATACCAACAGCCAGCGCTAGTCACTAAGCAATCGGAAGCAAATCCACTGGACGTTGGGTTATGCTCACTGACGCTCAGTGTTATCCATACCAACACCCAGCGCTAGTCACTAAGCAATCGAAAGCAAATCCACTGGACGTTGGGTTATGCTCACTGACGCTCAGTGTTATCCATACCAACACCCAGCGCTAGTCACTAAGCAATCGGAAGCAAATCCACATCCGGTTGGATCTTAACTTAGCATCAAGGGTTTTGTACATGTAATGCTCCTAGACTGAGTTATTACTTAGTGAATCACTTGCTTCCGCTGGGGGATGAGACATTCATCCGCGAGTGCTAGTCCTAGTTCATCCGGAAATAAATCCACATCCGGTTGTACTCTCACTTGGGGTTCTATATTAACCTAATATTCTCTAAGTGTTTGGCTCGCTCTTTCATATTTTAGTCTTCATCAAAACTTAAGATTCTAACAGATTGTGTATGTTCACCTTGTGTTTTGGAGGTGGTGGTGTTGGGGGTAGGCAAAGATGGTGGCTGGGGTCAGGGGGACGCGGGGGGAAAGGTGTTGAAGGGGTATGTTTTTTGGGGGGGTAAGGTGTGGGAGGGAGAGTTGTGTTGGGGGAGCGAAGGTGTGGGTGGGATTGGATAAATGATTTTGTATGTTCACCTTGTGGTTTTGGGGTGGAGGTTTTTGTGGGGGCAAAGATGGTGGGTGGGGGGTGGTGGTAGGCGTGGGGAGTGGTGTTGGGGTTTTTTTTGTGCGCAGAAAAGGTGTGGGTGCAGGAGTGGTGTTAGGGGGCTGAGCTGTTGGTTGGGTTTGATACATGATTGTGTATGTTTACCTTATGTTTAGAGGGTGGTCGTTTTAGGGGTTGAAGAAGATGGTGGGTGGGGTTTGGGGGAGGCAGGGGGAGTGGTGTTGAGGGTAGGGCTGTGCAAAAATTTCCTGTCCCGTCCCATCCCGGTCATCCCGTCCCGTCCCGTGGCCTTTCGGGACGGGAATTTTCTGTCCCGAAATTTTTCGGGACGAGACAAAATCGGGACGGGACAAAAATGTCTTCGGGACGGGGTAGTCCCGTGCCTGTCCCGTCCCGAAGGTATTTATTATATAAAAAAAATATTTATTTAAAATATTATCTCACTCTCTCTCTTCTCTCATTCTCTCGGTCTCTGAGATTTATTCCCACTCATGTGCCAAAATTTCTCTTTCTCTCTCTCTCAAGCCTTCTTCTTCAGCTTCATCTTCTTCCTTTCGTTGGCTTCTCCTTTCTTGTTGTCTTCATTTTCCTTTTCTTCCTTGCCGCTCACAGATCTATATTTTTTTAGGCAAGAATCGTTCTGAAATAGCTCATGAAGATGTTTGGTTCTCTTGTTGATTTCGTTCTTCAAGGTGTATTTGGGAACGAAATATTTTTTTTTGTACAGAAGCATCTAATCCTCCTCCATTCTCCTTTACTCAAATTTCAAACATAGTCCCCTTGTAAACATATTGTATCCTACTGGCCTTTGATGCTCTAACTCTTCTTCCTAAGTACAACAATTCATTCTTTGTTATTTCTGTGCAGAGGTTAGCTTCATGTTTTATTGTTTTATGTTCCTTCATATTTAACTTTATTTCCTTGTCTTGAATTTTAAGAAAATCAAAGGGGCCATTGAAATGGAACTTCTTCTTCTTCTTGTTTTTAATTTTTTTGGCGCTACTGTGAGATCAGCATCTGACAAAAAAAATCGGGCATATCCCGTGACAGGAATCGGGACGGGACGGGACGGGACACGGGACAAGTTTTCTGTCCCGAGCCATTTTCGGGACTGGACACGGGACAGGGGTGTCCCGATCCTGTCCCGTCCCGTGAACACCCCGGTGTATTTTTTATGGGGGCAAAGGTGTTGGTGGCGGAGTGGTATTATGGGATGGTTTTTTTAGGGGAGCAAAGGTTTGGAAAAGGGAGTGGTGTTTGGGGGGACCAAAGGTATGGGTGGGGGTTAGATACATGATTGTGTATGTTCACCTTGTGTTTTGGAGGTAGTGGTATTGGGGGGTGGGCGAAGATGGTGGGTGGGGGTTGGGGGATGCGGGGGGAATGGTGTGAATGATTATTTTTGGAGGCGGAAGGTGTGGGAGGGGGAGTTGTGTTGGGGGAGCAGAGGTGTGGGTAGGGGTTGGATAAATGATTGTGTATGTTGACCTTGTGTTTTGGGGGTAGAGGTTTTTGGGGGGGAAAATTGTGGGTGGGGGATGGTAGTAGGCGGGGGGAGTGGTGTTAAGGGTGTATTTTGGGGGGGCAACGGTGTGGGTGGGAGAGTGGTATTAAGGGGATTTTTTTAGGGGGAGCAAAGGTTTAGGAATGGGTGATGTGGGTTGGGGTTGGATACTTGATTGTGTATGTTCACCTTGTGTTTTGGAGGTGGTGGTATTGGGAGGTGGGCAAAGATGGCGGTTGGGGGGGCGGGGGGAATGATGTTAAATGGGTATTTTTTAAGGGGGAATGTGTGGGATTGGGAGTTTGTTGGGGGAGCGGAGGTGCGGGTGGGTTGGATACTTGATTGTGTATGTTCAGCTTATGTTTTGGGATGGAGGTTTGGTGCGAAGATGGTTGTTGGGGGTTGGGGGAGGCGGGTAGAGTGGTGTTGAGGGTGTATTTTTTCAGGGTGGAGCAAAGGTGTGGGTGGGGGAGTGGTGTTGGAGGGGCGGAAGTGTGGGTGGGGGTTGGGGTGAAGGCGGGGGGAGTAGTGTTAGGGACGGGGAAGGGCGGCAGTTCTGGGGTAACGGTGGTGCTTCGGGGTGAGGTGTTTTTAATTAAATGTGAGTCTCATACATTCAGAAAACAATTGCTACATAAGTACACCACATCAGCAAAAAGAAATTTTCCCCGCCACGTCAACTCTTAACGGTCAACATCAGTTAAACTTAATGGGGTTACCTAAATTAAACAAAATTTTTCCTTGATTACCGGAATTTAAACTGGAAACACTTTTTTCCCTGAGTACTCTTAACGTAATAGTTCATAAAGATTTTTGTGCATTTACCCATATGATATTATGATTGTTGGGAAGAATACATTTGCACTAAAATTGTCACATTGTGGAGTAAGTATATAATGTAATCCTAAAAAATTTGAATTCTGTGTTTCACTACATTGATTAATTTAAGGCCAACTTGATGGTAAGATCTAGAAGCTGGAAATTGGCCCTCAGCGAACGCACAGCCAACCTACCAAATGCTTCGCTGGACGTTGGCCCTCAGCGAACGTCTAGCGAACCCGCGATGAAAATGAATTTCAGCATTTTTGACTGTAAAATCTGATACATAAAAGGCAGGACTTGAACCACTTGGGAGAGTCTCGACTTGGGAAAGATCTAGGGCACAAAACACTCAATTCTTGGGACTATTTGGCTTGGGTTTTGCTTGGGGATTGAAGATTGAAGGTTGGGAGTTTGGTGGAGAGCATTAAAGACATTTAAAGCTTCTTTCGAAAGGTTTCCTATTCATTTTCCCCTTCCTATCTTGTGAGCATTTATGACTCTCTACTCATTTCGGTATTGTAGTTTATATTTGATTATGAGTACCTAAATTTCGTTTATCTAGGATTAGAGGATTGATCACCATTTAGTTGACTTGTTCATATATATATATCTGTGTTTATTTACTCTAGCCCTAATGCATATATATGTGAGTAGGAACAAATGGACAAGCATAAGAACATCAAAAGATTAGAAGCAATGAAGAAAAGAAGAGGAGAAAAAGGAAATAGGCGTTCGCTGGATGTTAGCCCTCAGCGAACGCACAGCCAACCTGCCAAATGCTTCGCTGAAAGTTGGCCCTCAGCGAACGCCAAGCCAACCTTCCAAATGCTTTGTTGGACGTTGGCTCTCAGCGAACGTATAGTGAACCCGCGATGAAAATGAAACTCTGCGGTTTGACTGGAAAATCTGATACATAAAAGGCAGGACTTGAACCACTTGGGAGAATCTCGACCTGGGCATGATCTAGGGCACAAAACACTCCCTTCTTGGGTCTCTTTGGCTTGGGTTTTTATTGAGGATTGAAGATTGAAGGTAGGGAGTTGGTGGAGAGCATTGAAGACATTTAAAGTTTCTCCCTTCAAGTTTCCTCTTCATTTTCCTCTTCCTATCTTGTGAGTAATTATGACTCTTTACTCATTTTGGTATTGTAGTTTTTATTTGATTATGAGTAGTTAAATTCATTTATCTATAATTATCTTGAACCCTTGTTTGGGGTAACTCATTAAAACTCCTATCCATTTGTGATTAATCCATATATATGTGTTTATTTTACTCTAGCCCTAATGCCACTAAAGAATTAATCACCATTTAGTTGACTGGTTCATATTTATGTGTTTATTTTTCTCTAGCACGCGCACACACACACACAAGTTCGAAGATCTGGGAAAGTTTGTTTTAAGATTGAGATGCATACATCGTTACATATAGCACATACTTTTTAACACCCAATTAAGATAGCAACATGTGAGGATAAGTAATTAAATCAAACTAGGGAAAACATATGGTCAAATCATAAAGATTTCTAAATTTCTTCAGGACGAGCAAGGAGTCATGTTTGGGGGAGTGATAAGCTCATTAATTGCACACACATTTCATATGAATTTTCACATTTATCACATGGTTTTGGTAAATAAATAGATAGAAACATAGCAATACTCATAATGTAGAGAAAATGATATAAAATACACGTGTTTCATACTATGAGTCGAAATTGGTTAATTTATATATATATGTGTTGAGGAATTCACCTTCCCTTTCTAGTTAATGTGAGTAGGAACAAATGGGCAAGCAAAGGAACATCAAAATTGTGGAAGAAATGAAGAAAAGAAGAGAAAAGGGAAATTTTGGTTCGCTGGATGTTAGCCCTCAGCGAACCGACAGCCAACCTGCCAAAACGTTCGCTGCACGTTGGCTATCAGCGAATGTATAGCGAACCTGGGATGAAAATGAAACTCTTCGTTTTTGACTAAACAACTAATACCTAATACACAGGACTTGAACCACTTGGGAGAGTCTCGACTTGGGCAAGATCTAGGGCACAAAACAATCTCTTCTTGGCTCCCTTTTCCTTTGGTTTTGCTTGGGGATTGATGATTGAAGATTGGGAGTTTGGTGGAGAGAATTAAAGACATTTAAAGTTTCTCCCTATTGGTTTGATCTTCATTTTCCTCTTCCTATCTTGTGAGCATTTATGACTTTTTACGCATTTTGGTATTGTAGTTTGTATTTGATTATGAGTAGCTAAATCCATTTATCTATGATTATATCGAACCCTTGTCTGGAGCTACTCTGTAAAACTCCCATCCTTTTGTGATTGATGCATATATATAGGTGTTTATTTTACTCTTGCCCTAATGCCTCTAAGTGATTGATCAACATTTAGTTGACTTGTTCATTCGACTTATGACTTGAGAGAACTAGGCTAAATGTAGAACTTGAGTAAAATAGTGTGAGAACTTGAAGTTTGCATGAGAATGAATGTTTTTATTACTAAGATAGACCTAAACTTATTAGCCTCACAACCAGCCAAATTTGGGTTGAAACATAGAAATTGGTTTTTATTAATTGTGACAAGACGTTGTATCTAATGAAATGTATTCATTTATCTCAAGATATTTGAATTCATTTATACCATTATTTCAATTAGCTAAACATTTGAACCCCCAGCATCTTGATTTGGTGTGCCACAAGTTTAAAATAGAGAAGTGTGAAGAAAAGAGGGAAGAAATTTGAAAATGAAATTTTTTACATGCATTGAATTATTGCAAGTGACTGGATTAAAATCTGGATAATCTCTCTTAACTCCAACACACACACTCACACACACACACACACACACAAGTTCAAAGATCTGGGAAAGTTTGCTTTAAGATTGAGATGCATACATCGTTACATATAGCACATACTTTCTAAGACCCAATTAAAATAGCAACATGTGAGGATAAGTAATTAAATCAAACTAGGGAAAACATATGGTCAAATCATAAAGATTTCTAAATTTCTTCTGGACGAGCAAGGAGTCATGTTTGGGGGAGTGGTAAGCTCCTTAATTGCACACACATTTCATATGAATTTTCTCATTTATCACATGGTTTTGGTAAATAGATGGATAGAAACATAGCAATACTCATAATGTAGAGAAAATGATATAAAATACACGTGTTTCATACTATGAGTCGAAATTGGTTAATTTTTTATATATATGTGTTGAGGAATTCACCTTCCCTTTCTAGTTAATATGAGTAGGAACAAATGGGCAAGCAAAGGAACATCAAAATTGTGGAAGAAATGAAGAAAAGAAGAGAAAAAGGAAATTTTGGTTCGCTGGATGTTAGCCCTCAGCGAACCCATAGCCAACCTGCCAAAACGTTCGCTGCACGTTGGCTATCAGCGAACGTATAGCGAACCTGCGATGAAAATGAAATTCTTCGTTTTTGACTAAAAAAACTAATACATAATAGGCAGGACTTGAATCACTTGGGAGAGTCTCGATGTAACATACCACCTACTAATTTACCTAATTTACCAAAAATAACACTTTCAATCGAATCATTTACTTTACTAACTATGATAGAGAAAGATTTTTCCATGATTTCAATATCACTATCATAGTTAGAAAAGAGATCCTAATATACTCTCTCCGTTCCTAAATATAAGATCACTTTGGCTAATTTGAGGAGATTAAGGAAGACAATAAAATTACATGATCTTCCCAAAATCCCCTCAATTACTTAACTTTAAAAGGAGGAGGGGTTTTCAATGAAAAGAGAGAGTATAAGGGTAGTTTGGGCAAAACTTAAGATAAAATAGGAAGTGATCTTATATTTGGGAACTTATCCACTTCCCCAAAGTGATCTTATATTTAGGGACGGAGGGAGTAACTTATATGCATTATACATGACAGAAAATAATTTCCTAATACAATGCTAATGCTATCATGGATAATTAATGACTAACCATATTAGTAAGGATTCGCATAACATGGTTAGAAAAAGAAAAACATCACTATAAGACATAATCCTAACACAATAACAATAATCTAACCATGTTAGAAAAGAATGACCTAAGATGGTTAGAAAAGAAACCAACCAAATACATAAAAAGGTAACCATATTAGAGCGGGGCCCATCTAATATGATTATATACAGAGACCACATAAAATCAAATAATACATCTTCAACATATCACATAATCATGTTAGGAAAATTATTTCCTAAATATAATCCATCCAAGACAACACCTGTTTCCATGAATACATCCTTTCCACAAGTAATCATCACACTGAACAGTGTAATGCAGCAATAACAGACATATTAGTTAGAATAGTCCCTGAACTATCGCAGTAGCAGGGACAATACCACAAATCATCAACAACTTCCAAATTAAATCACCAGATCAAATAAAAACGTTCATTCAATAATACGACTCATTCAAAATAACATTCATAAATGCGGAAGCTGATGCAGCCTAGTGAAATGGCAATATATATTCCTACGTGGTCACCTCCAGCCTACTTAATACATCAGTATGGGCCGGACGGCCCTTCCCCTTCCTCTTCACCTCCCTCTGTGTGTAACATCCTGGAAATTTAATACAAGATTTGAAGGTGTTTTAGGAAATAATAAAAGGAAAATTAGAAGATTTTAAAATATTTTTTTTAGAATTTATGGAGATTTATTGTTATTAAATCTTAATTTTTGGAATTTAAGGAAATATAGTTAGAATAATTATTTGGAGTTAGAAACTTTCATAAATAAGTATTTGGGATAGTAGATAATATTATGATGGAAAGAAGGAGATATAGTAATATATACAAACTTCTGGGCTAAAAATATAATTCAGAATGAATGATAGGGTACTTAGTGGTAATTTTCATATATATATATATATATATATATATATATATATATATATATATATATATATATATATATATATATATACCCCTTCCTTCTCCTTCACTCCCAAAACTCCCTCCGCCCCCGACCCCCCTCTCATCAGACCTCCCTCTCTCAAACCCCGACTCCCCTTCCTCCTCCACCGCGTGCTCGTCGTTCAGGCGAGCTTCCGGCAGCACACGGCGGCGTCAACCGCCGTGGTTTGACTCAGAGACCCTCCCTCCGTCTCTCATCTCCCTCTGTTTGACCTCCGATCGATGGCGCCGTCGCGTCGGCCACCGCCGTCGGTCTCCCTCCCTCACTGAGTTCGCACCCTTACTTTCCCTCACTACCTTATCCATTTTTCTCTCGGTTTTTGTAACAATCAGTTACTAATACCCTAATTAATTCAGTAATACCCTTACTAACTATGATAGAAAATGATTTCCATAATATTTATAAATCTATCATAGTTAGAAAAAGAATTTCCTAATAATAATCATTATCCATGATAGAAAAGAATTTCCTAATAATAACCTGATCACTATCATGGATAATAAATAGCTAACCATGTTAGAAAGGAAACACCTAACATGGTTAGAAAAAGGAGCAACATCACAAATAACTAAACACATTAACAGATAACCATGCCAGAGAGGGGCCCATCTAACATGGTTATATAAAAAGAATACATCGTCAATTCACACCAGATATCACATTTACAAAAATAACCATGTTAGGAAAAGAACATTCCTTAACATGATTAAGATTCTGAAACCTGTACAAACATCACATCATTCACCATAATTTCAGCATAATATAACTATGCCAATACAGAACACAAATCCTAAGTACTGAGTACATTGTAGTAATCATGTGGCATATCGTGGCTGGTGGCCCGATTCCGTAACTTCATACATAATAGAAATAGTACCGGCACTTGTATGTACAATCAAAAGTCAATATAAACGAGTAATTCCTAAAATTCTTTCACCACATTCAAAACACAATACAACATAATGCGGAAGCGTATGCACCCTAGTATTGGCAATATATATATTCCAAAATACTACCTCCGGCTGTCTCACATCATTGGTGAGGGCTACCTCCGGCTGTCTCACATCATTGGTGAGGGCCGGACGGCCCCTTCCCCTTCCCCGTCCCCTGGGTCTCGGCATGATCACCTGCAAAAATATCAATAAACGTGGGGTGAGACAACTTTGTCTCAATAATCATCTCTCAACTCACTGTAAAAATAAGTTATGCGGTAGCAGGGCGTCTACAAGGTGCCTTATAAAAAAAACAGTGTAATATATATATGTATGTTTATGCATGTTTCTCCAGAACTGCGTCAATCCGTAATATGATTCACCATCTCCAAATAAACCAAATAACATAAGTGACACTGCGCCTCTGTCTCTAATCAGCAGGCATACTTCCCCTGTCTCTACTCAGCAAGAAGTAATACGGAGCCCGTCTCTACTCGGAAACCGTCAGTCCCTGTCTCTACTCAATAGGACTAGTACAACTAACCGTTGATTGCGCTATCAAACGGTTACATCGGCCGATGGTACAACCAATGTCATGTAACAACCATTCATAACCAAAGTATTCATCACAGGATACTATATAGTAAATAAAAATCTTAATAAGAAGATAGTTGAGTTGAAAGGCACCCAATAGCCTGATTGTTATAAACTAATTCCTTGCTTTTACAATATAAATATATGTATATAGAAAAGGATTTGAAAAATCCCATCTAACATCATACTCATTGTTACAGTAAGGTGAGGATGATTACCTGTCCAGCTCAAAAATAATAGATCTTCGCAACTATTGTTTTTCACGAGCTTCACTCGATTCACCAATGTCTACAATGATATCATAGTTGATTAAAACACAATATTAGTGACTTTGGCCTACCTTTCACCAAAATCAAAAACATTATTGAAGTAATAATTTACTTCCATTACAAACCATGTTTACATCCTTTAAACTATCGTAATTCTATTAACCATCCATTCATAACTTCCAAATCATTAACCTTCCTCATTTCTTGCAATCCTTGTAAAATTAACCCACCATATTAAACTCCCACTATAATACCACATTTGCATTAAAATGGATCACTCAAAAAGACCTCCATAACACCCAAAATGCTCTTCCAACTCAAGCAACCTTTAATTTACTAAAGTCACTTCAAATCAATACTTTAACTAACAAAATTCCTTACCAACATAAATCTTTCTAACACCAACCTTCCATCATCACCAAACAACTACAACTAACATTACATAAATACCAATTTGTTCCAGAACATCCTCTACCAACATTGTCCTAACTTAAAGAGTCCAAAAATATGCTCCATTACCTTCCAAATTCCTTCCTAAACACCAATTCAATCAAAATTAACTTCCCACATCTTCTTATAACCTTAACAAGTATTTATCCACAACTAATTCATTCGAATCATCTTTCGTTAACAAAACCCCAATTCAAAGAGCCATAACAATTTCCAAAAATCCCCAAAATCTTTTCCAACTTCAATAAACTTCAATACTTCCCAAACATCTTCGATTTAGCAGTGAATAATCATAATAACAACTTATAAATCCTAAAGTCCCAATTTTTCCATAACACCCTAAAATCAGAAAGACCAAATTTCACAAAATTAACTTCACAAGAGGCAAGGATCAAGCTTACAGAGTTCTAGAACGCAGGAAGGAGCTTCACTACTGCCGGCCGCCGTCCAGAACTCGCCGGAGTCGGCTCTTGGGTGACTGGCCGAACTGAAACAAGAGGAAGGAAGAAGGAAAATGAAAAATGAAGTTGGAACATGAAGGAATCACAAAAAGCACTAGAGAAATTATCACTTGCCTTCACCACAACTTCCTTCGCCGGAAAATCACCACAACTCGCCGGAAGATGCACCCAAGCCGTCGGCCGAAACTGGAAAAGGAAAGGGAGTTGGGAAAATGCTAATGAAATGTTGGAAATGGAAGAACAACTCAAGGAAACCAAGAAAAATCAAATCTTTCCTCTCACTAGCCGCTCACGTCGCCGGAACGCCAAGGCCGCCACCAGAACCCACCGCCGGCCACCCTCCGTACTCAACTTTAACGGACCCGAGGCGGAGAGAAAAATGAAGAACAAGGTCAGAAGGCTTTTGCACAAAATCAACCGAATGGGTGTGAGGAGAAATTGAGAGAAATGGTGAAGGGAAAAGTGTCGGTGATGATGAGAGGGAGGAGGGAGCTCTCGCGCAGAAAGAAAAAAAAATGGGGAAGAAGAGAGAGAGACCCGATGGTTTTAAGTCAAAAAGGGGGGCTGGGGCATGTTTGGCACGCGCTTTATTGGTCAGAAATGGATTATTTTGTACCGGAAGTTACCATAATGTCCTCTTTTAATTTAAAACCACTTAAACCAGCCTCCAATCTTCTTAAACTTCAAAATATTTTTAGCTCTACCACTCCCTCATATTTCAAACTTTTCATTTCTTTGGTAATTTTATGCATATTGATTACTCAAAATTTCCAAAATATTCCCAAAAATCACCAAAAATTCCTAAAAATTCCCAAAATTCCTAATTTCTCCATTTATCATTTCCAAAACACTCTTTAATCCTGTATTAAATTTTCAGGATGTTACAGTTTTTCTCTTCTCCACCAAAGTTCACCATCGCCCTCTATCCTTTCTTCTTTTTCCGGCGAACCCACGGCAGATGACGGCGGGAATATGGTAAAGATTCGACCTTTCTTTCCTATCTCGATCTATATTTTCATTTTCATGTTGTTTCATCTTTGTTCTTCACTTTTCCATTTCGTTTTCCTTCGATCTCCGGCAGGCGAGGCGGTTTCCGGCGACGTCGAGCTCCGGCGAGTTACAGAAGGTCAAAAACGAGTTCAGGTAGTCTCATTTCTTCCATTCCTATCCCTTTTCTTCTTGTTCTTCGCGAGTTGAGAGGGGAGGCCGAAAAAGATTTTCTGTTTTGGGTTTGATAATCAACCAAAAATCATGTTTAGGCTTTGGGTTTTGAAGTTTTAAGGAGGATTTGAGTGTTCAGGGGAGTTTTGGTTGGATTTATTGAAGAACCTAATCTTTATGTTTCTAATTAACTTCATGGGTGTTGCATTTTATGGTTGTTTTGGCATTTTTCTGTGTTGAAGGTGCTGTGAAGTGGCATAGAGTAGTTGTTATGTAGGTTTGGTTAGTAGGGTTGTTAAATGGTTAACTTTCTTGAAGGATTTAGGCTTTAAATTTGAAGATTGTTGAAGTTAGGATTTTTATAAGTTTCGATTCTGCTCCTTTGAGGATGTATTCCTCATCTGCTCCTACTTGTTCTGTTCAGTGAAATGCAGCAAAGGTTGGAAGTGAATAAATAATTGGGTGATTGATATTAATTTGAATTAGAGGTTGTGATTCTTCTTTTTCCAATTCTGTTGGTTTGTGTTGTGTGTGTGTGTGTGTGTATTGCATGATTGAGTGATTAACTCTTTTTGTCGCCTAAAAGAATTAAGCAAATAAAACTATACTCTAACTACTAGGTAGCAAGTGAGAGCAAGGTCAATTCCACAATTTAGTTAATTCCACTTGCTTAGGTCAAATTATCACAAATTAACAAGGATGTTGAGAGTGTTGGTTTAAGCTACAAGCTACAATTAAAATTGCTAAAATATAAAAGTAACCAAATGGAAAATGTGATGAAATGAGATGTGAAACCTCCCTCTCCATTGGATCATGTGCTTATTTGTGAATTAGACCTCATGTACTTGTTAATCTTGATATATCCTAACTAAATTCTCAAGATCTCTCAATCTAAAGAAGTCTATAAGAATTTAATTAGGATAATCAAGAATAATGCTCTTTGCAAGCTTATCTCACACCTTAGGCAACATTAAATTCTAAATCTAGAATCTAAGCAAATCAATCATTTCACAAACACATATATAAGCTAATCACAATACATGTATCAATGAAACTACACACATATAAACCTTAGGTTTTCATGAGCTAAGAACACAAAGAGAGGTTGTAAGCCAAAATTAACTAGAACACCTAAAAGTAAAGTGTCCTAACCTTATGAAACCTAGATCTAGAGATTCATAAGGCAAAAATTTACATCTAGCTTACAACCTAAAAGTTACATACACAAGTACATGAGGCCGATGCTAAATCTTCTACAAGCACATTGTAATCCTTTGGAGAGAGAGATGAAGATGCTTAGCCAAGCATGGAGAAGGAAGAATGGAGGTGGAATTTCGTGATTGAAGCCATGGATGAAGGAATGATGGAGAAATGTGGCTAGGGTTTTGGATTTGTGAGGATGTGTGGAGAGAAAAGAGAGAAAATGGAAAGGTAGAAGATGAAAAATGAGATGGGAGTGAAGGAATGAGTAAAATGAAGGTGAAGATCTCTTTTATTTCGTGAATGTGTGTGTGTTTTTCATTCTTGGCCGAAATGAGTAGGTAAGGAAATGTAAAGGAAAGTGAAAGGGAGTGTATGGTGAGATGGGGGGCAAAATGGGAATGGGAAATGTATTTGGGTGGAAAACATGACTAGATTCATTCTCCCATGTGCTCTCTTCATTAGGCTCTTCATTCTCTTTCCAAGAATGCCCTTCATGTAGCCATTTGAGTTTGAAATTCAAAATTTGGCTCCACATTACCCCTTTTAGTAACATGTAATTCCCTTGTTTTTGACAAAAGGGGCAATATTTGTCCTTTAGCCTTTGCCTTTGATCCAATGCTTCTCCTTGCCCTCCAAGCTCCTCATGGGGTATGTGGGGCCCACTTGGGACCCCCCTACATATAAAAATGAACCACACAGTGAAAATGACCAAAATACCCCTATATGCTTAAAGTGCAAGTAAGTAAGCAATATTTTCCAATTTCTTCCAACTAAGTATGTGCATGATATATACATTAATAATGAATAAAAATACCAATTAAGTCATTCAAATCAAGCACAAATACACATACTTAGCTAGGTAAATATAGGTCTAATCAAATCCCCCACACTTAATCTTTGCACTCTGGGCAAAGTCATGTAAAAAGACTAACTTAATCATTAAGCATAGTGAAGGCACTTGGAATTATCATAGAGTACAAGTTGAGTTTTTTGAACCTTTCCTAAAGCATCACATGGGCCACATCTAAGGATACAAAGTGAATACAAGTTTAACAAGTAACTAGAATTAGAGAGGGGTGCTAATAGAGATTTTCCTCACTTGATTTAAGTGTTTGCACTCTATCTCTCAAGTTAGGAAAAATGCCTAACTAAGGTATTTGTGATCACTCTTTGGCTCAATGCACTTAACCTCACCATAGGCTTGTAGTAGCTCTTAGTTCTCCACCCATTATTATGCATGGCACAATCAAATCTAGGGGACTTTGGGGTTTGGATGGAAGGCTAATCATGAATGATGAATGATGGATAGTAGTCAATGACCAATGATATAAACAAGTAGCTACCACATATACATGCAATACAATGAATCCAATTCCAATAAAGCATGCTACATCTCTCTTCCTTTTTTTTTCCAAGCACTTTGTGCCTCTCTCATTTTTCTTTTCACTCTCATGCCTTTGGCATACTCAAGCACTTTGTGCTTTCATATATTTTTTTTTCTTTTTAGGCCTTTGGCCTTATTTTTTTTTCTTTTCTCTTGCTTTTCTTGGCCTTTGGCCATCTTTCTTTCTCTTTTGTTTTACTAGGCTCTCGGCCATATTCTCAATTCCACTCATGTAGCATGCTTTTCACAAGATACAACAATACAACACTAATATGAATGCAAACATATGCTATAGTCACTTATTCACACATTGGTCAAGGTGATAGAGAAGAAAAGTGAATGGCCCAAAGGGGTTAAATCAAAGGATAATATTTGGTTGGCTTTGTGTTTGGGTCATGAGGGTTTAGAATAAAATGCCCCTTTCCTTTCCAATTGTGTCATGCATTGTGATCTTGAACAAGAGCTAGGACAAGTTCTAGGAGGTCAAGTAGACTATTGGCCCACTCAATTCGGTTGGAGGCTTCTCACTTTAATGGCTTACTCTAATTAGTCACTTCCTCCCTAAGAAAAGTTAAGTGAGAAACTAACACCCTCTTTATACCTTAAAAGTGCCCCATGCAATGCCCTAAGTAATCATTCCAAAAATTCTACTTACACACTAGAGGACAATTCCATTTGCTTTCAAAAGTCATGATCAAGTTAAACTTCCTACAAAATTATGCCTAAGAAGTTCAAAAATCAAGTGCGAAAGCTTTGAATTAAACCACTTTTAAGCACCATAATACACCCCCACACTTATAGCATACATTGTCCTCAATGGACCAAGAAAATCAAGTAGGAAGATGCATTTCAAAGGTAAGGCAGCAAACAAAATGGCCGGGCAGTCCAAGCATACAAATGGCCAATGCATGTATTATTCACAAAACTAACACAAAACAACACTAAACACAACCTAACACAAGTTTATAATTTTTTTTCTTTGTTTTTCTAACAACCTAAAACAATATACTAAAACATAAACCTAAACACAATCCTATTTTTTTCTAAACTAACCACCTTCCCCCACACTTAAGAATTTGCAATAAAAGAATAAGTGAGGAAAGGAAAGAAACAACCTTTTATGGTGGCTTGAAATTATCCTTGAAGTATATGAACTTGTGGCCATGAACTTGGTGAATTCTTCCATGCCTCAATTGCTTGACTTCCACTATGCCGAATTGATACACCTTAAGCACAATGAAAGGGCCTTGCAAGTTGGCTTGCAACTTGTTGTTCTTTGTTGGATGCCTAGCTTCCTCATATGCTTCAAGTCTCATAAGCAACATGATCACCTTCTTCTCAAGAACATCAAGTAATTGAGGATCACACATAATCTCTTTTAACAATTTTCCTTTCAATGAAATGTTCTTTTAAAGATTTATCAATCAGACTTTAAGCATTGCTACATCATCCTTTGTAAAGTTTCCATTCAAATAATCAGTTTCTTCCTTAGAAATGACATACTCTAAGCTCTTTTTAAGTGCAATTTCGGCCCGTTTCAATTGACTATATTCAGCCATGATACAATGTTGGTGAAAAATGGCATGATTGAATGCAAGAGGTGATATGTGTGCTTGTGTAGTGGAAGTGAATGCACTAACTTGCTTTGTCTTTGATGTTTGAACCCTAATTTTACTTGTGATCCTTTCAATGTCGAAATTAAAAGGCACAAGAGTAAAATTAGGTCTCATACTTCCTTAAAGCAAGTGAAATGTGAATGGAATGGCATACCAATATGGACAAAAATGAATGATAGTAAGTTGGCCGAATTATGACACAAAAGTCTAGCAGAATGGATGATTTAAAATGCACCAAATGAGCAAATTAAACCACCAAAAGAGCCCTGCAAGAAAAGTCAGAAATGTCCAGCAATAGAACCAATATAATCAGCCAAGTTCCAGTAAGTAATCCACCAAAAGAAGCTTGCAAAAATAGTCCAGCAATTTATCCAAAATGGCCACAAGAAAGATCTCACAATAGTAACAAAATTGCTCCAACAATGAAGCAAAATGACCAGAAATATATCACAAAAATTATGGTCAAAACATCCCTGGAGTTTGTGCAAAAATAGCAAGAGAAATGGTCCAGCAAAATCAACTCACTAAATTGGTCAAATAAAGCACAAGAAAGCTCTTGCAATTTCTAGCAATGTCTATGCACTTGTATGGAGTTTTGATCTGAAAAATAGAACACAATGTCCACACAAAATACACCACAAGATATCCAGCAAGATCAGGGTGCAACAGATGTGCAAAACAATCCAAAATCAAGTCCACCAAACAGCTCAACACAATTCCAGAAAACAATTTCCAACAAGCACTAAGGTGAGTGCTTCCAATGTTCAGCAAGAATGTCCCTTTAATTAGCTTTTTCCCTGCAAAAATAACCAAATTTTTCCAACACAATAGAGCACAATATGTCCAGGAATACAGGGACAAAGATATTTGTCAAGGCAGCCCAGAAAAATCAAGGAAAACAGTGACCACAATTCAAGCAAGTTCCAGCACAATTTGACACAATTGGACTCAAAATGCACCTACAAATGGTTCAAGATGCGATCCAAATTGTATGAAATATTTATACCAACCTTCCCAGCACTTTAGGTAAATGAAACAAAAGGAATCACACCAAAAAGGTTGGTGGATTTGTCCCAGAATTTTCGGCAACAAGAATCAGCCAATTTGACCTAATTTTCACAAAGTGAGAAATTGCTTGTGCAAACTTTATCCAATTGTTCCAGCAAGTGGAGACCAAATTTTCAGGAAAGTAGAGTTCTCAGAAGTATGAGAAAAACTGTGCAAGATAGTGAAAAAAATCACTCAAAACAGTGAGCCACAAGGTAGGTTTCTAGAGGCTCAAACTTGAACCCAACCGATTTGCAACTTTGGTAACAAGAGCACCAAGTGCAATTGAAATTTGCACCAAATTTTATCCAACCAAAGAATCAATATTTCCAGCAATTACAAATCAATATAAAGTACTCAAAACTGTGTCAAAGCATCCACAAATTATGCAAAACAGTTCCCTGCTTCAATGCATAACAAATGCACCAAAAACAGTCCAAAAACAAGCACAAATTCACCCCAAAAGTGGCTCCAAAAGTAAGCGAATTTTGCTTCAAAAATTCCACAACCAATTTTCCCAAACAACCCTGATATTTATGAGTAAGAAACAAGAACAATCCACCAAAAATAACTTCTCAATTGCTCCCAGAATATTTCACAAGTCAGTGTACCCGATTTTAGAAAAGTGCAAAAAGTGTGCAATCTTTCATCAATTTATCAAACGAGTTGTGTGCAAAAATTCCAGCCCTTTACAGCCCTAAAAAGAGTGCTAACAACTGGAGAAATGCAGCCAAGAATCACTCAAAACAGTCCAGAGCAAGGTAAAACAGTTTGCATGCAAAACAGTTTGCATGCAAAACAATCCTACCGATGACTACTTCCAGCAAAACAGGGAAAATTGAAAAATTTATTCCAGATAGCACAAAACGAGTTTCAGGGCACACAATATGTCAATTTAAAGCATCAATCCTGTAGTTGTTCCCACTGAAACAGTTTTAAAAAATTCGAAGACAAAAATTCACAGTATTAGGAACTAGAGCCCTAATATTCAGCACACTCTTGTACAGACTTTCCAGCAACTTCAACAATACTTTCCAAAAAACGTCCAGGGACTTTTAAGCCAATAAAAGCAGTTCTAGAAAGCTCAATATATGCACAAGATACCACAAAAACAGTTTTGCAAAATCCAAAATAGTCTAGTTGCAATTTAGGAATCTAGACCCCCTAATGACAAGCAACCTTCCACAATTTCCAGCAAGTTTTCTCAACAACTTCCTAGCAATATTTTGGCTAACTAGAGCAGCCAAATTCAATCCAATACAGTCACAATTGTCCAGCCAAACAGTGAGCAATCAAAAGATTCAAGAACAACTAACCAAATGCTCACAATCAAAAGTAACTGAAAAGAAACAAACACAACTACAAATTAAAATTGTGACAACTAAAACCTAAGACAAGCAAGAAATTAACCAAACCGGCAACGGCGCCAATTTGATTAACTCTTTTTGTCGCCTAAAAGAATTAAGCAAATAAAACTATACTCTAACTACTAGGTAGCAAGTGAGAGCAAGGTCAATTCCACAATTTAGTTAATTCCACTTGCTTAGGTCAAATTATCACAAATTAACAAGGATGTTGAGAGTGTTGGTTTAAGCTACAAGCTACAATTAAAATTGCTAAAATATAAAAGTAACCAAATGGAAAATGTGATGAAATGAGATGTGAAACCTCCCTCTCCATTGGATCATGTGCTTATTTGTGAATTAGACCTCATGTACTTGCTAATCTTGATATATCCTAACTAAATTCTCAAGATCTCTCAATCTAAAGAAGTCTATAAGAATTTAATTAGGATAATCAAGAATAATGCTCTTTGCAAGCTTATCTCACACCTTAGGCAACATTAAATTCTAAATCTAGAATCTAAGCAAATCAATCATTTCACAAACACATATATAAGCTAATCACAATACATGTATCAATGAAACTACACACATATAAACCTTAGGTTTTCATGAGCTAAGAACACAAAGAGAGGTTGTAAGCCAAAATTAACTAGAACACCTAAAAGTAAAGTGTCCTAACCTTATGAAACCTAGATCTAGAGATTCATAAGGCAAAAATTTACATCTAGCTTACAACCTAAAAGTTACACACACAATTACATGAGGCCGATGCTAAATCTTCTACAAGCACATTGTAATCCTTTGGAGAGAGAGATGAAGATGCTTAGCCAAGCATGGAGAAGGAAGAATGGAGGTGAAATTTCGTGATTGAAGCCATGATGAAGGAATGGTGGAGAAATGTGGCTAGGGTTTCGGATTTGTGAGGATGTGTGGGGAGAAAAGAGAGAAAATGGAAAGGTAGAAGATGAAAAATGAGATGGGAGTGAAGGAATCAGTAAAATGAAGGTGAGATGTGATTTTATGAAGTGAATTTCGTGTATGTGTGTAGCTTGGCCGAAATGTCAAGTGTTTTAGGTGTGGTGAGGTGAAATGAGAGTGAAATGAAGGTGTAAGGTGAGATGAGGGGCAAAATGGGAATGTAAAATGTATTAGGTTGAAAAATGAGTGTAGTTACTTCATCAACTTGCTTCTTCACTTAAAGCTCTTCTTTTCCTTTCCAAGAATGCCCTTCATGTGCCATTTGAGTTTGAAATTCAAAATTTGGCTCCACATTACCCCTTTTAGTAACATGTAATTCCCTTGTTTTTGACAAAAGGGGCAATATTTGTCCTTTAGCCTTTGCCTTTGATCCAATGCTTCTCCTTGCCCTCCAAGCTCCTCATGGGGTATGTGGGGCCCACTTGGGACCCCCCTACATATAAAAATGAACCACACAGTGAAAATGACCAAAATACCCCTATATGCTTAAAGTGCAAGTAAGTAAGCAATATTTTCCAATTTCTTCCAACTAAGTATGTGCATGATATATACATTAATAATGAATAAAAATACCAATTAAGTCATTCAAATCAAGCACAAATACACATACTTAGCTAGGTAAATATAGGTCTAATCATTGAGTTAATAGGCATAGTGACTGATTCTATACTTATATAAATTGTGAAGCATTAAGGTTTGGATTTGTAGTTCTTCGATATGCATGTAGAGTTCTTCAATTTAAGTGATGTAGCTTATTGCTCTCTTGCCTTGTTTGGAATGTTTTGTTTTGTTGTTGATGCTTGTTTGTGAAATTATTGAATTGAATGTGATAAACGAATGCAAACAACTGAAGGTATGACATTTGGAAGTCCTTGTACTGATTTGATTGTTCCCATGATGAATCAATAACACATATGTCGAAAGTACTAAACCATAATTAAGAGGAAGTTTTATATGAGATGATTTCCTTTCTTAATGGTTGAGTGGATGTTTTGGCTTACAAACGTCTTGTTTTGAGTTAAATAATTCGGAACAATATGGTTGAATTGGTTTACTGAAAGTTTCTTATTTTTTTGGGAGGGTTAATGCTTTAATGAGCATCTAATGTGGTGTTTCAAGTTTAGTAAATAAGTGTTGATGCTGAAATTGAATTAAGAAACCTTGTGATGGTTCCCATGTTGATTTAAGATGGTCTTTGGTTTTCTTCGGTTGCCAAACTGATATAAATGATGATTATTAGAATTGAAAGATTTTACACTCTTTGAATTGATGAGTTGTGTTGACTTGTGTGTGTGTATACTTAAGAATCCCCTAACTTCCTAAAATAATATAACTAAGAAGAAGGGAAAATGGGTAGTAATATGGAATACGCGAGAGATGTCGAAGTATTATAAAGTGAAAATGATATTAATATATCATTATGTATCATATTATTATAGGAGCATATAATGGTGATTATACTTGAAGGGAAGGAAACGGTGAGGAAAGGCAGTAAAGTGCTAAAGGGCGACAGGTAATCACACTTAACCTTGCTATAACATTGAGGGTGACGTTAGTTAGGGATTTTGTAAAATCCCTTCTCACCCTCTATATATATATTATCTTTAAAAGATTATTTTTATACAAAATAGGCTATCGGGTGCCTTTCAAACACGATTATTTTCATAAAAAGAAATTTGAAACACTACATATATATTACTCTGGCTGTGGTTGATATTGATCTGGAATGGTTGTGGAAGGTATATAGATAGGTATAGTGTTAGACAGTGACTTGAGAAATTATGAGAATAGAAAAGAGTGATAGATGTTGAGTTTGAGATTATGGTGAGCTATGTTATGGAAAACATGAGATGTGAGATTGAAATATTGAATGAGGTTGAAGTTGATGGATATTGTGAGCATTGCATGACACTGATTTATTTATGTACCATCGCGCGATGATAACTGTCGATAGGCCAATCGACAGTTATTTGTACTGATGATCCTTTTCGGATTGATTGGATCGGGGATCATAGGTCAACTTATTGAGAGAAGTGACCTACGGTTGTTTTGGCATTGAAGAGTCCAACCGCCCTTACGGTTGTTTGGCATTGAAGAGTCCAACCGTTCCCGTTCTGCAATGGAAACAGAATTGGGGTTTCCTCTCTGGGGATTGCCAGAGAGGGAAATTGTCCCCTCATTATGGAGAGGGACACAGTGTCAAATCATATAGTGAAGAATAGATGCTTGAATGCACCGTGGTGGCACAATGCATCTTTAGGTGAGTGTGAGAGTTGTGGTGATAGTATCATTAGATTGGAGATTTGGGATATGATATTTGGTTAATGGGAAATTGATGGAGGGACTTGGACTTGACATGTATATATAAATTATTGGTTTAAAAATATGGTACCCTTTAGACGCCCTTACTACCGCACATCTCACTTTTATAGTGAGTTAAGCGGTGATTACTGGGACAAATTGTCTCATCCCACGATTACTGACATTTTTGCAGGTATTCATGCACAGGCGCAAGCATCAGGAAAGGGAATTAGGTAGTAGAGTTGGTATAGTTTATTTAGAATTGTATATTGCCAATTTATAGGTCTGCATTCGCTTCCACATGTATATAAATCTATTTATTTTTAATATCAATTAGTTTTGTTTATTAACCATGTTAGACAAATCCTTTCTAACATGGTTATCAATAAATTATCCATGATAGCAGCTGTGTTGTATTAGTTTATTCTTTTCTATCATGGATAATATATCAATCATTAGGATATTCTCTTTTTCTAACTATGATAGAGATATTGATATTATTGCAATTCCTTTTTCTATCATAGTTAGTAAAGATATTATTGAACTAAAAAAAGATGTCACAGGTTAATTAGGGAATTAGTAACAATATGTTACACTGTGCATGATCACCTGTAAAAATAAAGGGAATGGGGTGAGACAAAACAATGTCTCAGTAATCACCTCTTAACTCACTGTGACATTGGGTAATAGAGCGTCTACAGGGTACCACAGTTTTCAAAACCTGCATAACCACATAATATATACACATATATACAGTACAGATACATACATATCTCAATAGACAAAAATAAACGTGTGTGACACTGTGCCGGTCTACAATCCGAAAAGCATAAAAATGGACCACTCTAATCAATGTGAAAATCCTTGGTTCCTTTACAATCCGAGGAACCCGTACAATTAACCTATCGATTTGCGCAAATCGATAAGTTACATCGGCCGATGGTACTAATAATTAGTGTCATGCAACATACAAAAGATTTATATATAATTATGTATATATAAAGTACACTTTATTTAGAAAGGTACCCTATAGCCCACGTTTAAATATAAAATAATCTGAACACATTTCATTTATATATATAAGTAGAAGAGGATTTTAGAAATCCTCAACTACAGTCACCCTCAATATTACAGTCAGTTAAGCGTGATTACCTGTTCAAGCTCAAAAACAGGATTATATATATCCTGAGTTATTGCCTTCCTCGAGCTCCACTCGAAGCATTGCCGACTATAATCTCACAATGAGCTGCTGATGGTCAAGACACAATATCAGTGACTTAGACCACCAATCCAAACTAATTCTAAACAATTATTGAAATAATAATTACTTCCAATATCATAAATAAACTATGTCCCTTAAACCTCCATAATTCCCTTAACCAATTATAAATTCTAAAGTGTTAAACTTTACAATTTCTTGTCAAACATCGTCCCACACATCCAAAACCTACCAAACTAACCTTATTAACATTAATTTGACACTAAGGAGGTCTCAATCTCACGCAATTTCCTTCACACTTCTCACATTCTATAATATAGCATATTTCCCCTTTCTTCAATACTTTAACTTCTAAATTTCCTTCCAAACTTTCCTTTTCCAATCCTTTACAATAACAAGATTTTCAACCTTCATCATCTCTTGAAAAATTATAAAATTAACCCACCACGTAAACTTCCATATTTGAATTTAATTGGTCATTAAAAGTTAGGGCGAAGGGGCAAAAATAGCCACCGTAATTTTCAAAATGGACAACTTTGGCACCCGTAATTTCGATGGTATAAAACCGGACATTATAAACCAAAATGGGACAAATCTAGCACTCTTAAACATAGGTGTTAAGTTTGACCATTAGTTGACTGGGAATGATGATATGGCATAATGACGTGGCACATGAGGCATTATGTGTCACCCCCATACTGATATGTATATGACATGACAAAAATGAAAAAAAATGACATTGCCCATTCGCCCTACTTATAATCTGATTGTATATTAAATTAATAAAATGAAAAATAAGAAAAATCTCAACCCCACTTCGTCTTTCTTGCTTCAGTGCCCCCCTGCAACTTCCCAGTTCCCATAATCATCCTTCCTCTCTCATATTTCATCCCATAATCTCTGTACTTCTCAAAATTTTATTCATCACTCTCATCAAAGCCTCCATTGTAGCAACTAAATGGAAGAAGATGAAATTTGGGCAGAAAAAAGAAGATGGACTGGTGATGAAGACTGAGGGAAGCAAAACGTGAGTTTCAATACTGAAAATCGGAGAAGAAGCTCTCCAGCTCAGCTTACAAATTTGGTTATAACCGAATATGTTTTTCCACTTTTCATTTTCAGATTTGTTTCCTTTTTTTCAGTTTCTATCTCTCTCGCTTTTCTTCTTCAGTTTCTTTTTTACCCGCGCCTGTAGTCTGCCGCCGTCAAAGGCTCTTGGAAGTCCGACGACCTAGAAGCCCATCACCATCGAAGCCTCTGACTCGGAGAAGAAGACAGTCTTTGAATTGATTTGAGAATTTAGTTTAGTTTTTTTTATTAGTTAAATATCCAGTCAGATTATAAGTACGACTGGATATACATATTAGATTATACATATCAGATTAATTTTTTTCATTTTTGCCATGTCATATACATATCAGCATGGGGGTGACACATAATGCCTCATGTGCCACGTCATTATGTCATATCATCATTCTCAATCAATTAACGGTCAAACTTAACACATGTGTTTAAGAGTGCTAGATTTGTCTCATTTTGGTTTATAATGTCCGGTTTTGCACCATCGAAATTACAGGTGCCAAAGTGTCCATTTTGAAAATTAAGGTGGCTATTTTTGCCCCTTCGCCCTTAAAAGTTATCTCCATATCATCAAATTATTCACAATAAACTCAATCACCATTTAAACTAGGGCGAAGGGGCAAAAATAGCCACCGTAATTTCTCAAATGGACAACTTTGGCACCCGTAATTTCGATGTTGCAAAACCGGACATTATAAACCAAAATGGAGCAAATTTAGCACTTTCAAACAGAGGTGTTAAATTTGACCGTTAGTTGACTAGGAATGGTGATTTGGCATGATGACGTGGCACAATAATGAATTATGTGTCACATTGCATATGACACGGCAAAAAAAAAACATAAACATGTCATAATGGGGCCCACCCTAATACATATGTTAACAAAAAATAAACATAAACATGTCATAATGTGGAGCAGGCAGCCCGCAATGGCAGAATCGCTTGCGGCCTTCATAGTCATCCTCGTGATTCTGACTTCGTATTCTTAGACCTGGGTTCCTTTTGTAGTTATTGGTGCTAGATTTAGAAGTCATTGAGCAGCTCTTCAAATAACCCACGTTCTTCGTATGATTCGTAGATGACGAAGCTTCTTTCCCCCTCTTCATGCTCATCGCGAGTTTGTATGGGGTCTGGGTTGCTTCGTTTTTGCTGGTTTGGGTATGGGTTTCATGCACGACAGCAAATGGAGGTGGGGATGGCGATTTCAGCAACAAATTCGAACATGAGTGCGTGAGGATGAAGGGAGCGATTTGGGATTAGGGTTTTATGCTTCAAATTGGGGATTTGGTGATGTGACAGCTCTTGTCAGCGTGGATTCACTTCACTTGCTGATTGTCATGCCATGTAGGTTAATGAATGTGGGCCCCACGCTAAAACACACGCTTGTTAGCTTCAACTTAACGGCGAGGCTAAATTTGTCCCATTTTGGTTTATAATGTCCGGTTTTGCACCATCGAAATTACGGGTGCCAAAGTTGTCCATTTGGAAAATTACGGTGGCTATTTTTGCTCCTTCGCCCTTTAAACTACCAACATTCCTTCCTTCTTACACTTTAATCTCCCACTTTTGCCTAAACACCAATCCAACAAAAATTAGCATTCCAATATCATAACACAACTTCAACCAACATCAAATAACCACCAACTCATCCAAAAGCATCATGCATTAACAAAACCCTTACTCAAAGTGTCTAACAATACCCATTCACTTGCTTAAATAAATTTTTCAGGACGAGCAAGGAGTCATGTTTGGGGGAGCGATAAGCTCCTTAATTGCACACACATTTCATATGAATTTTCTCATTTATCACATGGTCTTGGTAAATAAATGAATAGAAACATACCAATTCTCAGAGTGTAGAGAAAATGATATAAAATACACGTGTTTCAAACTATGAGTCGAAATTGGTTAATTTTTTATCTATATGTGTTGAGGAATTCACCTTCCCTTTCTAGTTAATGTGAGTAGGAACAAATGGGCAAGCAAAGGAACATCAAAATAGTAGAAGAAATGAACAAGAGAACAGAAAAAGGAAATTTTGGTTCGATGAATGTTAGCCCTCAGCGAACCCACAGCCAACCAGCCAAAACGTTCGCTGCACGTTGGCTATCAAGAACGTATAGTGAACCTGCGATGAAAATGAAATTCTTCGTTTTTGAATAAAAAAACTGATACATAATAGGTAGGACTTGAACCACTTGGGAGAGTCTCGACTTGGGCAAGATCTAGGGCACAAAACAATCTCTTCTTGGCTCCCTTTGCCTTTGGTTTTGCTTGGGGATTGATGATTGAAGATTGGGAGTTTGGTAGAGAGAATTAAAGACATTTAAAGTTTCTCCCCTTTGGTTTGATCTTCATTTTCCTCTTCCTATCTTGTAAGCATTTATGACTCTTTACTCATTTTGGTATTGTAATTTGTATTTGATTATGAGTAGCTAAATCCATTTATCTATGATTATTTCGAACCCTTGTCTGGAGCTACTCTATAAAACTCCCAACCTTTTGTGATTAATGCATATATATATGTGTTTATTTTACTCTTGCCCTTATGCCTCTAAGTGACTGATCAACATTTAGTTGACTTGTTCATTCGACTTATGACTTGAGAGAGCTAGGCTAAATGTAGAACTTGAGTAAAATAGTGTGAGAACTTGAAGTTTGCATGCGAAATGAATGTTTTTGTTAATAAGATAGACCTAAAGTTATTAGCCTCACATAGCCAGTCACATTTGTGTTGAAACATAGAAATTGGCTTTTATTAATTGTGACAATAGATTGAATCTAATGAAATGTATTCATTTATCTCAAGATATATGAATTCCTTTATACCATTATTTCACTTAGCTAAACATTTGAACCCCTAGCCCCATTACAAGCTTTAAAAGCCCTCATGATTTTGATTTGGTGTGCCACAAATTGAAACTAGAGAAGTGTGAAGAAAAGAGTAGAGAAATTTGAAAATGAACTTTTATACATGCATTGAATTATTGCAAGTGGCATGATTAAAATATGGATAATCTCTCTTACCTCCAACACACACACACACACAAGTTCAATGATCTGGGAAAGTTTGCTTTAAGATTGAGATGCACACATCGTTAAATATAGCACATGCTTTCTAAGACCCAATTAAGATAGCAACATGTGAGGATAAGTAATTAAATCAAACTAGGGAAAACATAAGGTCAATTCATACAGATTTCTAAATTTCTTCAGAACAAGCAAGGAGTCATGTTTGGGGGAGTGATAAGCTCCTTAATTGCACACACATTTCATATGAATTTTCTCATTTATCACATGGTCTTGGTAAATAAATGGATAGAAACATATCAATACTCAGAGTGTAGAGAAAATGATATAAAATACACGTGTTTCATATTGTGAGTCGAAATTGGTTAATTTTTTATATATATGTGTTGAGGAATTCACCTTCCCTTTCTAGTTAATGTGAGTAGGAACAAATGGGCAAGCAAAGGAACATCAAAATTGTAGAAGAAATGAACAAGAGAAGAGAAAAAGGAAATTTTGGTTCGATGAATGTTAGCCCTCAGCGAACCCACAGCCAACCAGCCAAAACGTTCGCTGCACGTTGGCTATCAGCGACCGTATAGCGAACCTGCGATGAAAATGAAATTCTTCGTTTTTGAATAAAAAAACTGATACATAATAGGGAGGACTTGAACCACTTGGGAGAGTCTCGACTTGACCAAGATCTAGGGCACAAAACAATCTCTTCTCGGCTCCCTTTGGCTTTGGTTTTGCTTGGGGATTGATGATTGAAGATTGGAGTTTGGTGGAGAGAATTAAAGACATTTAAAGTTTCTCCCCTTTGGTTTCATCTTCATTTTCCTCTACCTATCTTGTGAGCATTTATGACTCTTTACTCATTTTGGTATTGTAGTTTGTATTTGATTATGAGTAGCTAAATCCATTTATCTATGATTATTTCGAACCCTTGTCTGGAGCTACTCTGTAAAACTCCCAACCTTTTGTGATTAATGCATATATATGTGTGTTTATTTTACTCTTGCCCTTATGCCTCTAAGTGACTGATCAACATTTAGTTGACTTGTTCATTCGACTTATGACTTGAGAGAGCTAGGCTAAATGTACAACTTGAGTAAAATAGTGTGAGAACTTGAAGTTTGCATGCGAAATGAATGTTTTTGTTAATAAGATAGACCTAAAGTTATTAGCCTCACATAGCCAGCCACATTTGTTTTGAAACATAGAAATTGGCTTTTATTAATTATGACAATAGATTGAATCTAAATAAACGTTTCATTTATCTCAAGATATTTGAATTCCTTTATACCATTATTTCAATTAGGTAAACATTTCAACCCCTAGCCCCATTACAAGCTTTAAAAGCCCTCATGATTTTGATTTGGTGTGCCACAAGTTGAAACTAGAGAAATTTGAAAATGAACTTTTATACATGCATTGAATTATTGCAAGTGGCTGGATTAAAATATGGATAATCTCTCTTACCTCGGAAACACACACACACACACACACACAAGTTCAATGATCTGGGAAAGTTTGCTTTAAGATTGAGATGCACACATCGTTACATATAGCACATACTTTCTAAGACCCTATTAAGATAGCAAGATGTGAGGATAAGTAATTAAATCAAACTAGGGAAAACATAAGGTCAATTCATACAGAATTCTAAATTTCTTCAGAACAAGCAAGGAGTCATGTTTGGGGGAGTGATAAGCTCCTTAATTGCACACACATTTCATATGAATTTTCTCATTTATCACATGGTCTTGGTAAATAAATGGATAGAAACATATCAATACTCAGAGTGTAGAGAAAATGATATAAAATACACGTGTTTCATATTATGAGTCGAAATTGGTTAATTTTTTATATATATGTGTTGAGGAATTCACCTTCCCTTTCTAGTTAATGTGAGTAGGAACAAATGGGCAAGCAAAGGAAAATCAAAATTGTAGAAGAAATGAACAAGAGAAGAGAAAAAGGAAATTTTGATTCGATGTATGTTAGCCCTCAGCGAACCCACAGCCAACCTGCCAAATCGTTCGCTGCACGTTGGCTATCAGCGAACGTATAGCGAACCTGCGATGAAAATGAAATTCTTCGTTTTTGAATAAAAAAACTGATACATAATAGGTAGGACTTGAACCACTTGGGAGAGTCTCGACTTGGGCAAGATCTAGGGCACAAAACAATCTCTTCTTGGCTCCCTTTTCCTTTGGTTTTGCTTGGGGATTGATGATTAAAGATTGGGAGTTTGGTGGAGAGAATTAAAGACATTTAAAGTTTCTCCCCTTTGGTTTCATCTTCATTTTCCTCTACCTATCTTGTGAGCATTTATGACTCTTTACTCATTTTGGTATTGTAGTTTGTATTTGATTATGAGTAGCTAAATCCATTTATCTATGATTATTTCAAACCCTTGTCTGGAGCTACTCTGTAAAACTCCCAACCTTTTGTGATTAATGCATATATATGTGTGTTTATTTTACTCTTGCTCTTATGCCTCTAAATGACTGATCAACATTTAGTTGACTTGTTCATTCGACTTATGACTTGAGAGAGCTAGGCTAAATGTAAAACTTGAGTAAAATAGTGTGAGAACTTGAAGTTTGCATGCGAAATGAATGTTTTGTTAATAAGATAGACCTAAAGTTATTAGCCTCACATAGCCAGCCACATTTGTGTTGAAACATAGAAATTGACTTTTATTAATTGTGACAATAGATTGAATCTAATGAAACGTATTCATTTATCTCAAGATATTTGAATTCCTTTATACCATTATTTCAATCAGCTAAACATTTCAACCCCTAGCCCCATTACAAGCTTTAAAAGCCCTCATGATTTTGATTTGGTGTGCCACAAGTTGAAACTAGAGAAGTGTGAAGAAAAGAGTAGAGAAATGTTTGCTTTATTTTTTCACTAGTGAGAACACTTGAGTTTTTGACTCATGAGAATAATGAAGGTTCGTTTCCTTTTCTGCTCATGCAGCTACTGTGAGAAAGGAATTATCAGATGAAACAGACTGTATAGCTGGGAAGACGAAGCACATATCAAATATTCCAATTCAACTCAGCATATATTCTCCAAATGGTTTGTACTTTTATTAGCTTGTTTGGTTATGCAAGTAATTTGACTGAGGCATATAGCATTGAAGACTCTACTCTTTAAGCAAGAACGATGGTTGAACTTTGTGAAAGAAAATACCTCTACTAGGAGCACTATATCATATTTGATTTGAAGTAATACACTTGATATGGTTTTCATTTTACTATATCAAATTAGGATATTTGTGTTTTTCCAATCTTAAGTGTTTGATGATTTGTCATGACTTTTATCTGCGGTTGTAAATTTAACCCTCATAGATCTTCCTGGATTGACGAAGGTTGCAGTAGGTGATTGTTAACGTGTTTCTGATTATTTTCCCTCAATAATATTTATCAGTTTGCCTAATTGATAAATGTATCTTGGCAACTTAACAGAGGGACAATCAGAAACTATAGTTGAAGATATTGAAAACATGGTCCATTCCTATGTTGAAAAGGTAATTTAATTACATTCTTGATATATGTTTTGTATAAAAATTTTAAAAGATTCCTAAATACATTCAACATCAATTCTTATCCTCACCTAACTTGGTTTTATTAGGTTGTGAAGCCAAACTGCATCATATTGGCTATTTCTCCAGCACACCAAGATATTGCTACATCAGATGCTATAAAACTTGCTAAAGAAGTTGATCCTACAGGTATGCTTGTTTTATATATTGGGTTAGATACTGTGCTTGCATTAATAATTGTTATTTCATTTTGTTTCTTCCTGCCAATGTTAATTAAGAAAAGTAAAAAATCTCACCATTTTTGTTTCAGGTGAAAGAACATTTGGAGTGGTAACAAAACTGGATCTTATGGACAAAGGAACCAATGCCGTTGATGTAAGTAAATAATTTCATGGTTAAGTTCAGTTTTGGTGCTCGATAAAATCACTTCATGCTCAGTTCATTCCGTGTATTTAAGACACTGTTTGGTTTGAGGTTTTGAAGATTCTTCATGCCTTTCGTTTGTTTCAGAAAATATGGAGAGCTTAAGGAGTGACAAAATTTTAACGATGAATATTAGAGTATAATAATCATATCATTTTAGTTTCCTTACTCTTCCTTTGTACTAATCAAATACATATCTGATAATCTTATCAAAACCTCAAGTTGCACCAAGAATTGACATATTTCTGTCATGTCATTGCATTTGTATTTCTTGGTGGCACACATCTATCTCAATGTCCATGCTTCTTAGACTTAAGTTTGAAGATGATCATTGATGTGTTCTATTCCTTGAATCTCAAGGTGAAATGTGTGGCTGTCACCCAAGAGGGGGGGTGAATTGGGTGGCAGAATAAAACTTATGAAAATTCTCCCTTTTAAAACAGTACTCTTTGTGCTTGATGAGAATGATGATGTATTACCCCAAGCACAAGTGAGTATCTAGTGGTGTGGTGCTAGATGTGTAAATTAAACAGACAAAATAAGCACACACAAATTTATCCTGGTTCGGTCACTTCCAGACCTACATCCAGTCCCCAGGCTCCACCTGAGATTTTCAATCCACTAAACTTCTTGTTTGAACCAGGCACAAGAAAGCCTTTACACTTTAGGTTTTACGAGCACGGGTTCACCTAACAACCCACAGGTTTTACCACGGGCTAACTTCTTTTGCAAGTTTACAGAATTCAATATGTAACTCATCATAGGTGTCTTGCAATTCAGAAGGTTCAAGTTCAGGTACCTTATTTTCTTCAGTTTCTGAATCTTCTAGGCACAGATCGACACTCTCTTCACTGATGCTAGCTTCCTCTATATCACCATCCAGTAGCTCATCAAAGGTGGATTCACAGGGAGCACATAATGAGATTTGGACAGCTTTAACTTCAGGAGATTGATTAGAAGCATACATAGCATCAAGAGTGTTCCAAATATCTCTAGCATTAGAGCAATGTTTAATTTTCTGGAAATCATTGTCAGGTAAGCTTTTGTACAAAATTTGCATTGCTCTAATGTTTAAGTAAAATAAATTTTTCTCCTCTTCAGTCCAGTTTACTTTTGGCTTGAAATCAGAATCATTTTCAAAGACATCCCACATTTTGAAATCCGAGGATAGCACAAAACTTTTCATCCTTGTCTTCCATAAGTAAAAATCAGTATTTTTTAACAAGGGTTGGATAGTATGATCAAAACCTTCAAAGCACATTTTATAACCCAATAACCCAAGTCAGCCTAGGTCTTTGCACTTGAGATCGTTGGATCCTTTAAACAAGTGACCTTGCTCTGATACCAAATGAAATGCGTGGCTGTCACCCAAGAGGGGGGGTGAATTGGGTGGCAGAATAAAACTTATGAAAATTCTCCCTTTTAAAACAGTACTCCTTGTGCTTGATGAGAATGATGATGTATTACCCCAAGCACAAGTGAGTATCTAGTGGTGTGGTGCTAGATGTGTAAATTAAACAGACAAAATAAACACACACAAATTTATCCTGGTTCGGTCACTTCCAGACCTACATCCAGTCCCCAGGCTCCACCTGAGATTTTCAATCCACTAAACTTCTTGTTTGAACCAGGCACAAGAAAGCCTTTACACTTTAGGTTTTACGAGCACGGGTTCACCTAACAACCCACAGGTTTTACCACGGGCTAACCTGCAAACCTTTACAACCACAGGTTTTACAACGGGATCACCTGCAACCTTACAACCACAAGTTTTGCGGGCTAACTTGCAACCTATGGAGATTTAGAAAACCTCTAAATACTCCCCCTCACTTTTGTAAGATAATAATCCTGTTCTTCAAGCACAAGCTTTAGAACAGCCTCTATCAATTAGAGGATTTGATACTGTGTTCACTTTATGAACTGATTGTGATAAACACTTAAGTACAAATGATTCTCTCTAAGAATAGATGATGTTACTCACTTAAGTACAAACGAATGACTCTCTAAGAATGTTACAACTCTAAGATCAGAGAGTAGAAGATGAGAGGAATGTAGAATACAATATTTCAGACAATAGGCTCTGTTTTTCCAACCTCTCTTCTGAATGTAGATGTTCCTTTTATACTCAACCTCAAGGCTTGGGTGGCAGGTTGAATATGTCCGTTTGAATATAGCCGTTATTCCCAAGTTACCGTTGATAAGTACATCTTCATTAATGCTTAGCAGGGTTGACTTGCTTTATCTCTGAAAAGCAACTCTGACACTCTGCTCTGACAAAAGCATTCTGACCTCTGAGTATGTGACGTTGACTCTTGTACTCTTGCTGACGGATGATCATTGTTCACCCGGAAATGGCAATCTTGCTCTGCAAGTGTTAGTCTCTGAATCCCAGTGCCAAGAGTTTTTGCATCCGGAAGCTCAGTTGCATCCGGAAGTAAGACTAAGTTCTGCACATACTTGTTAGTCCAACATAGTAATATATATAATCAAGTATAGTAAGAACTATATATGCTGTGGGAAGCTTGTTTTCCATTGGAAGCATTCTTGCTTAGATTGTGTTCTGACTTAGTGTATTGTCTACTGACGCTAGGGGATCTCTATTCCAAAGGTCAGCGTAAGTCTCGTTATTTTACTCTAAGTCTTCCTTAGTGACTCAGTGTGTCATTTACTCATGCTTTGGGATGTATAGTATATCAACACACAATCACATGCAGTGGGAGTTCACTTAGTCTAAGGGAGTTCTTTTCCATCCGGAAGTACTTCCACATCCGGAAGCACTTTCACTGGATGTTGGGTTATGTTCATATTTCCTCATAGACGCTAAGTGTTATCTATACCAACAGCCAGCGTTAGTCACTAGGCATTCGGAAGTAAGTCCACTGGACGTTAGTTATATTTACTGGTGCTTGGTGTTACCTGTTCCAACAGCCAGTGCTAGTCACTAAGCTATCGGAAGCACTTTCACTTGACGTGGCTTATGTTCACTGACGCTTGGGGTTATCTATTCTATCAGCCAGCGCCAGTCTAAATCTAACAGGAAGCAATTTCACTTCCGGTTGAGTCTTAGCTTAGTCTTAAGGTTTTGTATACCTAATGCTCATGGACTAAGTTAATTCCCTAGTGAGTTACTTGCTGCCGCTGGGGGATGAACCATTCATCCGCGAGCGCAAGTCCTAGTCTATCCGGAAGTAAATCCACATCCGGTTGCACTCTTACTTGGGGTTCTATGTTCACCTATTGTTTTCTAAGTACTTGGCCTATTCTTTCATATTTTAGTCTTCATCAAAACTTAAGATTCTAACACATGGTACTTGAAGGAAGGCAATACCGGCTGCAGCATCCATGGGTTGGAATTGTCAACCCTTCACAAGCTGATATTAATAAGAATGTTGATATGACAGTTGCTCGTAGAAAGGAACGTGAATATTTTGAGACAAGCCCTGAATATGGACATCTCGCTTCCAAAATGGGATCTGAATATCTTGCTAAGCTTTTATCTCAGGTATTTTCATTTCTCTCAGACATCTGCTCATGTTACTGCTTATATTTAATAGATATCTCATTCATCCTTCACTTGCTCTCAAACATTATACTCCTTGGCCAACTGCTGCAGCTCAACAACAAATTAATACTCCTTTTCTTACTGCCTTCCTTGTGTTGTTTATTGTCAGATCTTTTAAGCATATTCACCAAGTATTTATAATACCCTACTTTTTTATCCCAAATATAATATATATTTTTCCCTTTTATATGTTAGTAAAAAAAATGTCTGCCTCAATATAATCTGAATAAATTTTAACATATGATTAAATAGATTCATATGTCTATCACTTTCCCGTCAGCCCATTCCATAAAGGAAGAGGGAACTCATCATATCCTATATTCCAGTTTTTCTTTATATGATTTAATTTAATGGCCAATCGAAAAATAAAGTGGTTGAAGTTTATTGGAGGTAAAAATGATTAGGTAATTGAATAAAATGATTATTTTGGCCAATAAAACAAAAATTCGAAGCTATAAATTACAATAGGGCAAAAGTACTGATCTAACAATTAACTATTTCAGTTTGGGCAAAAATAATAAATGACTGTTTCGCGGTGCATAAATAATAACTAACTTTGTGACCCGGTGCAAAAATAATAAAACCGGTATTGGATGTTAATTTGTAGTTTTGTGGAACCTTTCTGATATTATTTTCAAAGTGAAAAATACATTTTTGTCCCTCCCAATTAAAACCTTACTAATACTAATTAACATGGAAAGATGAAGGGCAGAAGGAAGAATAGTTTAGTTTTAATTGTGAGGGGGTAAAAAGGTATTTTTACTTTAGAAAATAATATCAGAAATGTTCTACAAAACTACAAATTAACATTTAGTACCGGTTTTATTATTTTTGCACCGGGTCACAAAGTTGGTTGTTATTTATGCACCGCGAAACAGTCATTTATTATTTTTGCCCAAATTGAAATAGTTAATTGTTAGATCAGCGCTTTTGCCCTTTACAATAATACTCCTTTTACTTCCAGCTTTTTTTTGCCTTCCTTCCTTTTTATAATTCAATTTCACTTCTTTTTATAATTATTATTAGGATGAAGTCATAAATTATAATAATTGTTTTGTGCAGGTCACTCTTCCATGCACTAACTTATTTGACATGATGACATTTTGATATGGACCGACACTGCAGGAATCTGTCGTGGTCAGTTTTAATCACTCATGTGGGCTTCAGGTTTAGCTAATACTTTCATCAACATCTTACTTTCTGGGGATTTTTTCTTTCATTTTCATTTAATCAACTCTCCTGTGCAATATAATCTCAATCATCAATACAAAACAATCTAAACGCACAATACAATTTTTTTTTTGTTTTGAGGAATTGGAGGCTCTTGGCTTTACCTGAACCTGCCTTTGTTTATTCTATTCATTCTCTTGTGGATTGTGCAGTTACTTGAAGACCCTCTGATGGCTCCAGGAAAGATGCTACATGGAAGCCGCACCATAGTTGCTCATCTAAATGACATGGTTTGCTGCGTTTTGAAAGGTCTGTCGATGTTCTATCTGTTCTTTCAGGTAAGTAAATGTATTTTCTTTTTAATTTACACTCCATATGCATTTCTTGTAGAATGCTAGGTTACAGTCTGTAGCTTGGGTCCTGAAACTTCTACCTCAATAATTATTTTTTGTGCTAGTGATTGTTCCATGCAGTACCTTATTCCATAGGGGCTAGTATACTTTTCATTTTAGTGTTTTAAAATTTAAATGATTGAAATGCACTTGGCTAATTTGTTTGAATAAGATTTGATTAAACATAGATCACTTGTTTTGATGTGACTTTGTCATGTTGATAGATAGGACTAACTTAACTGATTTAAATTTAGCTTATTTTTTTGTTCCGTCCTACATGTTTTTCATTTTGAAATCTTACTACATAGCATGCAAATCCTTTTCCTATATCCATTTAAAGGTGTATGTTCAATATGTAGAATTTTTTTTTGTCTTGTGAAGGTTAAGAAAGAGACCAGTCAGGCCAACATTTGAAGTGCTTCCAAGGAAGAATTCCACTCAGTATCTTGTAGAGCTGGCAGTTGAAAATGCAGCTTATTAGGCCCGGTTGTATGTTTTCTTTTCTCCCTTTTATATTGTGTTTACTATTTAATAGTTTAATATTATACATTTGACTTTTGTGTGTATTCCTTGTATTTCTTTCATGGTTGAACGGTCGAAAATTAATCCTAGTTTTGCATATGAGAATTGCTAGTATTAGGTAGTCCTTGGTTTGTATGAATCTTGTTTTCATTGCAAAATCTTAAGTGTGGGGAGGGACTGTAGTTTTAGGAAAACTATTTAGGATTTGTGTTTATGTTGTGTGTTGTTTTGTAAATAAATGTCTATTTGGCTGGACGGTTGTATTTGTGCTACTGCCCTAACAATTTGCATGCATGTTGTGTTACCTAGATTTCGTATAATCTAAATAACTTTGATAACATAAACATATTATAATTCTAATAACGATTGATTAACATGATATATGAACAAAATATGGATTATCTATTTCGAGGTATAAACCTGGCCTAGAATAATCTAGCTTGTGGGCTGGATTCGATAATATGAGCAATATTAAGAATTAAACATAGTAAATATGGATTATGAATTAGGGATAATAGAGATAATCTGAGATAAGATAAATCATGAAAAGCAATCAAGAACAAATGAGATATTATGAAATATAAACCGGAATAATAAGCATAAACAGAAATTAATGGATAGAACCTGGCGAGCTTTATTGAATAGGATAATCAGAGTACAAGTTGAATAGCCAAATACAAGGAATCTCTCAATACAAGAAAGTAAAAAGTGATTATATTCCTGCTCTCAGATATTCCGTACCCTAAACCCTAATTGGACCTCCCTTATATAGGCTAAGGGGTCCCATTTATTTCTCTCTGACGTTATGTCAGGTGTCCACCTCAAAGAGTCGTTTAGCTGTCAGGTCTTCAGCATGCCCGAGTTTTCAGGCCGAGATTGGCGTCTGATTCTTTGAGCAGTTATTTCTTTCCTATCCCTTAACGTCACTTTAGTCCCCCACCTTCCGAAATTTCTGTCACACGTGCCTTACCTCCAGCTCCCACTTTCTCCATTCAGTTAAATATTCGTTAGAACCGTTTCGCCTCCTCAGGATAATGGGCCAGGCCCAAATTCGATTTCTGCGAGCCCAGGGTAACACATTTACTCCCCCAGCCCCCACGTGGCGAGCTAAGCGAGGTTTGTGGGGGTGGTTTGAGGCGTGCATCAGGTCTGGGTGAGCAGTTATTGGACGGTTAAAGGCGGTTCCATCCTATGCCTTTCTAACCGTTAGATCTTGGCGCCCATTTTGAGCTGAACGCATCTGAGCCGTTGGATCGACAGGTTTATTTTTGGTTTGAAAATACTCTGCCTTTAAAGTCAGACCCTAGTCATGCCTTCGTCTCCATCTCCTCATTTTCCTTTTCTGACATTTCAAACTTTTGTCATTTGTGTACTTGCAAAACGTCAACGTCATCAGGTGATTTCTTTTTCTGGTTCTGGCATTTGTTTCGTGTGATTTCCTTCATTTTGGTTGATATTATTTCGTTGTTGGACATGGTTCGTACCCGTAGCAAAATGGCTATTACCTCCTCATCTGCAACTGTTCCTCCTTCCTCAATGGACAAAGAGGGAACTGCCTTGAAGACCTTCGCTCCGATTCCGGACACTATGAAGGAAACTACTCTGGATTCAGGTATTATGGACAATGATTACCCTTCGATTTTAACTGCTGTGAACCTAGCCCTGCTTTGCACCCAGAACAATTTAGATGTAACCCTGCCCATTAGGCTTCCAGAAGGTGAGGAACAACTTGATTGGTACAGTAAAAATTGGGCCACATTGTGTGTGGATTTTTTCCCTCTGCGAAAAATTATTCCTTTACCCAAACTGGTCCTAGATATGTGTTTGCATTTGATTTAGCGCCTTCTCAACTTATGCCCTCATGCTGGTTGATCCTGTTATCCATTGAGGAACTATGTGAGAAGTTAGGGCTGAGTTTCACCTTCATGGATCTGATGAAATGTTACAACTTTCAAAGGAAATCACCAGGGCTTTATACCTTGCATGCCCTCGACAGGCATAACCCTCTGATTACAGTTCCTGCGGATCTAGAGAAGAGATGGAGGGTCAGGTTTGTATTTGTTCATAAGTCTGCCCTGGTAGATCCTGGTGTCAAGCTGAGAACCTAATGGGTAAACATGGGTAAGATATTTGTTTATTTGAATTTGAATAACCTGGTTAACTCATTAGTTATAGTTTACTAATGATTTTGCATTTCATTTGACAGAATCCGTAGGTAAATACCTGAGGCCTACAGTGGAGGAAGGGTCTGATGATCGCATTGATGCTTTCATGAAACTTCCTTCTGAGGAGAGGAACTGCAATTCCATCTTTAATCTGGGTAAGTTAGTATTTTCTTTTTGGTATTTGCATAAGAATATTTCTATATCTGGAAGTACTAAGTTAAGTATTACCTTTTTTAGGAATTAGGCAACTATTAGAAAGTGCTCCAACTCCTGTGAAGGAGAAGAAGTCCAAAGTTCCTCCTCGTCCTTCTTACAGCAGGAAAAGACATAGAGCTACATCTGGGTTCTCGTCTGGTTTAGGGGATAAGTCTCCCACCAAATCTGCAAAAATTGAATCAGCCACCTCTGATCCTATCAGCATAGAAACAATCAGAGATGATCCTGTCATACCTGATGAGCGTGAAGTGGTGTCACTTCTATCTGACTCGCCCAAGCAGAAGGGGGCTGTTGAAACAACTATGATACATCATGCTACTAAACCCACCACCCTTGGCATGGTTTCTCTGGAATTTGATAAGAACACTTCAGTTCATTCGGTATATGATTCCATCCACAAGGAATGTAGCAAACTCTTTTTTTCTCAAGATCGCAAGGTTGTGGTCTCGATGAAATCTGGTGGTTCTGCGCATGTTCATTCTCGTGAAGCTCTAAAGGTAAATTTGCTTCCCTCTTACTTCATGAACCATCTGGGGTGCCTTGTGTAAGGTTTGTTAGAATCTTAAGTTTTGATGAAGACTAAAATATGAAAGAATAGGCCAAGTACTTAGAAAGCAATAGGTTAACGAAGAATCCCAAGTGAGAGTGCAACCGGATGTGGATTTACTTCCGGATAAACTAGGACTAGCGCTCGCGGATGGATGACTTATCCCCCAGCGGCAGCAAGTAACTCACTAAAGAAATAACTTAGTCCATGAGCATCAGATATACAAAACCTTAAGGCTAAGCTAAGTTTCAACCGGAAGTGAAATTGCTTCCACGTCAAGTGAAAGTGCTTCTGATCTACTTTTCAGAGATAAAGCAAGTCAACCCTGCCATGCAGAGGTGTCAGAACGTTCAGAGATGCAGTGTCAGAATGCTTTTGTCAGAGCAGAGGTGTCAGGACTACTTTTCAGAGATAAAGCAAGTCAACCCTGTCATGCATTGATGAAGCATTTATTGGGTAAACGGTAACATGGGAAAAACGCCCATATTCAAACGGCTAACCCACCTACCAAATGTGAGGATGTTTGAAGACTATATAAAGGGGCTCAACTTCATTTATGACAACAACAATTATCTTTGAATATTCTTGAGAGAAGTTAGAGCGAGAAACTAAGAACACCTTCAAGCATTCAAAGCTGCCCAGAAAAGTAAAGAGCATTTAACACATCGAGTGATCCTTTTCATCTACATATTCTGTACTCTTTGTTGTTAAGTCTCTTCTTGTTATAAGAGCATTGATTGTACTTAAGTGTGTAACACCATCCGTTCTTTGAGAGAACTTAGTCAGAAAAATCCTTTAAGTGTAAAGGTTAACCCCTTGCTAGGTGTGAGGGGGAGCTAGTTAGAAAGGTTATAAGTGAGCCTGTGTAAAACTTGTAGTTGTAAGGTTGCAAGTGATCCCGTGCAAAACTTGCGGCTGTAAGGTTTCAGGTGAACCGATTTAAAACCTGAGATATAGTGGAACTCGGCCTGGGTGGTTGAGGACTGGACGTAGGTCAGGAAGACCGAACCAGTATAACTCTTGTGTTGTTTTATTTGAGCGTTTATTTTTGAAGCACAATTCACCCCCCCCCCCCCTCTTGTGCATCCATTACTTTCATTTGGTATCAGAGCGAGTCTTTCTCACTCGATTCCAACGAATCCAGAAAGCAAAGATCCAGTAATGGATACAGATTACTCTCTACCAGATGTCTCTGTTCAACCCAACAAGCTCCCGGGCTTCGATGGGTATAACTATCCATTCTGGAAGTTTAGAATGGAGACTTACATCAAGTCAAGTGACCTTAGACTCTGGGATGTAATCGAGCGTGGGGATCAAACTCCCATAGATGAGGATGGGTTTGCTAAGGTGAGAGCCAGATACACCCCTGAGGACTATGCTCTAGTCCAACTGAACTATAGGCCATGCACTACATCCAGTGTGCTCTCAGTCCCAAGGAGTTTCACAGGATCAGCCACCACAAAAATGCTAAAGATATGTGGGAGGCTCTTGAGGCTGCTCACTCTGGAACCAGGGGAGTAAAAGCAAGACGTGTTGAGATGCTGGTGGAAGAATTTCACAAGTTCGCCATGCTTAGTCCCACTGAACCTATCAGAGAGCTGGAGCTCAGGTTCACTCATCTCATCAACAATTTGGCCTCGATGGGTAAGGATATTCCTGAAAGAGAGCAAGTAAGCAAGATCCTAAAGATCTTGAAGGGTGACTGGATCACCAAAGTAACTATCTTGCAGGAAGTCCAAGGAGAATCAACCAGCTCCATCACCGCACTATTTGGTTCTCTAGCTGAATATGAGCCTACTCTGCTAGCTCAAAGAGCTCCTCAAACCTCATCCAAAGCCAAGAATCTTGCCCTTGTTGCTCCCAGCAAGGAGATCGATGATGATGATGAGGATGATGAGGAGGAAATGGATGATGAGGAGATGGCTATGATGGTGAGGAAGTTCAGAAAATTCCTCAGAAAGAAAGGAGGCTTCCAGAAAGGTGACTCCAGCCAGAAGAAGGGATACAAGAAGGAAAAGGTCCCTGTGTGCTTTGAATGTAAGAAGCCTGGTCACTTCAAGGCTGAGTGTCCCAGTCTGCAGAGGTCAAAGAGCAAAGACAAAAGAAAGGCTTTCGTTTCCTCCATTTGGGTGAATAGCTCAGATGACGAAGCAAGTGATGAGGAAGAAGTTGCCAACCTCTGCCTGGTAGCCAGAGAAGATGATGAGGAAGCATCTTCAGATCTTGACCTCACCCACGAAGATCATGAGGTAACTCTTTCTGAACTACAAGAGGCTTACAATGAGGTTCATGAAGAATTCACTAGATTATGTAAAGCCTATAAAGTGTTAAAAACTAAGAAGGAATCACTTGAGTCCAAGGTGGACTCACTAAGTGAAGAGCTAGCGGAAGCTAGAAAGCTTCCGGTAGTGGATGGCCAGGGTTCTCCCCAAGCAGAACCAAATGCCTTAACACTTGAGAGCTGCCCTAATTGCAGCAAAATCTCAGCTGAGAAAGACAAGCTGCAAAATGCCCTGCAGAAGTTTACAAATGGTTCAGAAATGTTAAATATAATTTTAATGAATCAAAGGGCATATAGGGATAGGACTGGCTTAGGATATACTCCTAGAGGGAAAAAGTGGGTGGAACCAAAAGTAAAGCCCTACTTAAAGTTCTTCCATAAAGCCACTAGTCATAGCTCCTCACCCTTCAGCTTCTGTAACTACTGCAACAGGAAAGGACACTCCACGTCCACCTGTAATGCCAAGAAGCATGGAGCAAGTAGCTCTTACAAATGGGTTCCTAAAGGAACCAAGGCTACAAAGAATCCTCCTCCTGCAAAGGAAACCAAGAGAGGACAGGGATCACGAGCCTGGAACCATTCCACAGGGAAAACCCAAGAGCCTAGAGCCAGCACTAGGCCAGAGGCTCCAAATGATCATAAGCCCAAGGTTAAGGCTGACACTAGACCAAGGGCACTGAAAACTAATGACAGAGGACCCAAGAGAGGTTGGGTACCTAAGCTTGCTTAATTATTTCAGGTGTGTCTCAAGGCATCCAAGAACAGAAAATGGTACATCGATAGCGGATGCTCGAGACATATGACTGGAGACAGAGACAAGTTCAAATCTCTGGTGATCAAAGATGGATCCACAGTGACCTTTGGAGGAAATCAAAGTGGTAAGATCACTGGAGTTGGAGAAGTCGGACCAGTCAAAGACGTCTATCTAGTGGACGGTCTCTGTCACAACCTGCTGAGCGTGAGCCAGAGCACTGACAAAGGAAATTGGGTAATCTTTGATTCAAATGAGTGCATAATAGTTGATAAGCAGGATCTGAATTTAGATAAGGCCAATTTAAAATGCAAACTTAAGGCAAACAAAAATGGGAACCTATATACTCTAGACTTATGTCAACAGTTAGAAGCATTTATTGGGCAAACGGTAACATGGGAAAAACGGAAATATTCAAACGGCTAGCCTACCTACCAAGAGCTCAAATGGTTGAAGACTATATAAAGGAGCTCAACTTCATTTATGAAGCTAACAATTATCTTTGAATATTCTTGAGAGAAGTTAGAGCTAGAAACTAAGAACACCTTCAAGCATTCAAAGCTGCCCAGAAAAGTAAAGAGCATTTAACACATCGAGTGATCCTTTTCATCTACATATTCTGTACTCTTTGTTGTTAAGTCTCTTCTTGTTATAAGAGCATTGATTGTACTTAAGTGTGTAACACCATCCGTTCTTTGAGAGAACTTAGTCAGAAAAATCCTTTAAGTGTAAAGGTTAACCCCTTGCTTGGTGTGAGGGGGAGCTAGTTAGAAAGGTTACAAGTGAGCCTGTGTAAAACTTGTAGTAAGGTTGCAAGTGATCCCGTGCAAAACTTGCGGCTGTAAGGTTTCAGGTGAACCCGATTTAAAACCTGAGATATAGTGAAACTCGGCCTGGGTGGTTGAGGACTGGACGTAGGTCAGGTAGACCGAACCAGTATAACTCTTGTGTTGTTTTATTTGAGCATTTATTTTTGAAGCACAATTCACCCCCCCTCTTGTGCATCCATTACTTTCAGCAATCTGAAGTCAACCTGGACTTGAATGTCATCCATTATGACTTTTGTGTTTTCTGGATTTTTGCAAAGTCACAGATAAGGGTATGAATTTTCTGGATTTAATTTGAAACTTAGAAATTAGATTAGTTTGTACCTGAGAAACTGTGACTTATCTCCCTTATTCTGGAGGACCTTCTGAGAAAGGGAGCTGAGATCTGGAAATTCTCGAGAATCACTCCGCGACAGAGGTGCTGATCTCGTCGTCACGAGGGCACGCACAGAGATGCTGAGTGAGGTTTCACGGTCCAGGTGAACGTCAATTTTGAAGATTTAGAAATCTGGGAAACTGGATAAAAAGGTTGTTTCCTCTTATTTCCTTGATAAGAATGTGTCTTATCAAGGGCTAGGGCACTTGGCCCTTTCCTACCCTTCATGGGTAGTATCTTTTGAGATGTTTAGCATTCCAGCTTCTTGGCAGGACATTCCCTTGGGAGTCCTGAAGCTGGTAAGAACCCAGCCCTGTAATTTCTTTTACCAGGTAAGGCCCTTCATAATTAGGGCTGAATTTTCCATCTGAAGCCTCGGGGGTGTTTGGGAACACTTTTCTTAATACTAGTTCCCCCACCTGATATTGCTGTTCTTTGACATTCTTGTTATATTGTTTAGCACTTCGTTGTTGAAATGCTGTCATACGAATCAGAGCTTGTTCTCTGCGTTCATCAAGCAGGTCTAGCTCATACCTCAGATGCAAAGAGTTTAGTTCACTCTGAGCCCATTTATATCTGAGGCTGGGGATTCCATACTCTACTGGAATTACTGCTTCTGCTCCATACACAAGAGAAAAAGGGGTTTCCCCTGTTGGAGTTCTGAATGTGGTTCTATATGCCCATAAGACAGCTGGAAGTTCATCTGCCCAGTTGCCCTTTGCTTTACCAAGGCGTTTCTTCAAAGAATTCATGATCGTCTTGTTGCTAGATTCAGCTTGTCCATTAGATTGGGGATTTCTGGGAGTGGAGAACTTAAGCTGGACTCCCCAATTTTCACAAAAACCTCTGAATCTAGTTCCAATGAATTGAGAACCGTTGTCACAAACTATTTCTTTAGGAAGACCAAACCTGCAAATAATGTGCTTCCACACAAAATCCACAACTTGTTTTTCTTGAATCTGAGCGTAAGGTGCAGCTTCGATCCATTTAGTAAAGTAGTCAGTAACTACTAGCAAGTAAGTTAACTTTCCTACTAGCAAGTAAATTCATGAATGGCCACACTGGAGCAATGGAATGAAGGAATTCTGGATATTGATGTTTAGATGGAGAAAATTTCTGGCAAGCATCACATCTGGAAACCAGGGTGGCTGCATCCTGAGCCAAGGTTGGCCAGAAATAACCTGTACGTAATGTTTTTCTGATTAGGCTTCGAACTCCAGAGTGATCTCCACATTCTCCTTCATGAATTTCTCTAAGAGCTGCCTGAGCTTCCTGGGGACCAAGGCAACGAAGCATAGGACCTGTGAAGGATTTTTTATATAGAATTCTTTCATCTTCATAAAATCTGGCAGCTCGAGCCTTAATCCTTCTGGCTTCATTGGTATCATCTGGTAAGGTTCCAGTCGTCAGGTATTTTAGTATGGGAGAACGCCAATCCCAAACCAAATTATTTGAAAGGACTGATCCTGCACGAATCAAGGTGGAAGACTCTGGAAGGTGAATAATTGGAATAGCTCTGGTTCTGTCAGAGGGGATGGATGAACCAAGGTTAGCCAAAGCGTCAGCTCTTTGGTTATCCTCCCTTCCTATCTGAGATATTCTGAACTCTACAAACTGGTTACACAGTGCAGTAACTAGTTGATAATATGCTAGCATTCTGGGATCTTTGGTTTGATATGTCCCTTCTACCTGACGGGTCACCAACTGAGAATCACTTCTGATTTCTATCCGTCTCGCTCCAAGCTCAATTGCTACCTTTAATCCGTGGACCAAGGCTTCATATTCTGCTTCATTGTTGGTAGCTCGAAAGCTACAGTGAAAAGCTTGCTCTATGATATCCCCAGTGGGAGATTGGAGAACCACTCCCAATCCAGTTCCCCTAGAGTGGGTGGATCCATCAGTATAAAGGATCCATAAGCCTGAACGGCTTTCATCGGTTATTGAGAATATTTCTCGTATTATCTCTGGATCACCTTCTGAGCTGAAATCTGAGATAAAATCTGCTAGTGCTTGAGATTTAATAGAGGTCCTGGGTAAATATGAGATGTCAAATTGACTAATCTCCACTGCCCATTTGACCAACCTTCCTGACAAATTTGGTTTGTGTAGGACGTTTCTGAGTGGATGTGAGGTAATTACCACAATGGGGTGACATTGGAAATAAGGCCTAAGCTTCCGAGATGCGATGATCAGGGATAAGGCTAACTTTTCCATTGGGGAGTATCTGGTCTCCGTGTCCAGGAGAGTCTTACTCACATAGTACACAGACAGCTGTTTGCCTGACTCCTCCCGTACCAAGACAGTGCTAACTGCTTTATCTGATACTGACAGGTACAGGTACAACAGCTCTTCAGTTCCAGGTTTGGATAAAAGAGGGGGACTTGTCATGTAAGCTTTCAGGTCTTGTAAAGCTTTTTCACAATTTTCATCCCATATGAAGCTCTTATTTTTCCTGAGAACTTGAAAGAATGGATGACACTTATCAGATGATTTTGAGATGAATCTGTTGAATGCAGCTACACGCCCTGTGAGTTTCTGGACTTCCTTCACATTCTTAGGTGAAGGAATGTTCAATATAGCTTCGATCTGAGTTGGGTGGGCTTCAATTCCTCGTTGGGACACAAGATATCCAAGGAATTTACCTGAAGCTACTCCAAAGGCGCATTTCTCAGGATTTAGTTTCATGTTGTATTCCTTCAGGATGATGAAGGTCTGTTGCAAATGTTCAACGTGGTCTACAGCTTTAAGAGATTTGACCAGCATGTCATCTATGTAAACCTCCATTGTTTCTCCAAGTTGTTGTGCAAACATCTTGTTGACTAATCTCTGATATGTCGCTCCAGCATTCTTCAATCCAAAGGGCATTACTGTGTAACAGTATGTCCCCCTTTCAGTGATGAATGAGGTCTTTTCCTAATCGTCTGGATTCATTTTGATCTGATTATATCCTGAAAATGCGTCCATGAAGCTCAGGAGCTGATGGACGGCTGTTGCATCTACCATCGAATCAATGTGTGGTAATGGAAAAGAATCCTTAGGGCAGGCTTTATTCAGATCTATGAAAATCTATGCACACTCGATGTTTCCCATTCTTCTTGGGTACCACCACCACATTAGCTAACCATTCAGGGTAGTGAACCTCCCTGATGGCTCCTGTGGAGATAAGCTTCTCCACCTCGTTATTGACAATCAGGTTTCTCTCTGGGGCAAATTTTCTTCTTCTTTGCCTTACTGGTTTTTTGGTGGGGTCTACATTCAGGTGATGCATAATGATTTCTGGATCAATCCCAGTCATATCAGAATGTGTCCATGCGAAACAATCTTTATGCTGGAGCAGGAAAGTCAGGATTTGTTTTTTAAGTTCTGGGTCCAGACCTGCCCCTATGAACACTCGCCGATATGGAAAATGAGGGTCAAGGACTTCCGGCGTGAGGTCCTCTACCTGTTCCCCCCAAGAAAGGTGTTCCTGGGGAGATTTCTGTGGTTGCTATGCAGGTTGTTGGGCGGTTGCCTTCAAAGCAGCCTGATAGCATTCTCGGGAGGTGCGTTGCTGACCATGTATTGTTTTAACTCCCCAAGGGGTATTAAACTTAATACTTTGATGCAATGTAGAAGGAACAACTTTCATTTTGTGGATGAAAGGCCTCCCTAAAATGGCATTATATGAGGATGGGCAATTCATGACGTGATAGGTGAACTTCACATTCATTCCTGCTACTGTGGTTGTCAGGTTAATAATTGCCTTGGACTGGTCAGCAGCTCCGTTCCCAAACACTAGTGTTGTGGGATAATAGGACATTTCATCCTCCAGGTTCATTTCTTTCACCGTGCCTCTATATAAGATGTTAACTGAACTTCCAGGGTCAATCAAGATTCTTTTAACCTGGTAGTCAGCTATTTTGAGCGTAATGACTAGCGCATCATCATGGGTTCCAGGAACTATTTCTTCATCTGAGAAGGTTATAGGTCCAGGTATGGCTTCCCCCTCAGCCAAGTGGAGCTCCTGAGGCTCCATCGGGAGTTCTCTGGTGTGCCTCTTGGCTGCTGAGTACGTTACACCGCTAATATCTGAGCCTCCTGCAATAAAATTTATGGTTTTAACCCCAGATTGTGGTGTTTGCGGTTGTTTCGGGGGACCTGACTGAGGATTATCTGGATGTTTTTTATCTGGTTTTTTCAGTAAATCAGTTAGATACCCTCTTTTTAAGAGTTCTGCTATTTGTATTCTGAGAGATATGCAATCTTCAGTGCGATGACCATAGTCTTCATGAAAATCACAATACTTAGTTTTGTCACGCTGATCTGGACTTGTCAGCATTTTAGGTGGCCACTTGACGGCGTCCCCGAGTTTGTAGAGGCCTTTGACGAGCTGGGTTGCAGATACGTTGAATCCTCTCTGTGCAAATGTTGGAGGTAAGTCTTTCTTGGGCTTCTCCACCTGGTGAGTATCATTAGGTTCACTTCTGTTGGCAGTAGGATATGGTTCAGCTCTCCAGTTCTTTTTGTTCTTTTTCTTCGAACTTTTACGAGAACCTGAGCCATTATCTTTGCCCTCCTCATCAGGTTCATAGTAAGAATATCTGGCTGCATAGTCTTCTTCCCAACGCATCTGATCTTCAGCTTTACGCATAACCCCGGCATATGTATCGCATGGGTGTTTTGTTAATTCTTTGTAGAGGTCTAAGTCTACAAAGATTCCCTTACGAAAAGCATTAATTGAGGTTTCTTCATCAGGTTTGTCTATAGTGAGCCTCTCTGTATTGAAACGAGTAACCCGGCTTCGGGTGGTTTCTCCCCGATACATATGCATCCGGTATAAATCAGCTGAGGTTTTCTGCATCCTGCGACTGCTAGAAAACTGTTGAGTAAATTGCTCTTGTAACTGAGCAAAGGATGATATGGACCTGACAGGCAGTTTGGTGAACCATTTCAGGGCTGGACCTGTCAAGCTCATACCAAATCCTTTGCACATGCAAGCTTCTCTGGCTGAGTCTGATATAGGAGCTGCTAGCATCCTTTGTTTGAAGTGAGCCATATGCTCATCTGGGTCACCAGTTCCATCATATTGATTCATTGAAGGATAGGTGAACCTTTTTGGTAGTTGAGATTCTGTGATCCACCTTGCGAAGGGTGAGTCAGCATAGCTCGTCTGAGCGTACTTAGGAGTGGGCTTTGGTGCTCCTGGGACTTGCTGAATGATCTTTTTCAGCTCCTCGATCTCACGTTCCATTCTGATCATTTCAGGATTCTTCTGGGCGTGAGCACCATCTGAACCTCGAGATTTGGAACCCGAGTTAGATGTGCTAGCACTGCTGGAGTTTTGACTATCGCCAGGGTTTACTTTGAACTTCTCATGTCGTGCATGAGAATGTCTGTGATGGTCACGAGGAATTTTAGTTTTGTGGTTCTGTCTTCCTCCTTCCTTGTGACCCAAAGTTTCTTGCCTCCTTTGATGCTGGAAACCTGCTTGGTGAGGAATTTTTGTTTGTGGACTCTGGAAAAGGCGAGTTTTACAACTGCCTTTGTTGTTGCGTTTTGGGATTTGTGCTGTGTGAACAGCATAGTCTCGTATATCTTTATTCAGGGACTCGATCAAGCGAGTGAGATAAGCTTGTTTTTCGTACAACATACGCAGGTTTTGTGCTGGGTTATTTTCAAGATCAAAATTTTGCTGGTCATGATCTTCCTCACGACCTTCTTCATGATCATCTTGATGATGATCCTGGTGATCCTCTTGATGATCATCTTGGTGATCCTCTTGGGAGTTCTCCCTCTCATCCCCCTGATGTTCAGGTGGTGTCTCAGGTTCAGGGATTTGCTCCTGGTGATCTTCAGGGATTGTTTGCTCATGATCGTTTCCATTTGGAGGAGGGGGTTGGAATGGATCTCCGTGTGGGGTATGAGGATCATCCTCATCCATTGGAACAACAGGGCCTCGATGATCAGACATGTTGGGTCTCAGGTTGAATGTTAGATGAGAAGAAATTTAATTTCTTCCCCACGGTCGGCGCCAAAATGTGTTACCTAGATTTCGTATAATCTAAATAACTTTAATAACATAAACATATTATAATTCTAATAACGATTGATTAACATGATATATGAACAAAATATGGATTATCTATTTCGAGGTATAAACCTGGCCTAGAATAATCTAGCTTTTGGGCTGGATTCGATAATATGAGCAATATTAAGAATTAAACATAGTAAATATGGATTATGAATTAGGGATAATAGAGATAATCTGAGATAAGATAAATCATGAAAAGCAATCAAGAACAACTGAGATATTATGAAATATAAACCGGAATAATAAGCATAAACAGAAATTAATGGATAGAACCTGGCGAGCTTTATTGAATAGGATAATCAGAGTACAAGTTGAATAGCCAAATACAAGGAATCTCTCAATACAAGAAAGTAAAAAGTGATTCTATTCCTGCTCTCAGATATTTCGTACCCTAAACTCTAATTGGACCTCTCTTATATAGGCTAAGGGGTCCCATTTATTTCTCTCTGACGTTATGCCAGGTGTCCACCTCAAAGAGCCGTTTAGCTGCCAGGTCTTCAGCATGCCCGAGTTTTCAGGCCGAGATTGGCGTCTGATTCTTTGAGCAGTTATTTCTTTCCTATCCCTTAACGTCACTTTAGTCCTCCACCTTCCGAAATTTCTGTCACACGTGCCTTACCTCCAACTCCCACTTTCTCCATTCAGTTAAATATTCGTTAGAACCGTTTCGCCTCCTCAGGATAATGGGCCAGGCCCAAATTCGATTTCTGCGAGCCCAGGGTAACACACATGCCTTGCTGAAATATATGTTACCATTACTCATTGTGTACAGTACATGTTTGATTTATATCTTATTTATTAACTCATGTTTATCTAGTTTGCATAGTAATTTGTTATTTATATTAATTATTAAGCCATTTTCTGCATGGCTAAAACTATTTTTATATATATATATATACATTGCACAGCTTAAACCATGTTATTGTTGTTTGTTGGTTAGTTATTGTTTATTTTTCTTTTTAGCTTATCTATTTTTCTCATTTTGTAAAAAAAATAATAATTTAGTTCGTTAAACATCTGCACTTGAGGACAATTAGGACAATGCAAGATCAAATGTGGGGAATTGGTGTGCTTAATTGGGTCAATTCAAATTTTTTGCAACTTAATTTTTGTTTCTATCATGGCATGACTTTGGATGAAATGGAAGTTTGGGCATGAATCTTGAATCACTTTGAACTCTGTTTTTTTATACAAACTATGAATCTGTTTTAGTATGTAAGTTACTGACTTTGGCTCAATAATTGAAGCATGATGTTTTGGATCTCCAACTTTATGATAATGGTTAGTTTTGCTTGCAATTTTTTCTTAGAGAGCTTTGCCAAATGAGTAAAACTTGTCGTGAGAATTAGCCTCCAACCGAAAAGAGAGTGAGCCAACTTCTAAACTACTTCCTAGAACTTGTCTCTCCTCTGCATAGCATATGACATTTGAAAATGATAGGGGCATTCATTTCTAATCCCTTATGACCCAAACACTTGAGCTTAAACACTAATATCCTTTGCTAACCCCTTTGGGCCATCTACTTTCGTTTTTTCCACCTTGACCAATTGTTAGAATGTGCATTCATAGCATGTCATTTGCAAATACCTTGTACTGTAATTTATTAAATGCTCAAAGAGCTTGCCACATGGAATGTAAAGTAATTTATTAAAGGCACAAAGTGCTATAATTTATTAAAGGCACAAAGTGCTATATATGCTAAAGTGCACAAAGTGTAATTTGCATATACCTTGTACTGTAATTTATTAAAGACACAAAGTGCTATATATGCCAAAGGCATGAAAAAAAGAAAACAATATAACATGTGGTCATATTTATTTATTTATTAAGTGTAATTGCATTTGGCATGTTTGATTGAGTATTCTTGCATTGGTCATTGACGCATTCCATATCATTCATTCAAGCCTTTCCATCTTGCAACCCTTTAAAGTCCCCTTGATTTGATTGTCATATGCATTTGATAGTGGAGATGTAGAGGAGTTACAAGCCTATGGTGAGGTATGCTAGAATTGAGCTAAGAGCGAAATATGACCCTTATTGAGTGAATGAGTGAAACACTTTTTATCCGGAGAGGAATCTCATTTGTCAAATCTTTTCTAAATCTAATTGCATGTTAAACTCTCTATTGTCCTAAATGTTGGATTTGGAAAACATCATGTGTCAATGAAAGGTCAGGTTTTAATTATTAGAAGACCAAATATAGTAATATTGACATTTTTATTATCAAATTTCATAAATCTTGTTCATTAATAATTTACTACATACATGTCTTGAATAACATTTACAACTTACAATAGTTTAGAAGTTTATTTATTATTTATGAATTATGAATGACTTGTTTGTATATTGATGTTACTTATCATTTTATTTATAACTTGTCTTTTCCATTTTCAATGTTAATTATTTATTCATTTATGAATTTGGTAGCTTAGGTTTTTTATGCATATATTATCATTTTAATTCATATTATTTTTTAAATTAGATTGTTTATTGAGCTTTATTATTTATGAGTTAGTCGTTTTTAAATTATTTATTATTTATGAATTAGTCTTTTTTTGTGGATGTTATTAGTAACTTATTCTTTTAAATGCTTTTTGTTGTTTTATATTGAGTGGTTTATTATCAATTATCAATTGTCATATAGGTTGTTCATTAATAATTTAAATAATTTACCACATACAGGTCAAGACTATACCTTAGAATAGTTTATATATGCCATTGTTTTTCTTGATGTCTTTTGTGTTATTTCTTATTTTTTTGATGAATTTAACAACTAACTTCATATTATGTTTTTAACTTATATTGTTAATTGAGTCTTATTACAGTAGTTTAGAAGTTTTTTTATTATTTATGAATGATTTGTTTTTATATTGATGTTACGTATCATTTTATTTGTAACATCCTGAAAATTTAATACAGGATTAAAGAGTGTTTTGGGAAATGATAAATGGAGAAATTAGGAATTTTGGAATTTTTAGGAATTTTTGGGATATTTTTAGTAATTAATGTGCATATAATTAATTAAGAAATGAAGAGTTTGAAATATGAGGGAGTGGTAAAGCTAAAAATATTTTGAAGTTTAAAAAGATTGGAGGCTGGTTTAAGTGGTTTTAAAATTAAAAGAGTACACTATGGCAAGTTTGGGCTACAAATCATCAGAGAACCCTCTTATTTCACTAAACCAAACGCGCCCTCGCTACCGCACATCTCACTGTTATAGTGAGTTAAGCGGTGATTACTGGGACAAATTGTCTCATCCCACGATTACTGACATTTTTGCAGGTATTCATGCACAGGCGTAAGCATCAGGAAAGGGAATTAGGTTTCAAAGGTTATTTAGATTAGTTAGTTGTGTATATTGCCAATTTGTATAGGCCTGCATTCGTTTCCGCATGTATATATCTATTTATTGTTAAATATCAACTAGTTTTGTTTATTAACTATGTTAGGCAAATCCTTTCTAACATGGTTAGCAATAAATTATCCATGATAGCAGCTGTGCTATATTAGTTTATTCTTTTCTATCATGGATAGTATTTAGTCGTTAGGATATTCTTTTTCTAACTATGATAGAGATATTGATATTATTGCAATTCCTTTTTCTATCATAGTTAGTAAAGATATTATTAAAATAAAAAGAGATGTCACAGGTTAATTAGGGAATTAGTAATATAATGTTACAACTTGGTTATCAGTATTTGGTATACGATAACCTAGGACTGTGCTGCATTGCATATAAATTGGCAATATACATTCTTAGTATTCCCTTCCTTATGTGCATGCATATCTGTCCTTTTGAGAGGAATATCACTCATCCCGTGGTGGGGAGAGAGTGATAAGCGCAATTGAATAGGTAATGTGGAGAGATTGAGAAGAATATAAGAAGAATAATGAAATAAGTGATGATATTGATAAGAATTTCATAAGAATGACGAAATAAGGATGTTTCTCTGGGGTCTCGAATATAGTTATGTGCCGGCCATAATCATAGTCGAGGCATCATGAGATCCCTTATTGGGTTAAGGGAGTAAGGAAATTTGAAAATAACAATTAATAATGAATGCAATGTGAAATAATAGTTGTTGCTTTGTTTATTATTTGTTTACTGATTTGTTAAATTGTTTGCTTCACAGATGAATTTGACTTGTGCTATTTGATTGTTTTGAAACAAAATTCTAGTGAAATTGTATTTTTATAAGCTCCAACATGAGATAGGCTATTTATTGATTGCGATTTGATTTTACATCATTAGTAATGGAGGTTATTTCATCAGTATAATGAAAGGATTTGAACTATGTGATAGAGTTTTTGGTGTAAACTGAATTTTGTGCTTTTTGGTATGAAATTGGTGGTTTGAGAACCAAATCTAAGTAATTTCTAAGTAGTCTATGGGTTAGAGTTAGCTTTATTTTGGTTGGAATTATATTTTGAGAAATTTTGGGTGTTGATAAGTTATAGTTTGGGGGCAATTTCGAAAATTCAGCATGGTTTCTTGTAATTGATAGTTCCAACTTGTTCAATTAAGTTATATGATGGGATAATTTGTTTAAATTAATCATACATGAGCATAGGAACTATTTTGCTTGCTTAAAGTTGGTTCACGACCAAGTGTGGTAACTAAATTCTTTTAATATGAATTTTTCTTGAAATATAGTTTCTATAGGTTTATTGGAGTTCAATAAAAGTGTTGATTGAATTCGTTTGCTATTATGAGCTGTTTGGTTCTGTCTTGAGTATGCTATTCATTTCTGTTATTTCTGTTTGGGCTTGAATTACTGTTTAGGTCGTGGACATGACTAAAGTAGCTATATACTATATTAGTGAACAATCTGTGTAAAGTGATTTAAATAAATTTAGTATAAATTCCTAAGTCTTAGAGATAAATGACAATCTTATTTAGAGTATAACGGCAACTGAAGATTGAAATGATTGTAACAATTAAACATAGTATTATTGAAGTGATGGTTAATTAAGAGACTTAGGCGAACAATGAGTTTTTATGATAGGTTATTATTAGAAATTTACTGAAAAGGCTAAGACAACTGGCGTTAGTGATGAATTTTGAAGTCGTGATTATAATGGAACTAAATAGATAAAGAAGTTAGTTTTTTTTTTGGCCATAATAAAGAAGTTAGTTGAGATAAAGGATTTAGGGTGAAGCTTTAGTGAATGTTTTAAATGGATACATTGGAGATTGAATGCAGTCTAGAATGATTTTGTTTAGAGGAAATAAATACTCGAGAAATCACGATTGTCAGACTAGTATGGATTGAAAGAGAGGTAATTGAGAGGAGTTTTGACTATAAGGATTTGACTACTATGTAATGGCTATGAATCGATGAGTGACAACTATGAATTGATGATTGATTGAAGAAATTTAGGTTTCAGGTTAAAGTTCATTAGGGGAAATACATAAGTTAAAATGTGCTTGGATATCTTAAAGTAATATTTTGGTTATGAATTAAAAAAAAACTGAGGATTTTTGGACATGAATATTGTTTTAGGCTTGAGTTATGTACAATAATGACTACAAGGGTTTGATAGCTCATAAGTACATTGACTGGTGTTGTCGTTTTAGACATTGGCTGAATGGTCCCTTGAAAAGCTTTGTTTGATGTACTTTAAATTCTAGTAGGCTTGAAATCAAGTTTGGATTATAGGAATTAGTTTCATTTCCTTTTCTCTACTTGGCTGAATAAATTCTCAATGAAATGAGAATTCTCATACATAATTGAATAGAATTTTAGTTATACTCCTTGTTTTCTGGCGTAGTGTTTCTAACCTTGTTCAAAAGGTTATATACATTCAAGTCAATCTGACTTGATTTCACCTCTTTTAAACCTTTTAATGAACTTGAGAATGAGATCTAGTATCCTTAACCTCACATTTATCGTAAGAAACATCTTTCCTACTTCGAACTTGACTACATTTGGCCAGAAAACTGCGACAACAACCTTAGTTAAAGTGTTCATAGTTCTTCTAAATCATCGATAGCATCTCTGCGGTGTCATATGGATGACACTTATGGCAATGAATTCTCATTGCCAATGAGTTCAGTCTTCCTTACTTATAACCAAATTCCTTTTTCTTTTTCTGGAGATGGGATTATCAGTCCAAGAAACTGTTTCTTTTCTTATTTCTAATGGAAATTCCCTTAATTTCGAGGACGAAATTATTTTAGAGGGGGAGAATTGTAACATCCTGAAAATTTAATACAGGATTAAAGAGTGTTTTGGGAAATGATAAATGGAGAAATTAGGAATTTAGGAATTTTTGGGATATTTTTGGAAATTTTGAGTAATTAATGTGCATATAATTAATTAAGAAATGAAGAGTTTGAAATATGAGGGAGTGGTAAAACTAAAAATATTTTGAAGTTTAAAAAGATTGGAGGCTGGTTTAAGTGGTTTTAAAATTAAAAGAGTACACTATGACAAGTTTGGGCTACAAATCATCAGAGAACCCTCTTATTTCACTAAACCAAACGCGCCCTCGCTACCGCACATCTCACTGTTATAGTGAGTTAAGCGGTGATTACTGGGACAAATTGTCTCATCCCACGATTACTGACATTTTTGCAGGTATTCATGCACAGGTGCAAGCATCAGGAAAGGGAATTATGTTTCAAAGGTTATTTAGATTAGTTAGTTGTGTATATTGCCAATTTGTATAGGCCTGCATTCGTTTCCGCATGTATATATCTATTTATTGTTAAATATCAACTAGTTTTGTTTATTAACTATGTTAGGCAAATCCTTTCTAACATGGTTAGCAATAAATTATCCATGATAGCAGCTGTGTTGTATTAGTTTATTCTTTTCTATCATGGATAATATTTAGTCATTAGGATATTCTTTTTCTAACTATGATAGAGATATTGATATTATTGCAATTCCTTTTTCTATCATAGTTAGTAAAGATATTATTAAAATAAAAAGAGATGTCACAGGTTAATTAGGGAATTAGTAACATAATGTTACATTGTTTATAACTTGTCCTTTCCATTTTTAAGGTTAATTATTTATTCATTTATGAATTTGGTAGCTTAGGTTTTTTATGCATAGATTATTTTTTTAATTCATATTATTTTTTAAATTAGGTTTATTGAGCTTTATTAAAATGGTTTAGCACTTTATTTATTATTTATCAATTAGTCGTTTTTTGTGGATGTTATTAGTTTTTTTGTAACTTCTTCTTTAAAATGTTTTTGTTGTTTTGTATTGAGTGGTTTATTATCAATTGTCATATAGGTTGTTCGTTAATAATTTAAATAATTTACCACATACAGGTCAAGACTTACAACTCACATGTTATATACCTTATAATATTTGATATATGCCATTGTTTTTCTTGATCTTTTTTGTGTTATTTCTTACTTTTTTTTGATGAATTTAACAACTAACTTCATATTTTTTAGTCTTATTACAGTAGTTTAGAAGTTTATTTATTATTTATGAATGACTTGTTTTTATATTGATGTTACTTACCATTTTGTTTATAATTTATCCTTTTATATATTCATTTATGAATTTGGTAGCTTAGGTTTTATTTAACATGTCATACAAGTTAGATATTGTATTATCTTACTACTTTTTTATTTCATATTTATTAATGATTTGCTTAGGTTATTAATAATTCGTAAATGCTTATTCTTTTTAGCAAAACATGTTATAATAACTAGCATAATTAACAAAAAGTATTGGGATGATTTGATTTCATTGTTGCTTAGGAAAAAAGAGGGAAAGTCTCCTATTCCAAATTTCAAAATAGTTTCCTAATTTGATTAGGATTACAAATTTCAAAATAGTTTCCTAATTTGATTAGGACAGCTTGACAGGAGGTTAGGGGGCGGCGCGGGAGGGAGATTAAGTGTGTGTTTGGGAGAAGTGGTGGAGAAGCGACTTTTTTCAACTTAGTTTTTTCATATGTAAGTTTGGATAAAAGTCAGTTTGTGTAGACTAGTTGTAGAAGTGGCTTTTTTTAAGCTGACTTTTACAAACATGTTTGGATAATTATTTTGAGAAGTCAGTTTAGATAAAAACATTATTTTTAATGAATAATACACAATTACAATATTAATATATTTTCAATAATTTAAAATTACAAAAATTAATAGATTAAATTGCATTAAATTTTCAATAATTGAAAATAAGAAAAAATTAATAGATTAAAGTGCATATAAATTATAGGTCATGTCACATTATATTTGGATAGTTGAATTACATAATTTGTTGTATCAAAGATCCCGTACAATTTGTAAGCCTTGGAATATCAAATGAAGGGAAAAAGAAAGCACCAACCTGTTTGTAAGCGGCAGTGGTGGCAAGCTATAGGGTGAGAGCCATTTGGCTCCAAATTCTTTTATATATGGTGTTGTGTGAAAGAGGTGAGAAAGATGAGATGCAATGAAAAAGGAAATTTGGTGGTGTGTGATATGAGAGATGTGATGAGTATAATCATCATAAATATTATAATTATCATAAATGCACAGAAGCTCCAATGGAAAAGCTAGTCATGGAAGCCAAAAGCTCCAAATTGTAGCTTCTTAAAATAAGCTGATTTAACCCATAAGTTCAGTGAAAAAATAAGTAAGACCCAAACATGCACTAAAAGCTGAAAACAATTTATCCAATCCAAACCAGCTTTTTTGGGTCTAAAAGCTGCTCCCAAACACAGCTGCTCCCAAACACAGCTGCTCCCAAACACACACTAAATGACATGACCGCTCCGTTCCCTCGCTGGTTCGCATTGAAATAGGAAATAGATAGCACTCACAACTCACAACACTACTCTTCTTTCTCAATTCACTCTTAGGTTTTCTAGACAAGAGCTATGAGCTATGGCATGAAAGCCTCAATCCCCATCAGGTTCCTTCCTTCTTCTCTCCTCCCCAATCAATTTTTTGATTTATTTTCTTTCTTAAATGATCTCTCATTGCAATTTCCCTTTTCTTCTTTATTTTTCTAGGTTTCAAAACTACGGAGATGATGGTATGTGGGATGGGAGCAATTCATTTATTCTTTTTCCGGTAACTCACCTCCTCAATCTTCTCCTCTCCTTTTCCTTCACTTTACTTTTCCTTTCCTAGGGTTTTCAGTTCACTCCCTCCAAATCAATTCCTTCTTTAATTTTCTGCCTTTGATGTATGTTTTTTTAACCAATTTGGGACATTCACAGACTGAATTTTATTTTTGTTTTCGTTTTTTTTTAAGCTATTTGGATCTAATATGCAAATCCACACAAACCCTAGGCTTTCCTTCCTTCCTTCCTCACAAGGAAGGAAACGTACGGGCTCAATTCCTTCCTTCCTAAGCTAATATTTACACCCGAAGAAGATTATATTTTAAGCTCATGACAGTTTCTAATTTCAACTTTAATATATTCTGTTCAACTTCTTTCCCAATTTATCTTCATCTCATTGTTTCTTTAAATTTGGATTTTTTATATTGTTTTCTTTTGGTTGAATTTTCAAGTTTGTGTGAGATGACTTCATTCGCTTGTTTTTCCAGTGCCTTGTGATTTATCTGCTACTTCTTTTGGGCACCTGAAGTCTCTGGCTTGCCAATGGCTTCCTAACAGATGACCTTCAAAGCCAATACCAACATACCAAAACCAGGACATGGAAATCTCTTTCACCATGATGATGGCTTTTTTGGTGAGAGAATCAAGTACAGTAGTTGCATCAGTCCCTTTGTGAATTCGTCGACTTCAAGCTTGACACATGGGAAGAGTGTTAAGAAGATTGTTTCTGCTGTTCTTACATCAAAGGATGCAAAAGAATCTCTGGTAAGTAAATGTATAACTTTAGTTGGTTTTCATATATTGCTGCATTGTTTTGGTGTAATTGATTGTGGCCTTTTTCTTCTTGTCAGGTTGATTAACTGCCCTTACAGGTTCCTTCCTTTCTGAGATGAAAGGCTGAGCCCAAAAATGTAATTTCCATCATATTGGGTGGATAACCTGGAAAACAACTCTTTCCCCTCACCAAACGATCTGCAACACCCGCTGTAAGTGAATATGTTACATAGTAGTTCATAGCTTTCTGACTAAAGACTTTGGTCCTTTGAAGATGAACTTAGGCTCTTCAAAAAAGAAAATCTCTTGTGTTGCTACTTTTTAGTATATTCTTCAATGGACTTTTGGTATCATCTTTCAAGGATGAACTTGAAACAAAATTAGACGTTTTAAGTTCATAGTGATGTTGGAAAATTTTGTAAATTATATGAGCCAATTGATACCACGGTTTACAGTAAAAGACTCAGATCTTTAGCAGGTTAAGTTTTGGAGTTCTTGTGTCTTGATTATATCTTATGCATCTTCAGGTACTTGTTGGTGGATGCTACAGACTTATAGACATTCCAATGAGCAACTGTGTTAACAGTGGCCTAAACAAAATATTCGTACTCAACCAGTTCAATTCTGCATCTTTGAACCGTCATATCTCACACCTACTTTGGAAACGGTGTCAGCTTTGGGGATGGATTTGTGGAGGTATGCATCACACTTAGATGATTTCATACATGAGATTCTTTAATCATGAATATTTTAATGTCATTTTAATTTATTCTCCCGTTATAATAAATATTATAATGCACTGTTTTGTATTTTTCTATTTATTTTCTTGTCTAGTTATTTTCAACATCACTTGCAAGTAGTTATAGTTGGATTTTTAACTATAATTCTAGTTAGAGTCTATGCATTGGTTCTGAATTATTATCACACTATGTTGCTATATTTCTTTTACTATGTGAGAAATGGTATTGTCTTGTTGATTCTTTTTGTTGATTTTTTAAACCTGCCAAGGTAACTCAATATTTTGATTGGAATTGAGCCATTCTAAAATTTACTCGTGGCTATTGGGTCTGCTTCTTTTAAGCCATAGTGTAAATTGATCTTGTGTCATTTAAAACTTATCTTTCTCTGTGTCCTCTCGACTTTGAAATAGGAAGTGTTGTGACTTTTTTCTTGTTATCGGGACCTGTTTCAATTCTGTTTCCAATTGAAAGTGGTGTTACTTGGAGAGAATATAATGCATATACTAATTGGAAGAATTTGTTTTTTGCCTTGTGAAGGTTAAGAAGGAGATCAGCAAGGCCAACATTTGAAGTCCTTCCAAGGAAGAATTCCACTCAGTATCTTGAAGAGCTGGCAGTTGAAGATGCAGCTTACTAGGCCTGGTTGTATTCTTTCTTTTCTCCCTTTTATATTGTGTTTATTTTTTGATAGCGCTGCCGCTGATTGATTAGCATTATACACTTGACTTTTGCGTGTATTCTGTGTATTTATTTCATGGTAGAACGGTCGAAAAATAATCCTAGTTTTGCATATGAGAATTGCTAGTATTAGGTAGTCCTTGGTTTGGATGCATCTTGTTTTCATTTCAAAATCTTAAGTGTGGGGGAGGGACTGTAGTTTTAGGAAATATTTTAGGATTTGTGTTTATGTTGTGAGTTGTTTTGTAAATAATTGTCTCTTGGCTGGATGGTTGTATTTGTGCTACTTGCCCTGTTGCATTGCATGTATGCCCTGCTGAAATTGTGGATTGATGTCTCGCATGCTTATTTTTTTGATTACATCGAGGACAATGCAAGATTAAATGTGGGGGTTTGGTGTGCTTAATTGGGGTCAACTCAAATTTTTTTGCAACTTAATTTTTGTTCCTATCATGGCATGACTTTGTATGAAATGAAAGTTTGGGCTTGAATCTTAAAGCTTTTTGAACTCTGTTTTAGTATGTAAGTTACTGAATTTGGCTTATTAATTGAAGCATGATGCTTGAAATCTCCAACTTTATGATGATGGTTAGTTTTCCATACAATTTTTCCTTAGAGAGCTTTGCCAAATGAGTAAAACTTGTCGTGAGAATTAGCCTCCAACCGAAAAGAGAGTGAGCCAACTTCTAAGCCTAGAACTTATCTCTCCCCTGCATAGCATATGACATTTGAAAATGATAGGGGCATTCATTTCTAATCCCTTATGACCCAAACACTTGAGCTTAAACAATTATATCCTTTGCTAACCCCTTTGGGCCATCCACTTTCCTTTTTTCCACCTTGACCAATGTTAGAATGTGCATTCATAGCATGTCATTTGCAGATACCTTGTACTGTAATTTATTAAATTACTCAAAGAGCTTGCCACATGGAAAGTAAAGTAATTTATTAAAGGCACAAAGTGCTATATATGCCAAAGTGCACAAAGTGTAATTTTCAAATACCTTGTACTGTAATTTATTATAGGCACAAAGTGCTATATATGCCAAAGGCATGAAAAAAGAAAACAATTACATGTGGCCATATTTATTTATTTATTAAGTGTAATTTCATTTGGCATGTTTGGATGAGTACTCTTGCATTGGTCATTGACGCATTCCATATCATTAATTTAAGCCTTTCCATCTTGCAACCCTTTAAAGTCCCCTTGATTTGATTGTCATGTGCATTCGATAGTGGAGATGTAGAGGAGTTACAAGCCTATGGTGAGGTATGCTAGAGTTGAGCTAAGAGCGAAATATGACCCTTATTGAGTGAATGAGTGATACACTTTTTATCCGGAGAGGAATCTCATTTGTCAAATCTTTTCTAAATCTAATTGCATGTTAAACTCTCTATTGTCCTAAATGTTGGATTTGGAAAACATCATGTGTCAATGAAAAGTCAGGTTTTAATTATTAGAAGACCAAATATAGTAATATTGACATTTTTATTATCAAATTTCATAAATCTTGTTCATTAATAATTTACTACATACATGTCTTGAATAACATTTACAACTTACATGTTTTATTGTCTTTGTAATTGTTTTATTTCTTGTTTTATTGCCATGTTTTATTTATTGAGTTATTTATTATTAAATATCATATATCTTACTCATTAATAATTTAGCACCTTGATGTCATATTCTTTTGTTAATAAATTAAAGCTTTTAATTATTGAAGAACATATATATAGTAATATTGAGTTGTTTATTAATAAAAGTCAGACATCTTGTTCATTATGCATTTAATTTTTATTATTTTGCTTATCAAGTCCCTTTTTACTTAAAAGTCCCTTTTTATTTATTACTCTGTATATCATTATTTTGTATCTGATTGCATTTCATGCCATTTTTGTTTGTCTTATGAATCCTTTGACAACTTAAAAGTTTCATTGAGCCCCTGTATAGAAGCCTCAATTTATTTTTGTGGTGAAGTTTTACAGGCACATGTGTATAATGCATTTTCCTTGGAAAAAGGTGATTAAAGGGGCTGGTGCATTCGAAGTTAAGATGCATTCGAAGTTAAACAATTTATTTTTGTTTCTTGCATGACTTTGCCCGGAGAGCAAAGATTAAGTGTGGGGTGTTTGATTAGACATATCTTTGAGTGTTTAGTAGTGTGCATTTGTGGTTTATTTTATGATCTTAGTTGGGAGTTGAGACGTTATTGATGATTATTTAAATGTTCATGAAATCCATGAAATATGCTAGCATTATTAATTTATTATGTAATGATATGCTTGCTCTTTTATCTGGATATTGTATCTTTTTTGCAATGATTTCACTGAATTATATTTGAGATGCTGTTATTTGAGCATATAGTTGTGATAATTCTGGTTGTGATTAATATTGATGGATAGTTTTTGTTGAATTTTCAAGTTTGTGTGAGATGACTTCATTTGCTTGTTTTTCCAGTGCCTTGTGATTGATCTGCTCTTTCTTTTGGGAACCTGAAGTGTCTGGCCTGCCAATGGCTTCCTCATGGGTGACCTTTAAAGCCAATACCAACATACCAAAAGCAGGACATGGAGATCTCTTTCACCAAGATAATGTCTTTTTTGGTGAGACAATCAAGAACAGGAGTTGCATCAGTCCCTTTGTGAATCGGTCGACTTCAAGCTTGACACATTGGAAGAGTGTTAACAAGATCAAACATGGTGTTGTTTCTGCTATTCTTACATCAGAGGATGCAAAAGAATCTATGGTAAGTAAAAGTATAACTTTAGTTGGTTTTCGGTTATTGATGCATTGTTTTGGTGTAGTTGATTGTGGCCTTTTTTAATGACAGAGATGTAACCATTGGTAAAATTAGCAAAATATATGTCAATATCCATGCAATGAGCGTTTAATTTTTATTCGAGTTTTAGTTTCCATTTTAAATGATAGCACCATTCATTTCATTATAAATTTTTTGGAAAGTAATGTTTTATTCTTCACAGTTTGGCCAGTATTTATGTACTTCTGGGTTTTCTATTGCGCCAGCGTCAACTCTTGTCTATGTAGTTTCTTAAAAGATGTAGGATATGCGTGTTAATTCAATTGTAGTTGTAGGGAACAAGATCCAGGGATAATAACATAGGCATAAACATGTTTTTCTTGTGAAGTTCTTAATTTTGAGCAATATTCCTTCATGTTTTTGAAGGCTGGAACCTGGAAACCTCCTTATTGATGGCTAGGTTTTGTTCAAGGAGTAGTTCTCCATCATGTGACCTGCGAAGATCACCGAGTTTGGAATGATTCCTTACTCTTTGGAAATATTTTAAGCATATTGTCTTCATCAAACTCAGGTATTTCTTTCACAAGAAATTTATCATATATTTATACATATATTTTGTTAATTATTTAAAATAATATATCTCTAAATCTGCTGGTTGATCTCTGATTGGTACACATTTAAAGGTGTTTGAATGCTGGCTTATCTCTGCTGGCTTATCTCCAACAACAAGTCTTGCAGATGGAGCAGATGAGTTAAGAATGTTGCAGATGAGTGATCAGTTTGTCTGTTTGAATCTAAGGTATGGCTGCTTAACTAATTATTTGCCCTTCTTTTTGTGCCTAAAGTTCTTGCTTGCACAAGTTATAGATGTTGTTTCTTAATTGGTTTCAATTAGAAGAATGTTTATTCTTCTCTTCAAATAGAATCCGATTTATTTATAAATGATGAACGCCTTTGATTATAGTTGTAAGTTATAAGTGAATATTCAGTAATATCTCTAGTGTTTAGTTGAATCTACAATAGTGCCTGAAGGATTTATCTTTTGTGTAATAGGATAGTATTAATAACTAAAATAATAATAATGAAAACACACCTTAAATATGTACAGTATGTTTTTTCCTTCATCAATCCGTTAATTTACTAATACATGGAAATGTGACAAATGGGCACATAAAATGCTAAAAGGGACTCTTTTCTTTTTTTTTTGATACAGAAAAGGGAGAACTATTGGTTGCCTGGTATAAAAAATCTGGTGGTGCACATGTCCAAATCTTAGGCATGCTTTTATCTATGTTCACATGATGTCAGCTTGCTCCTTATTGAAATTTTTGTGTGATACATAATATTTATTTAATGTAGCTGCTACTTATTGAAATGTGAGTATGCATTAGAATATTTATTTAATGTTTTATATACTGGTTTTGGCTATTCAATTAGTGCAGAAGGATTACTCAAATTGGGATGGTAGTGCCAGTAATTTCGATCCTTACTCAATCATTTTCAAAATTCCAGTAAAACTGTTGATTTGCATTTAGGGGAATGAAATGGCAGATATTCATTCTTCGACTCTTAGCTGAATTCTTAATCTTTTATTTGCGATATGTCTTGGCTTACACTAAATATCATCTCAGGTTGCTAGATTAATTTACAAGAATCAAGGGGTTGCCATATTGGCATTAGCAGCAAATGCATTCCACAATCTTTGGAAATGGCAAACAATTGAGCACAAAATTACAGGGAAGGTAATGATGCTTCTGTGATACATGGTTTTGTATTTCTATATTTCTTAACTGAGCATGCTCAAACAGATTGTGTTGTGGGAAGATAGCACACACTTTGGGACACTGACAAATTTTAGAATTGATTACAGTGGCATGGATGCATTGCGAACCAAGTTTCCAATTTTGAAGGTACTTTATTTTCTTCAGCTAATAATTTGTCTACTAATTCTTAGTAGAAAAGTAACTGGTTATTATTCATAATTTTATTCCTTTCTAGCTCATCTTGCATTTCTATGTGTTACACCCATTTCATCCCTCTGCTTCATTGGTTTGTTGTGATTCATTTTCCTTGCATTCATGTTCCCATTAGATTAAATATGTATTTATTTCTAGCGATGAGCTTTGTTTGATAAATTTATTTCAATCGCTGAATTTATCTGGAGTGTATTTTGTGGTTGAAAAACAGAAATTGGTAAATTGCTTTTTGGTTAATCAAATTGTTTTTGTTTATTCAATATTGCTCTTTGCAACATAACAGGTTTATCAATGTGGTTCACATGATTCTTAATTATATTTTACCCAGTTAGGGTCAATAAGAAGTGATTATTGGCTTTAAATTTTATAAGCTCAACATGTAATTATTTTTCTATTTAATTTGTCTACTACTTTAGATTGGTCATCTTTCTTTTTTTCTTCTATATTAGAATGCTAGGTTGTTCATTAATAATTTCCCACATACAGGTCAAGACTTACAACTCACATGCTATTTACCTTATAATAGTTGATATATGCTTTGTTTTTGGTGATCTGTTTTGTGTTATTTCTTACTTTTTTTATTAATTTAACGGCTAATTTTTTTATACATATATTATTAGTCTACTTCATATTTTTTTAACTTATATTGTTAATTGAGTCTTATTACAATAGTTTAGAAGTTTATTTTTTATTTATGAATTATGAATGACTTTTTTTTTATATTGACGTTAGTTATCATTTTATTTATAACTTGTCCTTTCCATTTTTAAGGTTAATTATTTATTCATTTATGAATTTGGTAGCTTAGGTTTTTTATGCATACATTATTTTTTTAATTCATATTATTTTTTAAATTAGATTGTTTATTGAGCTTTATTATTTATGAGTTAGTCGTTTTTTAAATTATTTTTTATTTATGAATTAGTCTTTTTTGTAGATGTTATTAGTTTTTTTGTAACTTATTCTTTAAATTTTTTTTTGTTTTATATTGAGTGGTTTATTATCAATTGTCATATAGGTTGTTTATTAATAATTTAAATAATTTACCACATACAGCTCAAGACTATACCTTAGAATAGTTGATATATGCCATTGTTTTTCTTGATCTCTTTTGTGTTATTTCTTTTTCTTTTTGATGAATTTAACAACTAACTTCATATTATGTTTTTAACTTATATTGTTAATTGAGTCTTATCACAGTAGTTTAGAAGTTTATTTATTATTTATGAATGACTTGTTTTTATAGTGATGTTACTTATCATTTTATTTATAACTTGTCCTTTCCATTTTTGAGGTTAATTATTTATTAATTTATGAATTTGGTAGCTTAGGGTTTTTATGCATATATTATTTTTTAATTCATATTATATTTTAATTTGGTAGCTTAGGTGTTTTGTTGTTTTATATTGTGTAGTTAATAATTTACCACATATTCGTGGAGACTTACAACTCACGTGTTATTTACCTTATAATAGATGATATATGCCTTTGTTTTTGGTTATATTTTTTGTGTTATTTCTTATTTTTTTGACGATTTTAACAACTAATTTTTTTATACAGATATTTTTAGTTTACTTCATATTATTTTTTTAACCTATATTGTTTATTGAGTCTTATTACAATAGTTTAGAAGTTTATTTATTATTTATGAATGACTTGTTTTTAAATTGATATTAATTATCAATTTTCTTTATAACTTATCCTTTCCATTTTTAAGGTTAATTAATTATTCATTTATGAATTTGGTAGCTTAGATTTTTATGCATATATTATTTGTTTAATTCATATTATTTTTTAAAATATATTGTTTATTGAGCCTTATTACAATAGTTTAGCACTTTATTTATTATTTATGAATTACATGTTTTTATATTGATGTTACTTATCATTTTGCTTTATAACTTATCTTTCCCTTTTTTAAGTTTAATTAAATTGTCATACATCTTGTGCATTATTAATTTACTACATAAGTAGTTTATCAAATTATTTTTGTTATATTTTCTAAAACACTTGTAGCTTACAAGTTATTACTAATTCATAATTGCTTATTTTTTATTTATTTATTGTTTATTAATATTTTATGCTTTTCATCTTGTTCATTAATAATTTAACACATATATGGCATATTATTTTGTTTATAACTTAACTTTGTTCCTTAATAATTTAACACATCCATGTCATGCATTTCTTATTTATTTATTAATTAATTTATTAATGAATTCGGTTGCTTAGGTTATTAATAATTCTTAAATTACTTAATCTTTTTTTATCTTATTTTTATTTATTTGTTTTTTATTAATGAATTTATTAGTTTATGTTTTTTATCCATATTTTATTCTTTTGGTTAATTGAATCTTTTAATTATTGAAGAACACCTGTGTTAATTTTGAGTAGTTTATTATTAATAAATGTCATACATCTTGTTCATTTAACGCATAATGTCATAAAAACATTTCCAAGTTAGTTTATTATGTTAACAATTGTTTATATTATTATTATTATTATTATTATTATTATTATTATTATTATGATTTATATAGTCAATTATGCCCGATTGGAATATTTTACTGGATTATTTGTATGGTTTATTATGCCTTATTAAAATATTTATCAAATTAATACTTACAAGTCGTTAATAATTCATGAATGTCGTAGTACTCCCTCCGTTCCTAAATATAAGATCACTTTGACTTTTTTGGAGAATCCTAAGAAAGCAAAATATGGTAATTAAAAATTGATTTTCCCAAATTTTTTCAGTAATAATATTAATATAAAAAACATTTACAAGTTAATTTATAAAAAACATTCAGTAATAATAATAATATAAAAAATTGGTAAGATAATAAATTAACACATACATGTCATATTATTTTGTTTATAACTTAACCTTGTTCTTTAATAATTTAACACATGCATGTCACACAATTCTTATTTATTATTGAATTTGGTTGCCTAGGTTATTAATAATTCGTAAATTTCTTACTCTTTTTTTTATCTTACTTTTTATTTATTTGTTTATGTTTTTTATCCATATTTTATTTGATTACTATGTATGTTAACTTATCCTTTCTATTCTTTTGGTTAATTGAATCTTTTACTTATTGAAGAACACCTGTGTTAATATTGAGTTGTTTATTATTAATAAATAATAATAATAATAGTCATACTTGTTGTTCATTAATAATTTAAAGCATAATGTCATAAAAACATTTACAAGTTAGTTTATTATCTTACCATTTTTTTATATTATTATTATTATTATTATGATTTATATAGTTTATTATGCCCTATCAAAATAGTTCACTGGATTATTTGTATGGTTTATTATGCCTTATTAAAATATTTATCAATTTAATGTTATTATAGTTTCTAAAACACTTATAACTTACAAGATATTAATAATTCATAAATGTCATAGTATTAAATATCATACATCTTGTTCATTAATAATTTATCCGTTTTATTCCTTTTAATTATTGAAGAACACCTATGTTAATATTGAGTTATTTATTTCATTAATAGTTTCACTCATACATGTCATACAAGTTAGTTTTATTATCTTACTAATTGTTTTATTTCTTATTTAGTAATTACTAATGAATTTAGCATGCATATGTTATTTGTTTAATTGATATTTTTATTTTTTTATTTATAACTGTTATTATGCTTTATTGGACTAGTTTACCGTTTATTTGTTTATTTGTTGAGCCTACATACAAACCTTAACCTCTCCAAAAAAAGTTGATATATGCCTTTGCTTTTCGTGATATTTTTTTGTGTTATTTCTTATTTTTTATGAATTTAACAGCTAATTTTTTATACATATATTATTAGTTTACTTCATATTTTTTTAACTTATATTGTTTATTGAGTCTTACTACAATAGTTAGAAGTTAATTTATTATTCATGAATGACTTGTTTTTATATTGATGTTACTTATCATTTTGTTTATAACTTATCCTTTCCATTTTCAAGTTTAATTATTTATTCATTTATGAATTTGGTAGCTTAGGTTTTTTATGCATATATTATTTATTTAAATTCATATTATAGCACTCTTTTTATTATTTATGAATTACTTGTTTTTATATTAATGTTACTTATCATTTTCCTTATAACTTATCCTTCCCATTTTGAAGTTTAATCAAATCTTTTAATTATTGAAGACCAAATATAGTAATATTGACAATATTGACATTTTTTATTATCAATTGTCATACATCTTGCCTTAGTTACATACATTGTTTTGTTATCGTAGTAATTGTTTTATTTCTTATTTATTTCTTTTTGAATTTGGTATCCTAGGTTTAATTTATATTGTGATTATGATTCATTACTTTTATTATGTCTTATTGGAATAGTTTACCAGTTTATTTACAAATTGTTTTTAAATTAATATTGTTATAGTTTCTAAAACACTTATAACTTACAAGTTATTAATAATTCATAAATGCTTGTTTTTTATTTATTTGTAGTTTATTAATAGTTTATATATTGTGTCATACATCATGTTCTGTAAAAATTTAACACACATGTCATACAAGTTATATATTTTATTATCTTACTAATTGTTTTATTTCTTATTTATTTATGAATTTATGAATTCGGTTGCTTAGGTTATTAATAATTCGTATATGCCTTAGTTTTTTATCTTATTTTTATTTATTTATAGTTTATTAATGAATTTCTTAATTGAAGTTTTTTTATCCATATTTCATTTGTTTACTTCGTATGTTAACTTATCATTTCCATTCTTTTGTTTAATTTGTATCTTTTGATTATTGAAGAACACCTGTGTAAATATTGAGTTGTTTATTATTATTAAATGTCATACATCTTGTTCATTAAAAATTTAGCTAATTGAATATTTTAATTCTTGAAAAACATGTATGTTAATAATATTGAGTTTTTTATTATCAAATGTCATGCATCTTAAATGTTTTATTATCTTACCAATTGTTTAATTTCTTATTTATGAATGAATGAATGAATTCGGTAGCTCAGGTTTTTTATGCATATATTATTTGTTTAATTATTATTATTATTATTATTATGCCTCATTAAAATAGTTCACCAATTTATTTGTTACATATTGTTACAGTTTCTAACTTAGTGTTGTTAGTTAATTGGTTTGTTTATCCAATCGATTTTTCTGTTTTTAATAATAATAATAATAATAATAATAATGTAGTGTGTAAAATAATTGCACTTTACTAAGCTATAAATAAATTATTTGTTGTTTTTTATGAATTACTTGTTTTTTGTCGATGCTATTTTTTTACAATGTCGTCAATATGAGGATCTTGTTGGTGGACGATTTATAAGTATCTTTGTAATTTTTCTTTGAGCCTATGTTTAAGAAAGCTAAATTTGTCCCATTTTGGTTTATAATGTCCGGTTTTACACCATCGAAATTACGGGTGCCAAAGTTGTCCGTTTTGAAAATTACGGTGACTATTTTTGCCTCTTCGCCAGAAAAATATTATAGATTGGTGAGAATTCAGAATTGTTTTACAAAACAATATTTACTTTATTTTTTTTAAATAAAAAAATATTTACTTATTTTTATCATTCTTTCACCCGATCAATAAGATCAAGTCTATTTTTTATGGTAGAAAATGGATACAAATTAAATTTGATTACATTGATCATATCTATCCTATTTCTAAAAAATAATTTATCTTGCTTGTAAAATAAAATGTAATGTAATTATATGTTAAAATGGAGTGCTTCCTTGATTTTTTTTTTTTAAAAAATGATAGCAAAGTGTGTTGATTAGGATAAAAGGAGGGAATTGTTATGAAAAAAAGGAAAAAAAGGAGGAAAAGACAGCCATTTGAAATTCAAAAATACTTTGCTAATTCGCTTAGGATGGTTCGCTTAGGATGGGTGAGTGATTTGGTTAAAAAAAAAAGGAAAAGGTGCTTAAGATGTAAGCAAGGAGAAACAGGAAATATGTTTGACTGTCCAGTTGACTCCCCTACCCGCCAAAAGGCAATAAATGCCGCCCGTTAAGCCAACTCACTCACTCACTTGAAATTCCTTTCTCTCTCTCTCTCTCCGTCTTCCTTTTATGTCTTGCGTGAATTGCAAGCACTGTAATTGAGTGAACATGGATAAAAACCCCACTCACTCATTCTCTCTTCTCATTCCCTCGTCTTCTCCTTTCTCTCCTCTGTCTCTCTTTCAAAAACCCTATCTCTCTTCACACCAAAATCCTCTCCTCATCCCCAAACCTTCAATCTTCTTCACACTGCTGACCTGAATTTAGGGTTTCCATCCATCCTAGGGTTTCTGAATGTTATATATCTACGTTCATTACAAACTCATCAAATTGGGTATGCCATCTTCTCTTCTCCTTTTTCATTTCCTTTACTCTACTTTACTTTTCCTTTCATTCAATTGTCCTCTTCCTGGGCTTTTCTTCATGCTTTTTGCTTTTTGTTTTTTTTTTTATAAATATTTATGTTTTCGTTTTTTCCCAAGCTATCCCTAACTTTTACCACATGTGTATGTAGTCTATTTGAAGCTAATATGCAAATCTACACAAACCCTAAGCTTTCCTTTCTTACTTGTACGGAAGAAAACGTAGGCTCAATTTCACCACACAAACCCTAACCTAATATTGTCTTCCCATTCTTCTCAATCTCATCTTCTAAGCCATTCGCTTCATCTGTTGGGTGAAAAGCATGAGTGTATCTCTATTTCGTGAATTTTTTTTCGATCAATGGTTGTTCCTTTCATGAGTTAGTTTTCTTAATCGTCACTTTTTAGGGGTTTTAATGTTTTGTTCATGATAATATATCTGAAGAAACTAAGGTATTTGACTGCTGCATATTTTGTAGGTTAGTTATTAATTGTTAGAAGATTATTAGGAAATAATTATAGTATTAGGAAATATTTAAAGAATAAGTATATTATGTTTTATTAGGTAATCATATTAGGTAAACTTGTAGGAGAAGTTTATTGTTTTTAGGAAACTTTTATATTACAAGTATGTAAGCACATCAATGAAATAAAGAGAAGACTTTTATTTTGTGAAATCCTTTTGTTTTTCAACATTAATACATGTTAATTGTGTTAAATTTTGAGGTTGCGTTTTCCCTGGATTTTGTAAGTATATATTAAGCAGGACACTGCATAAATAGCTTACAAGATCTGGAATATCAATAGTGTTAATTAAATTCATGCTTTCAGCTTATTATTATTAATAAACTTAAATGTTATTTTATTAGAAGTTTGGGCTGTTCCTTGCATTTTAAATTTATTACTACAGAATTGTATTTTCCAAAGGCACCACAACAGAAGGCTGTGGGTTAATCATTCTATTTGTAACTTGGGACATCTGATTTTTTGTATTGCTATTAGTGTTTTCTCTGTGACTGGGCCATGACACCGTTTGGCCATTAGGAGTTTCTAATCTATTGGTTTAGCTAGGCAGGTCATATTATTATTGTTATTATTTTTAAGAGGAATTTGATTTGATGCAATCTTTTCGTCACTTATGGGTTGTTTTATGTGCAGGTCTTTCGATTCTCTATGAAATTGGTTGATTAATCTTAGGTTTGTCATGTGTATGCTATTCCAATTTCCACAATGGTCTAATTCATTTTTTTATAAGCATGCTGCATAAATTCTTTGCCTGATTAATAATAGATTTGATGGTTTTCTTCAGAGTGGGAGATGCAGTTGAGATTGTGGAGTGCGTCCTTAAATTAAGGGAAGAAAATCTGAGGATAGCGAATCCAGATTTTCCCTTTTCGGTTTCATTCTTTGCCTGAAGCTCAAGTACACATAAGTACTCCAACTTTTTTCCCCTTCCTTCCTTTTAATTAATAATTCAATTTACGTCATTTTATAATTACTACTATTAGGATGAAGCCATAAAATATAATAAGTGTTTTGTGCAGGTCACTCTTCCATGCACCAACTTATTTGACATGGTGACGTTTTGATGTGGACGGACACTGCAGGAATCTGTTCTGTTGTGGTCAGTTTTAGTCACTCATGTGCTCTTCAGGTTTACCTAATTACTCCTACTTTCATCAACTCATGTGGTCTTTCATTTTCATTTCATCAACTCTCGTGCAATATAATCGCACTCTTCCATACACTAACTTATTTGACATGGTGACGGTTTTATGTGGACTGACACTGCAGGAATCTGTTGTGGTCAGTTTTAGTCTCTGGTGTGGTCTTCAGGTTTAGCTAATTACTCCTACTTTCATCAATACCTTACTTTCTGGGGGATTTTTCTTTCATTTTCATTTCATCAACTCTCTTATTGTATTCATTCTCTTATGGATTGTGCAGTTACTTGAAGACCCTCTTATGACTCCAGGAAAGTTGCTACATGGAAGCCGCACCATAGTTGCTCATCTAAATGACATGGTTTGCTGTGTTTTGAAAGGTCTGTCCATGTTCTATCTGTTCTTTCAGTTAACTAAATGTATTTTCTTTTTAATTTACACACCATATGCATTGCTCGTGGGATGCTAGTTTAGAGTCTGTAGCTAGGGTCCTGAAACTGCCCCCTTAATATTAATTGTTGAGTAGCCCATACTGTTTCCTGAGTAGTTTTTTTTGTGTAATTGAAAAGTTTTGGTAGTTGACTCTATATAAATTGTCTGTAAAGGCAGAATGAAGTCATAGGTCTGTTGTTTCTTAGCGAATCAAAAGTTAATTTGGGTTTTGTGTTGTTGATCAACTGAAGTTATGTAAAGGATAAAATTTATGTAGGGCATGAATCTGTTTGGAGGTTACAGTTTTTGATAAAATTAAGTGCTAGAAAGCATTATTGAAGTTTATATGAATTTGATCTGTTTGTACTAAACTGAAAATTTTGAATTTTATTAGTGTGAAGTTTTAGAAAAGATGACATTTTCTTACGTTATATCTGTTAGCCTATTTTTTTGTTCGGCCCTACATGTTTTGATTTTGAAATCTTACTACGTAGCATGCAATTCCTTTTCCTTGATCCATTTGAAGGTGTATGTTCAATATGTAGAATTTGTTTTTCGTCTTGTGAAGGTTAAGAAGGAGACCAGTCAGGCCAATTTGAAATCCTTCCAAGGAAGAATTCCACTCAGTATCTTGTAGAGGTGGCAGTTGAAGATGCAGCTTACTAAGCCCGGTTGTATGCTTTCTTTTCTCCCTTTTATATTTTGTTACTATTTAATAGTTTAATATTATACATTTGACTTCTGTGTGTATTCCTTGTATTTATTTCATGGTTGAACGGTCGAAAATTAATCCTAGTTTTGCATTAGAGAATTGCTAGTATTAGGTAGTCATTGGTTTGTATGCATCTTGTTTTCATTTCAAAATCTTAAGTGTGGGGAGGGACTGTAGTTTTAGGAAAAAAATTTAGGTGTTTATGTTGTGTGTTGTTTTGTAAATAAATGTCTATTTGGCTGGACGGTTGTATTTGTGCTATTGCGCTATCGATTTGCATGTATGCCCTGCTGAAATATGTTACCATTACTCATTGTGTACAGTACATGCTTGATTTATATCTTATTTATTAACTCTTGTTTATCTAGTTTGCATAGTAATTTGTTATTTATATTAATTATTAAGCCATTTTCTGCATGGCTAAAACTATTTTTTATATATATATATACATTGCACAGCTTAAACTATGTTATTTCTGTTTGTTGGTTAGTTATTGTTTATTTTCCTTTGTAGCTTATCTATTTTTCTCTTTTTGTAAAAAAAATAATAATTTATTTCGTTAAATATCTGCACTTAAGGACAATTAGGACAATGCAAGATCAAATGTGGGGGATTGGTGTGCTTAATTGGGTCAATTCAAATTTTTTGCAACTTAATTTTTGTTTCTATCATGGCATGACTTTTGTATGAAATGGAAGTTTGGGCATGAATCTTGAATCATTTTGAACTCTGTTTTTTTTAATACAAACTTTGAACTCTGTTTTAGTATGTAAGTTACTGACTTTGGCTTAGTAATTGAAGCATGATGCTTGAAATCTGCAACTTTATGATGATGGTTAGTTTCCCATGCAATTTTTTCTTAGAGAACTTTGCCAAATGAGTAAAACTTGTCGTGAGAATTAGCCTCCAACCGAAAAGAGAGTGAGTCAACTTCTAAGCCACTTCCTAGAACTTGTCTCTCCTCTGCATAGCATATGACATTTTAAAATGATAGGGGCATTCATTTCTAATCCCTTATATATAACCCAAACACTTGAGCTTAAACAATATTATCCTTTGCTAACCCCTTTGGGCCATCCACTTTCCTTTTTTCCACCTTGACCAATGTTAGAATGTGCATTCATAGCATGTCATTTGCAAATACCTTGTACTGTAATTTATTAAATGCTCAAAGAGCTTGCCACATGGAAAGTGCAGTAATTTATTTATGGCACAAAGTGCTATAATTTATTAAAGGCATAAAGTGCTATATATGCCAAAGTGCACACTGTGTAATTTTCAAATACCTTGTACTGTAATTTATTAAAGGCACAAAGTGTTATATATGCCAAAGGCATGAAAAAAAGAAAACAATATAACATGTGGTAATATTTATTTATTTATTAAGTGTAATTGCATTTTGTATGTTTGGATGAGTATTCTTGCATTGGTCATTGACGCATTCCATATCATTCATTTAAGCCTTTCCATCTTGTAACCCTTTAAAGTCCCCTTGATTTGATTGTCATATGCATTCAATAGTGGAGATGTAGAGGAGTTACAAGCCTATGGTGAGGTATGCTAGAGTTGAGCTAAGAGCGAAATATGACCCTTATTGAGTGAATGAGTGAAACTCTTCATCCGGAGAGGAATCTCATGTGTCAAATGTTTTCTAAATCTAATTGCATGTTAAACTCTCTATTGTCCTAAATGTTGGATTTGGAAAACATCATGTTTCAATGAAAGGTCAGGGTTATTAGCTTACATACTAGGCTTACTTCAATTTGATTCATTATGCCATGTCCAAGCTTTGTTTCTTGCATGACTTTGCCGGGAGAGGAATTATGTGTGGGGTGCATTTGTGGTTTATATAGTGAGCTTAATTGGGAATTTTTTACGTAGTTTTCTGTTTTTAAATTATGATAATGATGTAGTTTGTAAAATAATTGCTCTTCCATAAGTAGTAGGATGAACTATTTATTCTATAAATAAGAAGAAACTATTCTTTGACACTTTAATATATTTTGATAGTTTGTTATCCATATTGTTTATTATGATACGACCGTCCTTTCCTTTTTATTATGATGGACGCCCCGATTTGGTTCAAGTGTTGTGTCTATTGGAGTATCTTTTTATTTTGCTATTGCACATCATTATTTACTAGTTTGCATGAATGATAGTTATCTTACAAATAATTAATGGATGTCCTAACTTAATTGTTTGTTTTATGTTATTATATCATTATTTTTCCATTTTTTATAGAATTACCTTTCATGAGTTACATGCTTGCTTTAGTCGTTTAGTAAATAATATATGTATTTAATGTTTATTATTTTGCTTATCAAGTCCATTTGTTACTTGAAAGTCCCTTTTAATTTATTATGTCATTATTTTGTATCTGATTGCATTTCATGCCATTTTTGTTTGTCTTATGAATCCTTTGACAACTTAAAAGTTTCATTGAGCCCCTGTTATAGAAGCCTCACTTAATTTATTTTTGTGGTGAAGTTTTACAGGCACATGCGTATAATGGATTTTCCTTGGAAAAATGTGATTAAAGGAGTTGGTGCATTCGAATTTAAGTGTGTGCCTTTGTTGGGACTTGGAATGTTCTTTTCTGTGAATATCATAAATTGTTTTTGTTGTTATAAGTCAGAAAATTTCTGAATGTCCAGGATTTCAATAGCTTGAAAAATAAAAAAGTGAAAAGTGGAGTGACATGTATCGCTATTTACAAAAGATTATCCGCCTTTAGATGTTAAGATGCATTATGTTTTTATGATTGTCTTTGCATGTTCTGCTCAGATGCTGATGATTCATGAATTGAATTGAATCTAATTTTTTTAGCCAATGCAGTTGGAGTTAGGCTACTAAGGACAGTAGAAAATCGTACATTTGATGCTTCTAGAGTTGCTACTTCATCTATTGTTATGGTGGGTTGTTCATATGTAGATTATTTGTTCCAAACTTCCAATTTAGATTACATTTGCTGAATCCATCTTATTTATTCAGGTTCAGGCACCTCCTATTTGCATATTTACTTCTAATAATGTAGCCGTGGGAACTAGTCTTGCCGATGGAGCAGATGTGTTAAGAATGTTGCAGATGAGTGATCATTTTGTCGGTTTGAATCTAAGGTATGGCTGCTTAACTAATTATTTGTCCTCCTTTTTGTGCCAAATGTTCTTGCATGCACAAGTTATAGATGTTGTTTCTTAATTGGTTTGAAACACAAGAGAGTTTATTCATCTCTTAAAATGGAATCCAATTTATTTATAAATGATGAAAGCCTATGATTATAGTTGTAAGTTATAAGTGAATATTCGGTAATATCTCTAGTGTTTAGATGATTCTACAATAGTGCCTGAAGGATTTATCTTATGTGTAATAGGATAGGATGAGTAACTAAAATAGTAAGAATGAAAACACTTTAAATCTGTATAGTATGTTTTTTCCTTTATCAATCCGTTAATTTACTAAAACCTGGAAATGTGACATATGGGCACATATAATGCTAAAAGGTTCTCTTTTCTGGTTGGCTGGTATGAAAAATCTGGTGGTGCGCATGCCCAAATCGTAGGCATGCTTTTATATATGTTCACATGATGTCCGCTTGCTACATATTAAAATTTTTGTGTGATACATAATATTTATTTAATGTAGCTGCTACATATTGAAATGTGAGTATGCATTAGATTATTTATTTAATGTTTTATATACTGGTTGTGCCTATTCAATTAGTGCAGAAGGATGACTCAAATTGGGATGGTGGTGCCAGTAATTTTGATCCTTACATTTTCGAATTCCAGCAAAACTGTTGATTTGCATTTAGGGGAATGAAATGACAGATATTCATTCTTTGACTCTTAGCTGAATTCTTAATCTTTTATTTGTGATGTGTTGGCTTACACTAAATATCATCTCAGGTTGCTAGATTAATTTACACTAATCAAGGGGTTGCCATATTGGCATTAGCAGCAAATGCAGTCCCCAATCTTTGGAAATGCCAAAAAAATGAGCACAAAATTACAGGGAAGGTAATGATGCTTCTATGATGCATTATTTTTTTTTTCTATTTCATCATTTCTTGTAGGGGTGTTCAAATTTTCCCGTCCCGTCCCATCCCGGCCGTCCCGTCCCGTCCCGTCCCAAGGCATTTTGGGACTGGAAATTTTTGTCCCAAAAAGTTTGTTTAATTGATATTTTTTTTTGATAATGATTGATATTTTTATTTTTATTTCTTATTTACTATTTATTAATGAATTCAGCATGCATATGTTATTTGTTTAATTGATATTTTTTTTTGATAATGATTGATATTTTTATTATTATTATTTATATGGTTTATTTATTATTTGTTATCTTAATTGTTTTATTAACAGTGGCCTAAACAAAATATTCGTACTCAACCAGTTCAATTCTGCATCTTTGAACCGTCATATCTCACACCTACTTTGGAAACGGTGTCAGCTTTGGGGATGGATTTGTGGAGGTATGCATCACACTTAGATGATTTCATACATGAGATTCTTTAATCATGAATATTTTAATGTCATTTTAATTTATTCTCCCGTTATAATAAATATTATAATGCACTGTTTTGTATTTTTCTATTTATTTTCTTGTCTAGTTATTTTCAACATCACTTGCAAGTAGTTATAGTTGGATTTTTTAACTATAATTCTAGTTAGAGTCTATGCATTGGTTCTGAATTATTATCACACTATGTTGCTATATTTCTTTTACTATGTGAGAAATGGTATTGTCTTGTTGATTCTTTTTGTTGATTTTTTAAACCTGCCAAGGTAACTCAATATTTTGATTGGAATTGAGCCATTCTAAAAATTACTCGTGGCTATTGGGTCTGCTTCTTTTAAGCCATAGTGTAAATTGATCTTGTGTCATTTAAAACTTATCTTTCTCTGTGTCCTCTCGACTTTGAAATAGGAAGTGTTGTGACTTTTTTCTTGTTATCGGGACCTGTTTCAATTCTGTTTCCAATTGAAAGTGGTGTTACTTGGAGAGAATATAATGCATATACTAATTGGAAGAATTTGTTTTTTGCCTTGTGAAGGTTAAGAAGGAGATCAGCAAGGCCAACATTTGAAGTCCTTCCAAGGAAGAATTCCACTCAGTATCTTGAAGAGCTGGCAGTTGAAGATGCAGCTTACTAGGCCTGGTTGTATTCTTTCTTTTCTCCCTTTTATATTGTGTTTATTTTTTGATAGCGCTGCCGCTGATTGATTAGCATTATACACTTGACTTTTGCGTGTATTCTGTGTATTTATTTCATGGTAGAACGGTCGAAAAATAATCCTAGTTTTGCATATGAGAATTGCTAGTATTAGGTAGTCCTTGGTTTGGATGCATCTTGTTTTCATTTCAAAATCTTAAGTGTGGGGGAGGGACTGTAGTTTTAGGAAATATTTTAGGATTTGTGTTTATGTTGTGAGTTGTTTTGTAAATAATTGTCTCTTGGCTGGATGGTTGTATTTGTGCTACTTGCCCTGTTGCATTGCATGTAAGCCCTGCTGAAATTGTGGATTGATGTCTCGCATGCTTATTTTTTTGATTACATCGAGGACAATGCAAGATTAAATGTGGGGGTTTGGTGTGCTTAATTGGGGTCAACTCAAATTTTTTTGCAACTTAATTTTTGTTCCTATCATGGCATGACTTTGTATGAAATGAAAGTTTGGGCTTGAATCTTAAAGCTTTTTGAACTCTGTTTTAGTATGTAAGTTACTGAATTTGGCTTATTAATTGAAGCATGATGCTTGAAATCTCCAACTTTATGATGATGGTTAGTTTTCCATGCAATTTTTCCTTAGAGAGCTTTGCCAAATGAGTAAAACTTGTCGTGAGAATTAGCCTCCAACCGAAAAGAGAGTGAGCCAACTTCTAAGCCTAGAACTTATCTCTCCCCTGCATAGCATATGACATTTGAAAATGATAGGGGCATTCATTTCTAATCCCTTATGACCCAAACACTTGAGCTTAAACAATTATATCCTTTGCTAACCCCTTTGGGCCATCCACTTTCCTTTTTTCCACCTTGACCAATGTTAGAATGTGCATTCATAGCATGTCATTTGCAGATACCTTGTACTGTAATTTATTAAATTACTCAAAGAGCTTGCCACATGGAAAGTAAAGTAATTTATTAAAGGCACAAAGTGCTATATATGCCAAAGTGCACAAAGTGTAATTTTCAAATACCTTGTACTGTAATTTATTATAGGCACAAAGTGCTATATATGCCAAAGGCATGAAAAAAGAAAACAATTACATGTGGCCATATTTATTTATTTATTAAGTGTAATTTCATTTGGCATGTTTGGATGAGTACTCTTGCATTGGTCATTGACGCATTCCATATCATTAATTTAAGCCTTTCCATCTTGCAACCCTTTAAAGTCCCCTTGATTTGATTGTCATGTGCATTCGATAGTGGAGATGTAGAGGAGTTACAAGCCTATGGTGAGGTATGCTAGAGTTGAGCTAAGAGCGAAATATGACCCTTATTGAGTGAATGAGTGATACACTTTTTATCCGGAGAGGAATCTCATTTGTCAAATCTTTTCTAAATCTAATTGCATGTTAAACTCTCTATTGTCCTAAATGTTGGATTTGGAAAACATCATGTGTCAATGAAAAGTCAGGTTTTAATTATTAGAAGACCAAATATAGTAATATTGACATTTTTATTATCAAATTTCATAAATCTTGTTCATTAATAATTTACTACATACATGTCTTGAATAACATTTACAACTTACATGTTTTATTGTCTTTGTAATTGTTTTATTTCTTGTTTTATTGCCATGTTTTATTTATTGAGTTATTTATTATTAAATATCATATATCTTACTCATTAATAATTTAGCACCTTGATGTCATATTCTTTTGTTAATAAATTAAAGCTTTTAATTATTGAAGAACATATATATAGTAATATTGAGTTGTTTATTAATAAAAGTCAGACATCTTGTTCATTATGCATTTAATTTTTATTATTTTGCTTATCAAGTCCCTTTTTACTTAAAAGTCCCTTTTTATTTATTACTCTGTATATCATTATTTTGTATCTGATTGCATTTCATGCCATTTTTGTTTGTCTTATGAATCCTTTGACAACTTAAAAGTTTCATTGAGCCCCTGTATAGAAGCCTCAATTTATTTTTGTGGTGAAGTTTTACAGGCACATGTGTATAATGCATTTTCCTTGGAAAAAGGTGATTAAAGGGGCTGGTGCATTCGAAGTTAAGATGCATTCGAAGTTAAACAATTTATTTTTGTTTCTTGCATGACTTTGCCCGGAGAGCAAAGATTAAGTGTGGGGTGTTTGATTAGACATATCTTTGAGTGTTTAGTAGTGTGCATTTGTGGTTTATTTTATGATCTTAGTTGGGAGTTGAGACGTTATTGATGATTATTTAAATGTTCATGAAATCCATGAAATATGCTAGCATTATTAATTTATTATGTAATGATATGCTTGCTCTTTTATCTGGATATTGTATCTTTTTTGCAATGATTTCACTGAATTATATTTGAGATGCTGTTATTTGAGCATATAGTTGTGATAATTCTGGTTGTGATTAATATTGATGGATAGTTTTTGTTGAATTTTCAAGTTTGTGTGAGATGACTTCATTTGCTTGTTTTTCCAGTGCCTTGTGATTGATCTGCTCTTTCTTTTGGGAACCTGAAGTGTCTGGCCTGCCAATGGCTTCCTCATGGGTGACCTTTAAAGCCAATACCAACATACCAAAAGCAGGACATGGAGATCTCTTTCACCAAGATAATGTCTTTTTTGGTGAGACAATCAAGAACAGGAGTTGCATCAGTCCCTTTGTGAATCGGTCGACTTCAAGCTTGACACATTGGAAGAGTGTTAACAAGATCAAACATGGTGTTGTTTCTGCTATTCTTACATCAGAGGATGCAAAAGAATCTATGGTAAGTAAAAGTATAACTTTAGTTGGTTTTCGGTTATTGATGCATTGTTTTGGTGTAGTTGATTGTGGCCTTTTTTAATGACAGAGATGTAACCATTGGTAAAATTAGCAAAATATATGTCAATATCCATGCAATGAGCGTTTAATTTTTATTCGAGTTTTAGTTTCCATTTTAAATGATAGCACCATTCATTTCATTATAAATTTTTTGGAAAGTAATGTTTTATTCTTCACAGTTTGGCCAGTATTTATGTACTTCTGGGTTTTCTATTGCGCCAGCGTCAACTCTTGTCTATGTAGTTTCTTAAAAGATGTAGGATATGCGTGTTAATTCAATTGTAGTTGTAGGGAACAAGATCCAGGGATAATAACATAGGCATAAACATGTTTTTCTTGTGAAGTTCTTAATTTTGAGCAATATTCCTTCATGTTTTTGAAGGCTGGAACCTGGAAACCTCCTTATTGATGGCTAGGTTTTGTTCAAGGAGTAGTTCTCCATCATGTGACCTGCGAAGATCACCGAGTTTGGAATGATTCCTTACTCTTTGGAAATATTTTAAGCATATTGTCTTCATCAAACTCAGGTATTTCTTTCACAAGAAATTTATCATATATTTATACATATATTTTGTTAATTATTTAAAATAATATATCTCTAAATCTGCTGGTTGATCTCTGATTGGTACACATTTAAAGGTGTTTGAATGCTGGCTTATCTCTGCTGGCTTATCTCCAACAACAAGTCTTGCAGATGGAGCAGATGAGTTAAGAATGTTGCAGATGAGTGATCAGTTTGTCTGTTTGAATCTAAGGTATGGCTGCTTAACTAATTATTTGCCCTTCTTTTTGTGCCTAAAGTTCTTGCTTGCACAAGTTATAGATGTTGTTTCTTAATTGGTTTCAATTAGAAGAATGTTTATTCTTCTCTTCAAATAGAATCCGATTTATTTATAAATGATGAACGCCTTTGATTATAGTTGTAAGTTATAAGTGAATATTCAGTAATATCTCTAGTGTTTAGTTGAATCTACAATAGTGCCTGAAGGATTTATCTTTTGTGTAATAGGATAGTATTAATAACTAAAATAATAATAATGAAAACACACCTTAAATATGTACAGTATGTTTTTTCCTTCATCAATCCGTTAATTTACTAATACATGGAAATGTGACAAATGGGCACATAAAATGCTAAAAGGGACTCTTTTCTTTTTTTTTTTTGATACAGAAAAGGGAGAACTATTGGTTGCCTGGTATAAAAAATCTGGTGGTGCACATGTCCAAATCTTAGGCATGCTTTTATCTATGTTCACATGATGTCAGCTTGCTCCTTATTGAAATTTTTGTGTGATACATAATATTTATTTAATGTAGCTGCTACTTATTGAAATGTGAGTATGCATTAGAATATTTATTTAATGTTTTATATACTGGTTTTGGCTATTCAATTAGTGCAGAAGGATGACTCAAATTGGGATGGTAGTGCCAGTAATTTCGATCCTTACTCAATCATTTTCAAAATTCCAGTAAAACTGTTGATTTGCATTTAGGGGAATGAAATGGCAGATATTCATTCTTCGACTCTTAGCTGAATTCTTAATCTTTTATTTGCGATATGTCTTGGCTTACACTAAATATCATCTCAGGTTGCTAGATTAATTTACAAGAATCAAGGGGTTGCCATATTGGCATTAGCAGCAAATGCATTCCACAATCTTTGGAAATGGCAAACAATTGAGCACAAAATTACAGGGAAGGTAATGATGCTTCTGTGATACATGGTTTTGTATTTCTATATTTCTTAACTGAGCATGCTCAAACAGATTGTGTTGTGGGAAGATAGCACACACTTTGGGACACTGACAAATTTTAGAATTGATTACAGTGGCATGGATGCATTGCGAACCAAGTTTCCAATTTTGAAGGTACTTTATTTTCTTCAGCTAATAATTTGTCTACTAATTCTTAGTAGAAAAGTAACTGGTTATTATTCATAATTTTATTCCTTTCTAGCTCATCTTGCATTTCTATGTGTTACACCCATTTCATCCCTCTGCTTCATTGGTTTGTTGTGATTCATTTTCCTTGCATTCATGTTCCCATTAGATTAAATATGTATTTATTTCTAGCGATGAGCTTTGTTTGATAAATTTATTTCAATCGCTGAATTTATCTGGAGTGTATTTTGTGGTTGAAAAACAGAAATTGGTAAATTGCTTTTTGGTTAATCAAATTGTTTTTGTTTATTCAATATTGCTCTTTGCAACATACCAGGTTTATCAATGTGGTTCACATGATTCTTAATTATATTTTACCCAGTTAGGGTCAATAAGAAGTGATTATTGGCTTTAAATTTTATAAGCTCAACATGTAATTATTTTTCTATTTAATTTGTCTACTACTTTAGATTGGTCATCTTTCTTTTTTTCTTCTATATTAGAATGCTAGGTTGTTCATTAATAATTTCCCACATACAGGTCAAGACTTACAACTCACATGCTATTTACCTTATAATAGTTGATATATGCTTTGTTTTTGGTGATCTGTTTTGTGTTATTTCTTACTTTTTTTATTAATTTAACGGCTAATTTTTTTATACATATATTATTAGTCTACTTCATATTTTTTTTAACTTATATTGTTAATTGAGTCTTATTACAATAGTTTAGAAGTTTATTTTTTATTTATGAATTATGAATGACTTTTTTTTTATATTGACGTTAGTTATCATTTTATTTATAACTTGTCCTTTCCATTTTTAAGGTTAATTATTTATTCATTTATGAATTTGGTAGCTTAGGTTTTTTATGCATACATTATTTTTTTAATTCATATTATTTTTTAAATTAGATTGTTTATTGAGCTTTATTATTTATGAGTTAGTCGTTTTTTAAATTATTTTTTATTTATGAATTAGTCTTTTTTGTAGATGTTATTAGTTTTTTTGTAACTTATTCTTTAAATTTTTTTTTGTTTTATATTGAGTGGTTTATTATCAATTGTCATATAGGTTGTTTATTAATAATTTAAATAATTTACCACATACAGCTCAAGACTATACCTTAGAATAGTTGATATATGCCATTGTTTTTCTTGATCTCTTTTGTGTTATTTCTTTTTCTTTTTGATGAATTTAACAACTAACTTCATATTATGTTTTTAACTTATATTGTTAATTGAGTCTTATCACAGTAGTTTAGAAGTTTATTTATTATTTATGAATGACTTGTTTTTATAGTGATGTTACTTATCATTTTATTTATAACTTGTCCTTTCCATTTTTGAGGTTAATTATTTATTAATTTATGAATTTGGTAGCTTAGGGTTTTTATGCATATATTATTTTTTAATTCATATTATATTTTAATTTGGTAGCTTAGGTGTTTTGTTGTTTTATATTGTGTAGTTAATAATTTACCACATATTCGTGGAGACTTACAACTCACATGTTATTTACCTTATAATAGATGATATATGCCTTTGTTTTTGGTTATATTTTTTGTGTTATTTCTTATTTTTTTGACGATTTTAACAACTAATTTTTTTATACAGATATTTTTAGTTTACTTCATATTATTTTTTTAACCTATATTGTTTATTGAGTCTTATTACAATAGTTTAGAAGTTTATTTATTATTTATGAATGACTTGTTTTTAAATTGATATTAATTATCAATTTTCTTTATAACTTATCCTTTCCATTTTTAAGGTTAATTAATTATTCATTTATGAATTTGGTAGCTTAGATTTTTATGCATATATTATTTGTTTAATTCATATTATTTTTTAAAATATATTGTTTATTGAGCCTTATTACAATAGTTTAGCACTTTATTTATTATTTATGAATTACATGTTTTTATATTGATGTTACTTATCATTTTGCTTTATAACTTATCTTTCCCTTTTTTAAGTTTAATTAAATTGTCATACATCTTGTGCATTATTAATTTACTACATAAGTAGTTTATCAAATTATTTTTGTTATATTTTCTAAAACACTTGTAGCTTACAAGTTATTACTAATTCATAATTGCTTATTTTTTATTTATTTATTGTTTATTAATATTTTATGCTTTTCATCTTGTTCATTAATAATTTAACACATATATGGCATATTATTTTGTTTATAACTTAACTTTGTTCCTTAATAATTTAACACATCCATGTCATGCATTTCTTATTTATTTATTAATTAATTTATTAATGAATTCGGTTGCTTAGGTTATTAATAATTCTTAAATTACTTAATCTTTTTTTATCTTATTTTTATTTATTTGTTTTTTATTAATGAATTTATTAGTTTATGTTTTTTATCCATATTTTATTCTTTTGGTTAATTGAATCTTTTAATTATTGAAGAACACCTGTGTTAATTTTGAGTAGTTTATTATTAATAAATGTCATACATCTTGTTCATTTAACGCATAATGTCATAAAAACATTTCCAAGTTAGTTTATTATGTTAACAATTGTTTATATTATTATTATTATTATTATTATTATTATTATTATTATTATTATGATTTATATAGTCAATTATGCCCGATTGGAATATTTTACTGGATTATTTGTATGGTTTATTATGCCTTATTAAAATATTTATCAAATTAATACTTACAAGTCGTTAATAATTCATGAATGTCGTAGTACTCCCTCCGTTCCTAAATATAAGATCACTTTGACTTTTTTGGAGAATCCTAAGAAAGCAAAATATGGTAATTAAAAATTGATTTTCCCAAATTTTTTCAGTAAACTAGTTTATTTGACTTATGAACTTACATATGATCTAATAATATTTAAAATATGTTATGATTAAATTGTTCATTTTGCTTTCTTAGGATTCTCCAAAAAAGTCAAAGTGTTCTTATATTTAGGAACGGAGGGAGTATTAAATATCTTATATCTTGTTCATTAATAGTTTATCAATTTCATTCCTTTTAATTATTGAAAAACACCTATGGTAATATCATGTCTTATTAAATATCATGCCTCTTGTTCATTAATAGTTTGTTGTTTTATTTGTATTGTTTATCATGCCTTATTAAAATAGTTTCTAAAACACTGATATCTTACAAGTCATTAATAATTCATAAATCATAAATGCTTATTTTTCATTTATTTGTAGTTTATTAATAGTTTATGCTTTTCATCTTGTTCATGAATAATTTAAGACATACATGTCATATTATTTTGTTTATAACTTAACCTTGTTCTTTAATAATTTAACGCATACATGTCATACAATTCTTATTTATTATTGAATTCGGTTGCTTAGATTATTAATAATTCGTAAATTTCTTACTCTTTTTTTTATCTTACTTTTTATTTATTTATAGTTTACTGATGAATTTATTAGTTTATGTTTTTTATCCATATTTTATTTGATTACTATGTGTGTTAACTTATCCTTTTTATTCTTTTGGTTAATTCAATCTTTTAATTATTGAAGAACACATGTGTTAATATTGAGTTGTTTATTATTAATAAATAATAGTCATACTACTTGTTCATTAATAATTTAAAGCATAATGTCATAAAAACATTTACAAGTTAATTTATTATCTTACCAATTTTTTATATTATTATTATTATGAGTTATATAGTTTATTATGCCCTATCAGAATAGTTTACTGGATTATTTGTATGGTTTATTTTGCCTTATTAAAATATTTATCAAATTAATGTTGTTATAGTTTCTAAAACACTTTTAACTTACAAGTTATTAATAAATATTTTGTTTATCTTATCATTTCCAGTTTTTTGGTTAATTGAATCTTTTAATTATTGAAGAACATGGTAATATTGAGTTATTTATTGTTATAGTTTTTAAATTAATATTGTTATAGTTTCTAAAACTTTATAACTTACGAGTTATTAATATATTAATTGTTTTATTATACCTTATGAAAATATTTATCTAATTATTATTGTTATAGTTTCTAACTTACAAGTTATTAGTAATTCATAAATGTCAGTAGTATTAAATATCATACATCTTGTTCATTAATAATTTATCCTTTTCATTCCTTTTAATTATTGAAGAACACCTATAATCTAAAAAGATATCAAATATGTCATCATTTAATAACCTATTTCGCAACCTTAATCTTTCCAAAAAAAAGTTATCTAGGTCTTATATTTAGGAACGGAGGGAGTATTGTTTATTGAGCATTATTACAATTGTTTAGCACTATATCTAATTATTGAAGACTAAATAATAGTAATATTGATATTTTTATTATCAATTGTCATACATCTTGTGCATTAATAATTTACTATATACCTTAGTAATTGTTTTATTTCTTACATACATTGTTTTATTATCTTAGTAATTTTTTTATTTCTTATTTATTTATTTATGAATTTGTAGCTTATGTTTTTTATGCATATATTATTTGTTTAATTTATATTGTGATTATGATTTATTTTTGATGCATATATAATATCTTCATTTGTCAACATTTGAAAATATTCATTATTTTTATTATCTTACCAATTGTTATATTTCTTACTTATTAATTGAATTGGGTAGCTTAGGTTTTTTTTTGCCAATAGCTTAGGTTTTTTATGCATATATTATTTGTTTAATTTGTATTATTATTAAGATTTATATAGTTTAAAAGTTTACTGTGTATTTGTATGGTTTTTGTGTGGTTTATTATGCATTAATAAAATAGTTTATCAAATTAATATTGTTTTACTTTCAGTTTCTAAAACACTTATTTTTTTTGATCAAAAAAAAATAAGTGTTTTAGAAACTGAAAGTAAAACAATATTAATTTGATAAACTATTTTATTAACTTACAAGTTATTAATAATTTATAAATGCCTTGGTCTTTTTTTATCTTATATTTTATTTATTTGCAGTTAATCTTTTAATTATATGAATAGTTTGCCTGCTTACGTGTATGTTTATTATGATTTATTTACAATTTATTTGTTGATTTCATCTCATATTTATTAGCTTAGGTTTTTTTCATATATCCAATTTATTACATCTCATATTTAATTATATGAATAGTTTGCCTGTTTTTTTATTACATATTATTTGTTTAATTTATATCATTATTATGATTTAGTGTTGATAGTTAATTGGTTTGTATATCCAATTTATTTTTCTGTTTTTAAAAATAAATATAATGTAGTTTGTAAAATAATTGCAGTTTACTAAGATGTTTTACTATGATTTGTTATGCTGTAAGTAAACTATTTATTGACCATACAACTTTTTCATTGATAATTTATCCTTTCCATTCCCTTTAATTATTGTTGAACACCTATGGTAATATTGAGTTGTTTTATTATCTTACTAAGATGTTTAATTATCTTACTAATTGTTTTATTTGTTATTTATTAATGAATTTATTAGTTTATGTTTTTTATCCATATTTTATTTGTTTACTTGGTAATGTTATTTTTTTTACTCTTATTGTTTATTGGGCCTGATTACAAACGACAGTTTATATGTTCCATGTATGAATCCTTTGTTTTCATATATGTCTTTGTTTTTCGTGATCTTTATTGCTTTTTTTGAATGTATTTAACAGCTAATTTTTATATCATATATTATTTGTGTAATTCATATTATTTTTTAAATTATATATTGTTTATTGAGCCTTATTACAATTGTTTAACACTTTATTTATTATTTATTATTTATGAATTACTTTTTTAATATTGATGTTACTTATCATTTTGTTTATAACTTATCCTTTGTATTTTTAAGTTTAATTAAATCTTGAAATTATTTTTTATCAAAAAAAGTCGGTTAATTATTAAAGACCAAATATAGTGATATTGACATTTTTATTATCAAATGTCATACATCTTGTGCATTAATAATTTACTACATAACTTAGTAATTGTTTTATTTCTTATTTATTTATTTATGAATTTGGAAGTTTAGGTTTTTATGCATATATTATTTGTTTAATTTATATTGAGATTATGATTTATAACTTTTATTTTGCCTTATTGAACTGATTTACCGGTTTATTTGTTGAATATATACATATGGTTTCCATTCTTACCAATTGTTTCATTATCTTACCAATTGTTTAACTTTTAGTATCTTACCAATTGTTTTATTTCTTACTCCCTCCGGTCCTAAATATAGGACCTAGATAGAGACTTCATTTTGGTCCTAAATATAAGACATAGAAACATTTTTAGTTACATTTTTCCTAAATTACCCTTCTTCTTCTTAACAACTCTTTTGATAGGAGAGAAAGAACTACTAAGTAACTAAACTAATTAAGGAGAGGTATTATTGGAAAGACATCTAAAATTAAGTCTTCCTTAATTTCCCCAAAAAAAGTTATCTAGGTCCTATATTTAGGACCGGAGGGAGTATTTATTAATCAATTATTAATGAAGTCGGTAGCTTAGTTTTTTCATGCATATATTATTTGTTTAATTTATATTATTGTTGTTATGATTTATATAGTTTATTATGCCCTATTGGTTTACCGGTTTATTCGTATTGTTTATTATACCTTACTAAAATTATCAAATTAATAATGTTGTAGTTTCTAAAGGGCCTTACTTAGGTCAAGTTCCATTCTTCAGGTTCACAAGTTCTTTTAATATAGGAGTGACACGTGTCCTTTTATAACAACCATTCATTCAATCTAATGGCCAGCTGTAACTCCTATATTAAAAGAACTTGAGAACTTGGATTCTCAAAAGGAACTTGATATAAGTTTTTCCTTTTCTAAAACACACTTATAACTTACAAGTCATTAATTATTCATAAAGGCCTTAGTTTTTTCTTATATTATTTTTTATTTATTTGTAGTTTATTAATAGTTTATGTTTTTCACCTAGTTCATTAATTCATTAATAATTTAACACCTGTCATATTATTTTTGTTTATATCTATTGGTTTTTAATTATTGAAGAATTATTTAATGTCATACAATTTAACACATACATGTCATACTATTATCTTCCTAATTGTTTTATTTCTCATTTATTTGGTTTATTTGTATGGTTTATTATGTCTTATTAAAATAGTTTATCAATTTAATTAATCTTTTTTATCTTAGTTTTTTTATTTATTTGTAGTCTATTAATTAATTTAATTGTTTATGTTTTTATCCATATTTTATTTGTTTTCTTCGTAGTAATTATTAAATATCATACATAGTGTTTATCTAAACTATTTTTTATCTTATTTTTTAAACTTTTATTGTTTATTAAGCCTTATTATAATCAGCAGTTAATGTTTCATGCTTGAATCCTTTGTTTTTATATTTGTTTCATGCTTGAACCCTTTGTTTTTATATTTGTTTATAACTTCATGTTTGAATCCTTTGTTTTTATATTTTTTTAAAACTTATCTGTTCCATTCTTTTGGTTAATATTGAGTTGTTTATTATTAATAAATGTCATATATCTTGTTCATTAATAATTTAACACATAATGTCATATAAAGAAGTTTTATTATATCTTATAAAAAAAAGACGTTTTATTATCTCACCAATTGTTTTATTTCTTATTTATCAAATTGTTTTATTTCTTATTTATCAATGAATTCGATAACTTAGATTTTTTATGCATGTTATTTGTTTATATTTATTATATTATTATGATTTATATAGTTTATTATGCCCTATTGGAATAGTTTGCCTGTTTATTTATATGGTTTATTATGCCCTAAAACACTTGTAACTTACAAGTTATTAATAATTAATTCATAAATGACGTAGTCTTTTTTTATCTTATTTTTATGTATTTGTAGTTTATTAATGAATTTAATAGTTTATGTTTTTCATCTTGTTCATTAATAATTTAACACGTACATGTTACTCCCTCCGGTCCTAAATATAAGACCTAATTGACTTTTTTGAAAAATCCTAAAAAAAAATAAGTTATTTATAAATTGATTTACCTAATTTGTTCCCTTAAACTAGTTTATTTTACTTATAAATTAATGGATAATCTAAAAATATATCAAATATCTCATGATTTAATAGACTATTTTGCAACCTTAACCTCTCCAAAAAAAAGTTATATAAGTCCTATATTTAGGACCGGAGGTAGTATATTATTATCCTTTCCATACTTTTGGTTTGGTTATATGGTTTATTATGATGCCTTATTGGATGATTTTTTGTCTCATTAAAATGATGTAAGTAAACTATTTATTAATTTTTTATGAATTACTAACTTACAAGTTATAAATATTTGATAAATGCCTTAGTCTTTTTTTTTATTTATTTGTAGTTTATTAATAAATTTTGGGTCATACTTACCTCCAGTGCAGTACATCAAGTACAACCAGTACACCACTAAATAAATGACACATGTCCAATCTTTCATACACCCACCACACCATATCACTCCATATCTTATCTTCTCTCTCATTCCCTCTTCCTTTCTCTCTCTCCTCCCTCTCTCTGCCATCTCCATTTCTTCAACTCCTCCCAGCGCCACTCTCCCCACCCCCTCCAACATCTCCATCTACCTCCTCTCCTCCCTCGTGGTCTCCTCCGGCGCCGACCATGGCGTCCGCCGCCGCCAACATCTACTTCCTCTCTCTCCCATCTTACCTTTCACATTCTCGCCGGAGTTTTTGTTGATGAAGCCTTCGCCGGATCTCCTTCTCCGTCTCCGGATCTCTCTGTCCGCTATCCTCCCTCTCACCTTCTCCGGTGAGTTCACCGTCAGTTTCGTTTCCGCCGGCGCCGTCTCTCGGCGACGAAACTCCGGCGACAGTGGAGGAGAGGGCTGAGATGGGGTGGCTATAGTGGTGGTTCTTGAAGGTTAGATGTTGGAAGGTCTCTTGGCGACGAAAGTCCGGCGACAGTGGAAGAGAGGGCTGAGATGGGGTGGCTGTAGGGAGGAAGAGAGACAATGGAGAGAGAAGGGCATGTTTGGAGGAGAGTGAGGAAGAAAGAGAGAAGGCAGGGAGAGTGATATGGTGTGGTGGGTGTAAGAAAGATTGGACATGTGTCATTTATTTAGTGGTGTACTGGTTGTACTTGATGTACTGCACTGGATGTAAGTTTTTTCCATAAATTTTATAGTTTATGTTTTTGGTCGATATTTTATTTGTTTTTTGTTAAATATGGTACATCTTTTTCATTAATAATTCATCCTTTCAAGTTAGATGTTTTACTATCTTACTAATTGTTTTATTTCTTATTTATTAATGAATTAGGTAGCTTAGATTTTTTGTGCATATATTTGTTTAATTGATATTACGCCTTTGGTAATATTGAGTTGTTTATGTTATAAGAAAAATATTGAGTTTATTTCATTAATAATTTAACACATACATGTCATACAAGTTAGATGTTTTATTATCTTAATAATTGTTTTATTTCTTATTTATTAATGAATTAGGTAGCTTAGATTTTGTGTGCATATATTATTTGTTGAATTGATTATTATTATTTATATTGTTTATTAGGCTTTATAAAGAGGTTAGACTCATAACTAATTTACAACTTATTCTTTTCTTTATAACTTATTCTTTCCTTATTTTTTGGAGAAATTAATTTACAACTTATATGTTATTTACCTTTTAATAAGTAATAAATACCATTGAACCTCAGGTGTGTGGTTGAGTGACAATGACATATTTACCCTTAATCAATTGTCTGGGCTTCGATCCTTAGCATTGAGTATGTTTAATCTTCCAAACCAGCTATCCTACTGCCTGCAAATCTGCGGGGATTAGCATTTCACTTTGATCATGGATAAAAAAACGTTATCCTTGATTTTTATCATCTTAGTTTTGCTTTATTTCATAGTTATTAATGAATTTAATAACTTATTTTTTTATGCATATATTATGTGTTTACTTCATACTATTATTTTTTTTAACTTATATTGTTTATTTATCGTTATTACAATAGTTTAGTTGTTTATTTATTACTCCTTGTGTCTAATATAAGAGTCATCTGTCAAAAACGATTCTTAAGAAAACATGTGAAAGTTAGATGTCTGAAGTTAAGGGTCGTTTGGTTCGCTGGAACTGGGGGTAAGGAAGTGAAAGTGGAGTGGAAGTGGAAGTGGAAAATCCAACTTGGTTGGTTTGGTTGGATAGAATCCACTTCCACTTCTCTTTCCATCAAAATGGGGTGATTTGGATTCCCATGCCTAACCTATGGAACCCATCTCACTTCTTGGGAGCCCATTTTTGTTTAACAAGTTTATCGTCAAAAGTTTTGTTTATTGTCAACTCTACCCCTCTCACTTAAATATCAAATCTCAAAAGCATATCATTCTCAACTCCTCCCCAACCTTCTTCACCACTAGAGCTGGGAATTTTCAGCCCGACCCCAAAGAAAATGGAACCCACTTATATCGGGTTGGGTCGGGTTGGTAGCCTGCTTATATCGGGTTGTCTCGGGCTAGCCCGCTTACTCTCTTTTTTAAAAAAAAAATATCTGCCTTTTTCCTGAGTAATGAAAGTTATTTGCCTTTTTTCATAAACTTATTTTCCTTTTTTCCATTATTTCATGTCTTCTTTGTTTTCATCTTCAATTTGAATTTTTTTTAAGCTTTATTTTGTTGTGTGCGAGGTTTCAGATTTTGTTTTGGAGTGTGTAACGTGGAACTAACTCGTCATATGCAATATTTTGGAAATAAAATAAAATAAAATGGTGAGCAAGGGGCGCGTCTAACTGATTGGTTTAAAAAAGGGTTAAACCAACTTTTAGTCCCTATAGGTATCCTCATTTTGGGTTTTGGTCCCTATAGTTTGAAAGCTAAGGTTTTGGTCCCTATAGTTTCCCCTAGTTAATAAAGTTAGTCCCTATAGTTTTAAAAGACCAAAATATGGCATTAACGGTGTTAAATATGACTGTGGTGCTAACTCCGTCAGTTTTACCTACGTGGCATGATGACAAGAGAGCATAGACACTGAATTGAGATAAATTAAAATTTAAATGCTAGAAAAGTATCGAAATGCCCTCTCTCACAAACACCCTCCCCAAACTCATGCTCATCTTCAACACCCACCCTCAGCCTCAACCAACCCCATCATACCCCATCTCCGACCACCACCTTCCGACAACCACCCCCACAAATTGAAAACGAAGGGTGTTGTTTAATGCATTTATTTGAAACAACTCATTGCATTTTTTCTTGGTGCTTTCACTTTCAACCTAAATTCCATCAACACCAGAACCATCAGATCGAACCAGCAAGTTACATATTGCAGAAGCTAAAATCAGACCCCACCCTTGACAACACACACATCATGGTTGACAAATAAAAAGCAAAACTTTAATTAAAATTCACACAAAAACATCTCCCTCCCCATCTTCCCGGATCTCAATCAAAAATCAGTGCCGAGCAAAAAAAAAACAACTTTAATTGAAAAAACAAAAAATGATTTGTTTCGCTGAAGCCACCAGTTAAAAAAAAACAACCTCTGTTTTTTGATTTGTGGGGGTGATGGTCGGCGGTGGCTTCTGGTGATACGGTGGTTGGAGACGATAGGGTTAGGTGGAGAACTTGAAATGGGGTATGATGGGGTTGGTTGAGGCTGAGGGTGGGTGTTGAAGATGAGCATGGGTTTGGGGATGGGGAGGGTGTCTGTGAGAGAGGGCATTTCGGTACTTTTCTAGCATTTAAATTTTAATTTATCTCAATTCAGTGTCTATGCTCTCTTGTCATCATGCCACGTAGGCAAAACTGACGGAGTTAGCGCCACATAGTCATATTTAACACTGTTAATGCCATATTTTGGTCTTTTAAAACTATAGGGACTAACTTTATTAACTAGGGAAAACTATAGGGACCAAAACCTTAGCTTTTAAACTATAAGGACTAAAACCCAAATTGAGGGAAACTATAGGGACTAAAAGTTAGTTTAACCCTTTAAAAAATTAAAGGCTGCTTAACATGCACGCAATGGAAACTTTCCTAATCACATGGAAACTTTCCTAATCCTCTCCCCTTCCCTTCCCGCCCATAAAACTTTCCTAATCCTGCTTAACATGCTCACTCACTCTCACTCTCACTCTCACTCGTCATTACTTTCTTATTTTGTTTCCTCAACCTTCATTGACCGCTTCAACTGACTCTCATCTTCTCCTCCTTTCTCTTCTACTCCTATTTCCATCACTCTCAATCACTCTTTCTTCCCTCAACCTTCACACCCTTCCTTTCAAATTCTCCTCTCTCTCTCTCTCTTAGCTTAGGGTTTGTAGCCGACGACGCCGCCACACACTCATTCTCTCTCTCTCTCTTCTTCTACCTTAGCTTCTAGGGTTTCCTCCTCATGAGACTCGCCCGACGTTGTAAGCTCCTACTATCTATGCATCGAGACTCTTCTCCTTTTCTTTTAGGGTTTGTTTTTTGTTTTCTCACCCAACCTTTTCCCTTTTCCCTTTCTTATGATTCCATTTAAAGGAAGGATCGAATTCAAATGTGTATAATCTTTGCTTTATTTTTTCACTAGTGAGAACACTTGAGTTTTTGACTCATGAGAATAATGAAGCTTCGTTTCCTTTTCTGCTCATGCAGCTGCTGTGAGAAAGGAAATATCAGATGAAACAGACCGTATAACTGGGAAGACAAAGATTGTTCCATGACAGCCACCCTCCCCAAACCCATGCTCATCTTCAACACCCACCCTCAGCCTCAACCAACCCCATCATACCCTATCTCCGACCACCACCTCAAGAAGCCGCCGCCGACCACCACCTTCCGACAACCACCCCCACAAATTGAAAACGAAGGGTGTTGTTTAATGCATTTATTTGAAACAACTCATTGCATTTTTTCTTGGTGCTTTCACTTTCAACCTAAATTCCATCAACACCAGAACCATCAGATCGAACCAGCAAGTTACATATTGCAGAAGCTAAAATCAGACCCCACCCTTGACAACACACACATCATGGTTGACAAATAAAAAGCAAAACTTTAATTAAAATTCACACAAAAACATCTCCCTCCCCATCTTCCCGGATCTCAATCAAAAATCAGTGCCGAGCAAAAAAAAACAACTTTAATTGAAAAAACAAAAAATGATTTGTTTCGCTGAAGCCACCAGTTAAAAAAAAACAACCTCTGTTTTTTGATTTGTGGGGGTGATGGTCGGCGGTGGCTTCTGGTGATACGGTGGTTGGAGACGATGGGGTTAGGTGGAGAACTTGAAATGAGGTATGATGGGGTTGGTTGAGGCTGAGGGTGGGTGTTGAAGATGAGCATGGGTTTGGGGATGGGGAGGGTGTCTGTGAGAGAGGGCATTTCGGTACTTTTCTAGCATTTAAATTTTAATTTATCTCAATTCAGTGTCTATGCTCTCTTGTCATCATGCCACGTAGGCAAAACTGACGGAGTTAGCGCCACATAGTCATATTTAACACCGTTAATGCCATATTTTGGTCTTTTAAAACTATAGGGACTAACTTTATTAACTAGGGGAAACTATAGGGACCAAAACCTTAGCTTTTAAACTATAAGGACTAAAACCCAAATTGAGGGAAACTATAGGGACTAAAAGTTAGTTTAACCCTTTAAAAAATTAAAGACTGCTTAACATGCACGCAATGGAAACTTTCCTAATCACATGGAAACTTTCCTAATCCTCTCCCCTTCCCTTCCCGCCAAAAAGCCCATAAAGCCCATAAAACTTTCCTAATCCTGCTTAACATGCTCACTCACTCTCACTCTCACTCTCACTCGTCATTACTTTCCTATTTTGTTTCCTCAACCTTCATTGACCGCTTCAACCGACTCTCATCTTCTCCTCCTTTCTCTTCTACTCCTATTTCCATCACTCTCAATCACTCTTTCTTCCCTCAACCTTCACACCCTTCCTTTCAAATTCTCCTCTCTCTCTCTCTCTCTTAGCTTAGGGTTTGTAGCCGACGACGCCGCCACACACTCATTCTCTCTCTCTCTCTTCTTCTACCTTAGCTTCTAGGGTTTCCTCCTCATGAGACTCGTCCGACGCTGTAAGCTCCTACTATCTATGCATCGAGACTCTTCTCCTTTTCTTTTAGGGTTTGTTTTTTGTTTTCTCACCCAACCTTTTCCCTTTTCCCTTTCTTATGATTCCATTTAAAGGAAGGATCGAATTCAAATGTGTATAATCTTTGCTTTATTTTTTCACTAGTGAGAACACTTGAGTTTTTGACTCATGAGAATAATGAAGCTTCGTTTCCTTTTCTGCTCATGCAGCTGCTGTGAGAAAGGAAATATCAGATGAAACAGACCGTATAACTGGGAAGACAAAGCGGATATCATATATTCTAATTCAACTCAGCATATATTCTCCAAATGGTTTGTACTTTTATTAGCATGTTTGGTTATGCAAGTGATTTGACTAAGGCATATAGCATTAAAGACTCTACTCTCTAAGCAAGAACGATGGTTGAACTTTGTGAAAGAAAATACCTCTACTAGGAGCACTATATCATATTTGATTTGAAGTAATACACTTGATATGGTTTTCATTTTACTATATCAAATTAGGATCTTTGTGTTTTTCCAATCTTAAGTGTTTGATGATTTGTCATGACTTTTATCTGCAGTTGTAAATTTAACCCTCATAGATCTTCCTGGATTGATGAAGGTTGCAGTAGGTAATTGTTAACGTGTTTCTGATTATTTTCCCTCAATAATATTTATCAGTTTGCCTAATGGATAAATGTATCTTGGCAACTTAACAGAGGGACAATCAGAAACTATAGTTGAAGATATTGAAAACATGGTCCATTCCTATGTTGAAAAGGTAATTTAGTTACATTCTTGATATATGTTTTGTATAACAATTTTAAAAGATTCCTAAATTCATTCTACATCAATTCTTATCCTCACCTAACTTGGTTTTATTGGGTTGTGAAGCCAAATTGCATCATATTGGATATTTCTCCAGCAAACCAAGATATTGCTACATCAGATGCTATAAAACTTGCTAAAGAAGTTGATCCCACAGGTATGCTTGTTTTATATATTGGGTTAGATACTGTGCTTGCATTAATAATTGTTATTTCATTTTGTTTCTTCCTGCCAATGTTCATTAAGAAAAGTAAAAAATCTCACCATTTTTGTTTCAGGTGAAAGAACATTTGGAGTGGTTAGAAAACTGGATCTTATGGACAAAGGAACCAATGCCGTTGATGTATGTAAATAATTTCATGGTTAAGTTCAGTTTTGGTGCTCGACAAAATGACTTCATGCTCAGTTCATTACGTCTATCTCAATGTCCATGCTTCTTAGACTTAAGTTTGAAGATGATCATTGATGTGTTCTATTCCTTGAATCTCAAGGTACTTGAAGGAAGGCAATACCGGCTGCAGCATCCATGGGTTGGAATTGTCAACTGTTCACAAGCTGATATTAATAAAAATGTTGATATGAAGGTTGCTCGTAGAAAGGAACGTGAATATTTTGAGACAAGCCCTGAATATGGACATCTCGCTTCCAAAATGGGATCTGAATATCTTGCTAAGCTTTTATCTGAGGTATTTTCATTTCTCTCAGACATCTGCTCATGTTACTGCTTATATTTAATAGATATCTCATTCATCTTTCACTTGCTCTCAAACATTATACTCCTTGGCCAACTGCTGCAGCTCACCAACAAATTAATACTCCTTTTCTTACTGCCTTCCTTGTGTTGTTTATTGTCAGATCTTTTAAGCATATTCACCAAGTATTTATAATACCCTACTTTTTTATCCCAAATATATATTTTTCTCTTCTATATGTTAGTAAAAAAAATGTCTGCCTCAATATAATCTGAATAAATTTTAACATATGATTAAATATATTCATATGTCTATCACTTTCCCGTAAGCCCATTCCATAAAAGGAAGAGGGAACTCATCATATCCTATATTCCAGTCTTGCTTTATATGATTTAATTTAATGGCCAATCGAAAAATAAAGTGATTGAAGTTGAGCGGAGGTAAAAATTAATACTCCTTTTACGTCCAGCTTTTTCTTTTCCTTCCTTATAATAATTCGATTTCATGTCTTTTTATAATTATTATTGGGATGAAGCCATAAATTATAATAATTGTTTTGTGCAAGTCACTCTTCCATGCATTAACTTATTTGACATGGTGACGTTTTGATGTGGACGCATACTGCAGGAATCTGTTGTGGTCAGTTTTAGTCACTCATGTGGTCTTCAGGTTTAGCTAATTACTCGTACTTTCATCAACATCTTACTTTCTGGGGGATTTTTTCTTTCATTTTTATTTCATCAACTCTCTTGTGCAATATAATCTCAATCATCAATACATAACAATCTAAACGCACGATACAATTTTTTTTTTTGTTTTGAGGAATTGGAGGCTCTTGGCTTTACCTGAACCTGCCTTTGTTTATTCTATTCATTCTCTTATGGATTGTGCAGTTACTTGAAGACCCTCTAATGGCTCTAGGAAAGATGCTACATGGAAGCCGCATCATAGTTGCTCATCTAAATGACATGGTTTGCTGCGTTTTGAAAGGTCTATCGATGTTCTATCTGTTCTTTCAGTTAAGTAAATGTATTTTCTTTTTAATTTACACTCCATATGCATTTCTTGTGGAATGCTAGGTTACAGTCTGTAGCTTGGGTCCTGAAACTTCTACCTCAATAATTATTTTTTGTGCTGGTGATTGTTCCATGCAGTAGCTTATTCCATAGGGGCTAGTATAATTTTCATTTTAGTGTTTTAAAATTTAAATGATTGAAATGCACTTGGGCTAATTTGTTTGAATAAGATTTGATTAAACATAGCTCACTTGTTTTGATGTGACTTTGTCATGTCGATAGATAGGACTAACTTAACTGATTTAAATTTAGCCTATTTTTTTGTTCCGTCCTACATGTTTTTCATTTTGAAATCTTACTACATAGCATGCAAATCCTTTTTCTATATCCATTTAAAGGTGTATGTTCAATATGTAGAATTTTTTTTTGTCTTGTGAAGGTTAAGAAAGAGACCAGTCAGGCCAACATTTGAAGTGCTTCCAAGGAAGAATTCCACTCAGTATCTTGTAGAGCTGGCAGTTGAAGATGCAGCTTATTAGGCCCGGTTGTATGCTTTATTTTCTCCCTTTTATATTGTGTTTACTATTTAATTAGTTTAATATTATACATTTGACTTTTTTGTGTATTCCTTGTATTTCTTTCATGGCTGAACGGTCGAAAACTAATCCTAGTTTTGCATATGAGAATTGCTAGTATTAGGTAGTCCTTGGTTTGTATGAATCTTGTTTTCATTGCAAAATCTTAAGTGTGGGGAGGGACTGTAGTTTTAGGAAAAATATTTAGGATTTGTGTTTATGTTGTGTGTTGTTTTGTAAATAAATGTCTATTTGGCTGGACGGTTGTATTTGTGCTACTGCCCTAACGATTTGCATGCATGCCCTGCTGAAATATATGTTACCATTACTCATTGTGTACAGTACATGTTTGATTTATATCTTATTTATTAACTCATGTTTATCTAGTTTGCATAGTAATTTGTTATTTATATTAATTATTAAGCCATTTTCTGCATGGCTAAAACTATTTTTTTATATATATACATTGCATAGCTTAAACTATGTTATTGTTGTTTGTTGGTTAGTTATTGTTTATTTTTCGTTTTAGCTTATCTATTTTTCTCATTTTGTAAAAGAAATAATAATTTAGTTCGTTAAATATCTGCACTTGAGGACAATTAGGACAATGCAAGATCAAATGTGGGGAATTGGTGTGCTTAATTGGGTCAATTCAAATTTTTTGCAACTTAATTTTTGTTTCTATCATGACATGACTTTGTATGAAATTGAAGTTTGGGCATGAATCTTGAATCACTTTGAACTCTGGTTTTTTTAATATAAAGTTTGAACTCTGTTTTAGTATGTAAGTTACTGACTTTGGCTTAGTAATTGAAGCATGATGCTTGAAATCTCGAACTTTATGATGATGGTTAGTTTTCCATGCAATTTTTTCTTAGAGACCTTTGCTAAATGAGTAAAACTTGTCGTGAGAATTAGCCTCCAACCGAAAAGAGATGTGAGCCAACTTCTAAGCCACTTCCTAGAACTTGTCTCTCCTCTACATAGCATATGACATTTGAAAATGATAGGGGCATTCATTTCTAATCCCTTATATATGACCCAAACACTTGAGCTTAAACAATATTATCCTTTGTTAACCCCTTTGGGCCATCCACTTTCCTTTTTTCCACCTTGACCAATGTTAGAATGTGCATTCATAGCATGTCATTTGCAAATACGTTGTACTGTAATTTATTAAATGCTCAGAGCTTGCCACATGGAATGTAAAGTAATTTATTAAAGGCACAAAGTGCTATAATTTATTAAAGGCACAAAGTGCTATATATGCTTAAGTGCACAAAGTGTAATTTGCATATACCTTGTACTGTAATTTATTAAAGGCACAAAGTGCTATATATGCCAAAGGCATGAAAAAAAGAAAACAATATAACATGTGGTCATATTTATTTATTTATTAAGTGTAATTGCATTTGGCATGTTTGAATGAGTATTCTTGCATTGGTCATTGACGCATTCCATATCATTCATTTAAGCCTTTCTATCTTGCAACCCTTTAAAGTCCCCTTGATTTGATTGTCATGTGCATTCGATAGTGGAGATGTAGAGGAGTTACAAGCCTATGGTGAGGTATGCTAGAGTTGAGCTAAGAGCGAAATATGACCCTTATTGAGTGAATGAGTGAAACACTTTTTATCCGGAGAGGAATCTCATTTGTCAAATCTTTTCTAAATCTAATTGCATGTTAAACTCTCTATTGTCCTAAATGTTGGATTTGGAAAACATCATGTGTCAATGAAAGGTCAGGTTTTAATTATTAGAAGACCAAATATAGTAATATTGACATTTTTATTATCAAATTTCATAAATCTTATTCATTAATAATTTACTACATATATGTCTTGAATAACATTTACAACTTACATGTTTTATTGTCTTTGTAATTGTTTTATGGGAAATTTAATTAGAGGTCCCTCACAAGGGAGTTAATACTGGAAAAATCCCAAAAGTTGAAAATATTAATGTGAGGTCCCTTGGGACCCTACATTAATATTTTCAACTTTTAGGATTTTTCCAGTATTAACTCCCTTGTGAGGGACCTCTAATTAATTATCCCTTGTTTTATTTCTTGTTTTATTGCCATGTTTTATTTATTCTAAGGTATAGTCTTGAGCTGTATGTGGTAAATTATTCAAATTATTAATGAACAACCTATATGACAATTGATAATAAACCACTCAATATAAAACAAAAAAATATTTTAAAGAATAAGTTACAAAAAAAACTAATAACATCCACAAAAAACGACTAATTCATAAATAATAAATAATTTAAAAAACGACTAACTCATAAATAATAAAGCTCAATAAACAATCTAATCTAAAAAATAATATGAATTAAAAAAATAATATATTCATAAAAAACCTAGGGTCATACTTACCTCCAGTGCAGTACAACCAGTGCACCACTAATAAAATGACACATGTACAATCTTTCATATACCCACCACACCATATCACTCTCTCTACCTTCTCTCCTCTCTTTCTCTCTCCTTCCACGTGCACGTGTCTGTCCTCTCTTCTCTTTCTCTTTCCTTCTACATTCTCCTCTCTTCTCCTCTCAATTCTTCATCACGGCCACCACCCATTATTTCTCAGAGTGGAGGCGCCTCTTCACGAAAATTTCTCACAACAACAACATCACTGTTTCACAGTTTCCATAATATAAAGTAGAGGCATGAATACCCAAATACTATACATTACAAGACTGGTCAATAATTATATGAATATCAGATTTGGCTTCAGAAATTTACTTTGCCTCTTGCATATAAAAATTAGTGTAGAGACATGGATTTTCAATCCTTCATATTTGAGACAATTTTGGATGGAAACCAGAGGCGATAGACTCGTAATTAATTTGAAATCTGGAGGAGACGATACGAGTTGCAAAGCCGCTGATGAAGGTGGGAACAATTAACAATGTTTGAGGAAGTGTGAAAGCCGGAGCAGCACCTTGGATTCTTCTCCGTCGCCGGCGCGTGTATAAATGCTACGTTGTTCAGTCATCATTGCCAAATGCAGCAGCCGCCTCACTCTTAGCTTGCTGCATATAACTAAAATTGAAGCAATTTATATGGTTTAACCAAAAAATTAGAACGCAAAATTCATAACTATGGATCTTCTGTCATTGTTTTATGATTAAATATCAAACACAACAAAGTAAATCAACTTCAAATAAGATTGAAAAAAAAACTAGTTAGCAACATTTAATGAGATAAACTAAATGATAGCACAAAAATACTAGTTCAGCTACACACGAAAGCGTATAATGAGATTCATCAGAATCAGAAAAGCAAAAAAAAGAGGCTGAAAAGCCAATTATCAATTACAACACTAGAGACACATTTTCTGGATAAGAATTAGCTTACTTTCATTTCATGTTTCAGCCAAGCATGATAACCATTTGGTTTCTTGCCAGAAGAACCACGACAAACAACACTAAACTGAATCAATCGAATACCAGAAGTTCATTACAATATAATATGCTAGTAAGATAGATAAAACAAACCAAGTAGGTTACCATGATTGTATCAGTTTGTTGTTGCCAAAAAAGGTTGTGCGAGATGCCAATAGGTAGTTGGTTGAATTGGTAAGTGAACTACAACCCCATAAGGATGAGAACACATGTTCAAATCCCGGGAAGTAGGGCAACACCAGTAGATTAACAAAAAAAGGTTGTGCGAGATTGTTACTCTATATTAGACAATAAATATGATTTTTAATCTTCTTATTATCCTTCAATAATCAAAAGTCAACAATCAAATTTAGTTTGAAAATGACTAAAAGCATAACATAATTAAAATTAAACTTTAATCGTCTTATATGAATTGGTTTAAGATTATTAATCTTGATAATGGGAATTCCCTTGATTTATCTTTGCTTGTAACTCCTAATATTTCCATTTGTTTTTCTCCTTTTTGTTATGGACATTTGATATTGTTATTTCTTTAGTGAACAGAATCACGTGGAAATGTGATGTTTTATTTTGTAAGGGAATTGCTTTTAAATCATTATTATTTCTCTCATCTAACTTTAACTTTTGTACACGGGAAAAATAAACTAAATTTTGTTTAAAGCAGTCATAAACGAATTGAATAACGCATGACACGATTTTTTATGACTCAATGTGTTGTCAAAATCCCCTCTTCGCTTGGATGAATCAACCAGGCGTGCATCTCAAAATGAACAAACTAAATTATTGTGGTTCCAACTTCTTGACACATAAATTCAATAAAGTCATTTTTAAGTTATTAGATTTTGTTATAAAAGATTATTATGTACCCATTAAATTATTTTTATTGTGGCATTATGTAAAACCCCAATTTTCTAAAAAAGGAATATAATGAATTTAAATAGGATTGAGCAATATCAATCATATATTGTGGTTTCGTAAGATGAGTTAAGAAAAAGAAAATTGGAGACAAATTGATTTGTTTCAAAGAAAACGTAAATAGAAAGAAAAGGATGGAATGGTGAGAAGGGGGTGTGAGTGGGATATTGTGATGTATGTATAGGAATTGTGGGGGCAGAATTGCAATTAGAAATAAAAGAGTGAAAAGACCAAGCATACCCCTGTCTTATAACACGCACACAGAGATCCTCACCCTTTGTCTTCTCTCATTTTTGCCGCTTCTGAAAACTTCATCTCTCTTCTCTCTAAAATCGTTCGACTTCCTCTGCTTTCCAGCTTATTCCCCTTGTCAAATCCGGAATGAATCAGGGGCAGCTTCACATGCAAGAGCACTTTTGAATCCAGGTAAAGATCCTCTTTCCATTTTCGCCTAATTTTCTTCGATTTGGGCGAGAAGGGAGTGGGAAATCGAATGGGGTTTTGTTGTTTTGGGTCTAATGACTGACCAAAATCAAATTTAAACTTCAATCCTCCGTGTTTGAGGATGGAATTTAAGGTTAATTCGAGGCTTACGAAATCTGACGAGTTGGGAGTTTTCAGGGGTCAAAACTTTAAATTAATTCGTGTAAATGTTCATTAGAGTTGTAATCTAGTTTTTCGGGTTCTTTTTTGTTTGAATTTGGTTACTTCACGATGTGAAATCTTACTTCCTGCGCGGTTGTCGGAGTCGGTCAGTGTTCTTTGACCCTCGCTTCTTCCATTCTTGCTTCAAAACGAAACTAATCAGTGTATAATTGATGCCAGAGACTGCTTAAATTGATTTGAGTAGCTGCATGTTTGTTTGTGAATTTTGTCTCCTTATTCTTGTCACTGGATAATTTGTTAATTTGATTGGGTGTCTCAAATTGTGATTGGGTGTCCCCTAAAGGTTGGGTGGTGGGCGAAGATGGTGGGTGGTGGTTGGGGGACGATTGGGGAATTGTGTTGAATGGGTATTTTTTTAGGGGAGACGGGAAAGGTGTGGGAGGGGAGTTGTGTTAGGGGAGCGGAGGTGTGGGTGGGGTTCGATACATGATTGTATATGTTCAACTTGTGTTTTGAGGGAGGTTCTAGGGGTGGACGAACATGGTGGGTGGGAGTTTGGGGAGGCGGGGGGAGTGGTGTGGAGGGTGTATTTTTTGGGGGCAAAGGTGTGGGTGGGGGAGGGGTATTGGGGGGATTGGTTTTTATGGGGAGCAAAGGTTTTGGAATGGGAGTGGTGTTGGGGGGAAAACGTTTGGGTGGGGGTTGGATACATGATTGTGTATGTTCCCCTTGTGTTTTGAAGGTGGTGGTATTGGAGGGTGGGCGAAGATGGTGGTAGGGATCGGGGGACGCGGGGGGGGAATGGTGTTGAAGGTGTATTTTTTTGGGAGGGGAGAGAAGGTGTGGAAGGGGGAGTTGTGTTGGGGGAGCGGAGGTGTGGGTGGGGGTTGGATAAATAATTGTATCTGTTCACCTTGTGCTTTTGGGGTGGAAGTTTTTAGGGGGCAAAAATGGTGGGTGGGGAATGGTGGTAGGCGGGGGAGTGCTGTTTGGGCCTTTTTTTTGGGGGAGCAAAGGTGTGGGTGGGGGAGTCGTGTTAGAGGGCGAAGGTGTGGGTCTAGTTTGATACATGATTGTGTATATTCATATTGTGTTTAGGGGGTGGTGTTTTTAGGGGTGGACGAAGATGGTGGGTGGGGGTTGGGGGAGGCGGGGGGAGTGGTGTTGATGGTGTATTTTTGGGGGGGCAAAGGTGTGGGTGGGGGAGTGGTAGTGGGAGGATTGTTTTTTATAGGGGAGCAAAGGTTTGGTGAGGAGAGTAGTGTTAGGGGGCAAAGGTGTGGGTGGGAGTTGGATACATGATTGTGTATGTTCCCCTTGTGTTTTGGAGGTGGTGGTATCGAGGGGTGGGCGAAGATGGTGGGTGGTGGTTGGGGGACGCTGGGGGAATTGTATTGAATGGGTATTTTTTTTAGGGGTGGGGGGAAAGGTGTGGGAGGGAGAGTTGTGTTGGCGGAGGTGTGGGGGGGTTGGATTCATGATTGTGTATGTTCACCTTGTATTTTGGGGGTGGAAGTTTTTGGGGTGCGAAGATGGTGGGTGGGTGGGGGTTGGTGGTAATCGGGGGGAGTGGTGTTGGGGTTTGTTTGTGGGGGAGCAAAGGTGTGGGTGGGGAGTGGTGTTGGGGGCGGAGGTGTGAGTTGAGTTTCATACATGATTGTGTATGTTCACCTTGTGTTTAGGGGGGTGGTTTTAGGGGTGGACAAAGATGGTGGGTGGGGGTTGGGGGAGGCGGGGGAGTGGTGTTGAGGGTATATTTTTTGGGGGCAAAGGTGTGGGTGGGGGAGTGATATTTGGGGGATTTTATTTTAGGCGAAGTAAAGGTTTTGGAATGGGAGTGTTGGCTGGGCAAAGGTGTGGGTGGGGGTTGGGTACATGATTGTGTATAATACCTTGTGTTTTGAATGTGGTGGTATTGGGGGGTGGGCGAAGATGGTGTGTGGGGATTGGGGGACGCGGGGGGAATGGTGTTGAAGGTGTATTTGTTTGGGAGGGGAGAAAAGGTGTGGAAGGGGGAATTGTGTTGGGGGAGCGGAGGTGTGGGTGAGGGTTGGATAGGTAATTGTGTGTGTTCACCTTAAGCTTTGGGGGTGGAGGTTTTTAAGGGGGGCGAAAATGGTGGGTGGGGAATGGTGGTAGGCTGGGGGAGTGGTGTTGGGGGCTCATTTGTGGTTGAGCAAAGGTTTGGGTGGGGGAGTGGTAGTGGGGGGATTGTTTTTTAGGGTGAGCAAAGGTTTGGTAAGGGGAGTAGTGTTGGGGGGCAAAGGTGTGGGTGGAGTTGGATACATAATTGTTTATGTTCACCTTGTGTTTCGGAGGTGGTGGTACTGAGGGGTGGGTGAAGATGGTAGGTGGCGGTTGGGGGACGCTAGGGGAATTGTGTTGAATGGGTATTTTTTTAGGGGAGGGGGAAAGGTGTGGGAGAGGGAGCTGTGTTGGGGGAGCGGAGGTGTGGGTGGGGTTGGCTACATGATTGTGTATGTTCACCTTGTGTTTTGGGGTAGAAGTTTTTGGGTGCGAAGATGGTGGGTGGGTGGGGATTGGTAGTAATCGGGGGGAGTGGTGTTGGGGTTTTTTGGTGGGGGAGCAAAGGTGTGGGTGGGGAGTGGTGTTAGGGGGCGGAGGTGTGGGTTGGGTTTCATACATGATTGTGTTTAGGGGGTGGCTTTAGGGGTGGACAAAGATGGTGGGTGGGAGTTGGGGGAGGCGGGGGGAATGGTGTTGAGGGTGTATTTTTTGGGGGGGGGGGCAAAGGTGTGGGTGGGGGAGTGGTATTTGGGGGATAGTTTTTTTATGGGGAGTAAAGGTTTTGGAATGGGAGTGGTGTTGGCTGGGCAAAGGTGTGAGTAGGGGTTGGGTACATGATTGTGTATAATACCTTGTATTTTGGAGGTGGTAGTATTGAGGGCTTTGATATAATATTTTTGACATTGAGATTAGGTGGATGTGGTGGCAGAAGGAATTTGAATTTGGGGTGGGGAAGGGGATGATGGTTGTTTTCAGATGTGGGAGTTTTTAATTTTTCATTTTATTAATTAAATTAAATATTCAGTCATATTTGAAATAAAATGTCACATCATCCTAGTTAACAGAGTTAGTGTCACGTAGGACAACTTAATGGTGATAAATGCAATTTTAGGTCCTTTTCAAAGTTGAGGGACTAACTCCATTAACACCACAAACTTGAGGGATCAAAAACACGTGTTTTAAACTTGAGGGACTCAAAGTAAAATTGGTTGAAACTTGAGGGACCAAAGTTATGTTAACTCTAAAAAAAATTCTTCTTCGTTCCTTTTTTTTCTTTTTTGCAAACTAAAGTTTACAAATTTCAAACTGATGTTTGCGTTAAGTTGAACTTGTAAACTCCACCTTTAGAAGTCTTGAGTTTCTCAACAGAAATAGAAGACATCGGTCCAAGAAAAAGTTATAATTTGTTGGCCAGCGATACTACCTGTAAAATCATGGGTTCTATGAAACATTAAGGCAATTTCGAAATATTATTCTCCAACTCACAATAGTCGGCCATAGCTTGGACATAAACCCAACACAACAATCCTTCTAAAACATAAATATGGCGTACAAAATTAAACTCATGTAAGGAACGTATACATGAACTATACTTGACTAGTCTGACCAAATTTGACCTGAATTCACATTCTAATGAAGAAACAAAAAATAGTTGTAAAATAATATCTTTGGTACACAGCCAGGCTTATGGATCACTATATTAGTTCTTGATGTTCCCAAAGAATTTTGAAAGGGGAACGGGACCATTCGCATCTTCATTATCATCATCAACAACCTTGCTTCTTAACTTATGCTTTTTCTCTTTCTTTGCTCTCTTGGACGTGGACTTACATCTTCTAGATACTCTCTCGTCATCATTACTAGAAGAATGTGAAGATGATTCAGATGAGCTAGATTCAGAAGATCTTCTTGAATGCTGCAACCGTAGTAGAGGAAGAGAGCATGAATAAATTAGAATATAAATAACACATGCCTGGATCATTAGCACAACTATATCAGTTAATCATCAAAAGGGTAATGATACTGAATTTTATTATCAATGAATTAGAAACAAAAGAGAAATATAATCAAAACTAATTTGATAAAATAATAACTTATATGATAAATAAATTGTCAGCTTACAATCGGACTTCTTATCTAGACAAGTAGAATTTAATACGCTTGTTTTATAAGTCAGAGTACCTTTCTCTTTTTGCTGCTGTGCTTCTTTGAAATTTTGTATCTTTTATCTGCCAAGTACAAACAAGTAATCATTACCATTAGAAGCTAAAGATAGAGCAAATCGCCAGTAAAACACTAAAAGCCATCAACACCATAAACATCCATACCTTTACCATGTTTAGACTTGCTAGCAGAGTGATTTCTTCCTTGGGAGAGTTTACGTGCCCTTTCAGCATCTAGCTGAGCTCTGTACTCTCTCATCATCCTATCTGCATCTGCTTCCAACTCCCCTTTTCTCATTTCTTCTTCCTAGTTAAATAAATTTGTACAAATTAAGTACATAATTTATATTTCAAAGGAATTCTACAAAGTGATGCAGAAAACAACATGCCTCAGATTTGTGAAATAACCAGTAGCTAAAAATAAAGCAATCCACATTATCTATGTCACAAAGATGGCTTCGACTTAAGAGTATTCTGAGCTTTTTGCCCAAATGAGGAATCAATTTGTTAAAACGAGACAGAAGTGTGAAGAAATATAGAACAAAGAGAGCGTGCCACAATAAACTCCAAATACACTGAGAAGAAAAGGACTTAGATGTCACATCTGAAACAAAATAGGAAATATTTGGGTAACCACCAAAATATAATTGACACAGAAATAAAATACAGAACCTTTTTTTTCGGGGGGAGGGGGATATTTAGGGAAAAGAGAAACACTAAAGTTAAGACACAAATGAGACATGATATAATATCAAAATAAGAAGGCACATGTCTATCGAGAGTCAGATCAACCATGCCCAGGTTTTAAAGTAAGAAGCAAGATATTTTACCTGGCAGAGGACATACAAAGGGATAGTATTAACAGGATCTAAATAATGAAATGTAAAATATACATCAAAGAACACCAAGATGGAAACCATGAATAAAGGGATTGAAATAATAAAGAAATCGTCAAAAACACAATAATAATGACTGTTTGAGGAATATAGCACAAATAATATTTACTGACATTTATTATCATTTTATGAGAACCATCATCATTATTTTCCTCTCCCTTTCCAGATAAAAAATACGCAATAATTCCACTGGGCACAAGTTATGTATTTAATCCAAATAGGAGGAAAACAAATGAATCAAGTTTTTATGATGGTAAAATAATTTGAAGTCAACAGATCACCTTCTTTTTCCTTTTGAACTCTTCCCATGTGATCGTGTGAGAGGTATTAAGGCTAGCCAAACGAGCAGCGTGCCACTCTGGTGAATGAAACGAACCATCCACCTGCCACAGTCCTTGTCAATAAAGGTCCAGAATAAAGAGAAACAAGCTAATATAAAGCACTATGTGTATCCATCAATGCAATGAAAACCCAAACTGACAAGCAAAATGAAGAGGGGTGAAGCATTACCTTCAACAAACTTTAACCATCATAAAGTTCTCTATTTCCACCATTCCATTTAAAAATTAAAAAAAAAATAATGACCAGGAAGAGGAGAAAGAATAGTTTGGTCTAATTATTGTAAAACCAATACTAGTCATGCTATGTTAAAAAGTTGTTTTTTAAAAACAAAAAATATTTATTCATATATATAGAATATATCAATCGCAAATATGTAATGTACATAGGAAATATCATTAAAAAGAAGTCTGTTTATCATAAAAGAGAAAACAAGAAAACCAAACAGGCATCCAAATCTTCAACTTGATTATGAAAAGGCATGCATGCATTGCCAATCCAAGCCAAGTGCTCATTTGGCTGCGCAATGCAATCAAAACACTCAATTGATAACAAGTATATCCCACTTTTAACGCCGCATAATTTCTTTCTATTCATTAAGGGCCGTACATGGCAATCAAACTTTCAGGTGATGACTCACAGTCCCTATTTCTGAGATTAGGTTGCTTATTTCCTATCATTCTAATCCAATAATTTTCTTTTATTTCAGAGTAATCCTGGATGCTTATATATCTAATATTGACATCATTGAACCTTATAGGTTGCAATACATTGGACACAGAACTCCAAATTCTAAAATTCAACGGATAATTTTTACCAGGCATTCCCTCACGATCTTTCTTTACCAGAACAGTCCCAGGGTGACACATAATAGGTCAAAGCCAACGTTTATACTATACAGCTCACAGATCTTACTGACATTCCAGACAGTAAGAACTATGTGAGCTATACAATACCGGTTATGCCTATACTTCCTCTTTAGTTTGATTTCTATTCCCCAAGAACTATTTTGCAGTAAGATAATGATAAAATTAAAACCAGTTCCTCAAAGGTATGGTGATATGATGCAATTCTGTAACTAACACAATCAAATACAAGAGAAGGATATAGGATAAAACCGAGAGGCTTTAGATGAGAAGAATCAGAGAGAGAAACAAAGAAAGAGGAACTGCAAGGGAAGAGAAGAGAAATTGAAAGGCCCACTAATCCACTATTCACATCATAGTTTGATTATTACATTCAGACAGGTCCTTTAATAGACTAGATACTCAACATACTAGTCAGCTCAAAACATATGCCATTACCAGAAAATCCCAAACGGATATATATTCTAAATTTCTAACCAATCAACTCTTTTATTCTTAGGATTGATTACATATCATGATATGTTTGATAACCAAATTAATTCAGTTCATACCAACACCAGAATTTAGAAGCAAACTTACATCAAATAGTGATAATTCTTGCTAATGTTAATTGTCAAGGCTCAACATTAAAAATCTATGCCTTAAAATAGATCTATCATCTACCAATTATCATATTAACTACAGCAAGATTTTGTATGCCAATGCTATTGGAGTAGCTTTATCCATAAGCTTGAACCCAGTGCATAAAAATATACTTTTTTTAATTTATAATCCGCATATGATGTCATTTTTCAATATTGAAGGATTATTTCCTTGATGAAGCATTTGGCCCTCTATTAAAGTCATTCTCCTCGTTCTCAAGTACTAAACATTTCTACTACTATATACTCAAAGTTTTCTGAAGATATTGAATCAACTATTCATAATTATGCAATGCCACAAATTCTTTTTTCAAAAACTCTAATACAACCACCAGTCATATCTCACAAGAAGGGGTCATCTATAACAATCTTATAGCATTATTGTACTCTATCAACAATCAAATGTTTGGATAAATCATTAACTAAAAGGTCTAATTCAACAACTTCATCGAGCATTATCTCTAATATTTCTCTACTCTTTTATCGAGGACTCCATACAGTTATCAACAATCCTTTCTTGGCTCCTCTCATAGCCTTCTTTGTGCATATCCAAACCATCTCAAATGATCTTCTAAAATTTTCTCTTTGATAGGTGCCACAACTACTCTTCCTCTGATGTGATCATTCTTAGCCTTATCTTTTCTTATATAACCACTAATCCATCTCAACATCTTCATCTTTGTTGCCCAACTTTATGCTTTTATTGTCCCTTCAAAGTCCAACTTTCACTACCATATAGTATTACAAGTCTTGGAGCAGTTTGATAAAACTTCCCTAGAGCTTATTAGGCACTTTACTTGGATAGTTTCTGCAGACTGCAATTTACTCTTTCAAACAAGATTATGAATGAAATATCAGAAATATATAGGCGCTAGATCACCAAATGTATCAGGAGTATCGATATGTCAGCCAAATGATAATGCTAACAAGATGAATCAGCATTAGACAACAATAACAGTTCAAATATTCTGACGGCAAAATTGTACCCACCAACCAGAATCTAGAGGTGCAAAAATACAGTGATCGATATGATAGAGATACTTAAGCTATCTTCTGTAAGTTCAAATGAAGAAGTGCAAGCAAGATCCTATGGACCGATACAAGCATTCATACTCTAAAGGGGGAAACTACGGAAATGAGAATGACTGAAGTAACCAGGAAAAGGCATCACACCAGCAATTTATCTTCCAGAAGTTTAAATCTTCGTAAGACACAGGGAATATTTTTTTGAGCTCACAGTTAGCACACTAGGTTCTCAAAAATGGCAACCACGAATGAATCATCAGTGATGAAAATGGAATCTATGAAAAGGATAACGATGGAGGCGGGTGAACAAGTGAGTGATGGGAGCACATTCCATTGCAAATTAAAACAGACAATGAGGAAAAGGGATTAATTACATAGAAAGCGACAATGAATAATGAATAAATAGATAAATGGGGAGGGGGAGTGATCCAGATGAAAGTATGAGGAGTAAAGAATAGGCGTAAAATTTAGGAGGAAGAAATGTAACAAGAGTGTACAAGTAGTATGAAAGGGTACAGACCATGCCGTCTTCAACCTCGTCGGGCCCGCCGGAGCCAGCGCCCAGCCTGGCCCTCTGCATAGCTTTGTAGGCTTGATTTTTTCCCATTAATTAGGATTAGGATTAGGATTAGGTTAGAGCAGGTAGGGATGAAGAAAGAAGGAATGGGAGAATAATTGAAAGTGCTATGATTGGATTATTATAAAGGGTGGACGCAGATTGCAGAACTAGAAGCCCCATGCCATGCCAATTGCCAAGCACATGAAGATCGGGGAGGGAGAAGAGTGGAAAGAGATCAATTTTGGATTGCGTCCACGGGAAAGTTGGCCAGGGTCAGACGAATCTAGTGGTAGTGGATAATGGGACCTCAGGCTTCAAATCTCCCCAATCGCTTATTTTAAGACGCGTTTGAAGCTAATTAAGTACTACTCCCTCGGTTCCTAAATACTATAAATATAAGATCACTTTAAGGAGTAGAGCTTGTTCCTAAATATAAGATCACTTTCTAATTTGACTCATCTTTTCCCCAAATTATCCATATACTCCCTTAACCCCAAACAATAGTGGTTTGAAGGTGATAGGATGCTTTTAAAATTTAGGTGAGGGGTATTTTGGAAATTTAATGTAATCCTAACTCATTGGAGTGTCTTCCTTAATCTCTCCAAATTTGCTAAAGTGATCTTATATTTAGGAACGGAGGGAGTATTAACCAACCAACTTTGTTGTTACCAACTCCTCGCGTCATAATTTTTTTAGGACTACAAATACAAATACACATGACATTTAAATATGGAGCATTTTAACCCTCAATCTTGAAATATACATCATTTTTAGAACTACCCTTATAAAACCCAAGAAAAATTGTTAAATCAAAATATCTCTCTTTCCATACAAAAAATCATGCACCTCATAACATGGTTAACACACAAATATCTGATTCCGAATATTATCAATATGATTATTACCTTATAAGTGTGTATGTAAGCAATCATGCAAACACCATTAAAGTTTGGTGGTCTACCCTTGTTCAGGGACCTAACCCAACCTTTCCCCCCCCCCCCCCCCCCCCACCCACCAATAAAACCCTAAACAACAACTTTTTGTAATAGGAGACATCAAAGACTTTTGATACAGAGGGATGACAAAAAGATTAAAGATGTAACCAACTACCCTAAAGGCAGATGTGCTAAGGAGTTTTTTTTTTTTTTTGTTCTAATGAAGTTTAAAAGAAAAGATATAAATGATCGTATAGGTAAAAAGGAAAATATTAACATTCTGCTATAAATAATAAAACATATGAACATTCATAACTTATACTCTCTTATAATTTCATCTTTTGGTTAACTCCATGTAACTCCCACATTGAAAGGTGTTTAGTGCATATTTTCTATAACATCCTCCTTTGTACCATTATATTGTTTTAATCTACTTCTTTTTAACTTGTAACTCAGTAGTTGTTAATGAGAGCGCTTCCCAAGATTCAAATACGTTTTCATTCTTATGGGGGGTTGAAACTCACCTACTAATTCAACCAACTACCTATTGGTCATCATATTACAACTTTGGTGCAAAAAGAAACACTCTAAACTTGCAGCCTAGGTATGTTTCACCCTACTTTGTGCCCTACTTTGTACATACGCCAACTTGGATGTACAACTAATAATAAGCAGCCAAGTTACCGAGGATATGGAGTTATTATCTTAAGTGGAGGTGAAATCTATGAGGAAAATAGTTCTGAAATGTTGCAATGGAAATTGTCAATATCTATGAGATACAAATCAGCGATTGGAGAATTGTGCCAATGACATCAGATTCTGAAGTCTGCCATTCAAACGGGAAATATTTGATTCTAAGGTTCCTGGTGAGAAAAATTTAGGAGAAGACATGCTTTCAAGGAAGACAAGATTTTCCATGATTGGTTCAGAAAATAAAAAGTTCTCTTCATTCATAAAGGCAGAAGGGAAGCAAAAGCTGGAAAATCTTTTCCTTTGGATCCATTTTCTCTGTTTTAATTTCAGCATCTGCACCAGCATTAAAAAATAAAAAACACTTCAGTGTTAAATTCCAATTATTGGTTTATGATCATCATCACTTTGATACTTCTGCATTGGGTTTTCCATCAAACCCACTTTTATTTTTAATGGTAATGTCTTCTTCACATGAGATGCTTGTGTGCATGTGTGTCCTCCTCTGTAAGTTATCTCAAGAGTAGTTGGGTCTTCATCAGATCTTTGAACTTGTTTAGTAGCCAGACAACCTTGCACATTTCTGTGTGTGCATCTGTATTATCCTCTGCAATGTAAAACACACTTTGTCAGGAAACAGAGAATGAGCCTTAAAATTGAAAGTCATGTGAATTTTTCACGCATAGGACCACCTGATTGTGTGTGTGAAAGATTCATCTGAAAATGGAGGTAGGTACTATTTCCATTCAACTTCTTCATTCATGTCATCTTGGGTGTTGCTAATTTGTTTCCGTATCTACTTCTATAGGACTCAAAAAATATGCTCACTGGAGAAGGAAACACCTCTGGAACCTTGGATCAAATCAGTAGTGTGAGATGCCAAGTAAGCTTTGGTGAGCAGGCTAAGTATACGGCAAATTTTCTGGCTTTCTGTCCACTTTGAGTAGCAAAAACAATTCAGCTTGCGAGTATGTCTTGTATTCTCTGTTGACTTGTGAACCAGGCATTGACGTTAGGCTAAATTACCTTTTGGATTGCCGAATGATGGACTTAAACCATTTATTGCAGGCACTCCATTGTTTGTACATTTAACCATCGACTTGGACATCCACCAAAGCAAAGACTGCTATAGGGGTTCACTGTTTATGTTTTAACTTTTTAAGTGTGTAAAAGTTTGATTGATTGCTAGAACGTTGATGATTAGGGGATTTGATAGAATAATTGGGTTATATTACTACGATTGTGTATGAGTGAATGTTAGGTTGTTCAAATTCAGAGGAAGAATATATTGTTATACTAATAGCCGTAATTCATCCTCTAGTTTAAAATAATATGGCGATTGTTTTGCCAATCAAGTTTTCAGTAACTATGGAAGTTTCGTATACCACTAATATTTTTTTCTCTATTTTTTTCTTATATATTTACTGTTTTAGGATCTACAAAAAATCAACAATTGAAATTTAATATCTTATAAAATATAATAATATTATATAGGTTAAGGTGCAAAAATACTCATGTAATTGTGTCCAACATGAACCCAACACCATGTATTTTTTTCCAAAATAAAAGTAATCATAATATTCTAAGACAGGGCCAAAGTGCACCCAACACTATGAAATGATAATGGTGATGGGTACATTTTTCTCTATTTTGAAATACTATGTTTACTTTTGCTATAACAGGGTTAAAGTGTCAAAAGTACTCATGTAATTGTCACGAAGGTAAAAAAAACTCATGTAAAAAATTTTTGGAACAAAACTACCCATTAAATTTTAAAAGTGGGGCAAAGTGTCCACTTTAAATGATTTTATTGTGGTAACTATTATGTGTGGTAACTATAGATGATTTTAATTATCTTGGCTTTCCAAATTAGGCTACCCCACAAATTGACAATGAGCTACCACATCCCAAATGAAATTTGAAGAGAAAAGCCACTTGAGTGATGAGAAATTCATCGATATAGATACACCAAGTCAACTCCTTCCTTTCTTGCTCTTTTTCTTGCTTGCATTAAACGTGGGTAGGGGTGGAAATAGCTCAAGTTAGTCTATTGGGCCTATAGTCTGGCCTATTAAAAGCTAGACTATTTTGTATTTTAATAGGTCAGACTTAGCCATAGGTTTTTTTTGTGCCTATTTATTTAATCGGTCAGACCAAAGTTAAAAAAACCTATAAAGCCTATCAGGTTGACCTATTAAATATAAATACAGAGCTAGTATTTATTGGGTTAGTATTATTAAACTCAATTCTATTAAAAAGAAAGAAAGACTGATCAAGTCCAGGCAGTGATCACACGCCTTTTTGTTTCAATGCTTCAGCAAAACATATGTAATTTAGACGAGTTTGGATTTTTAATTAATTTGACCTTGTTATTATGTTTCTGATCAGAGCCATAGGTCTGTTTGATTGTGGCTAATTTAGAGTCTGTTTAAATATTGACCTATTAATTTGTGGTCCATTACAATGTTATCGTTTATGTCCTATTAAGACTATCAGCTTATGGCCTATTAGCCTAAATAAATTATCACGTCTCTTAATAGGCTTTTAATGTGATATATGCATGATAGACCACATGTCAAGCTTAGGCTTGTTTATTAAGACTATCAGCTTATGGCCTATTAGCCTAAATAAATTATCACGTCTCTTAATAGGCTTTTAATGTGATATATGCATGATAGACCACATGTCAAGCTTAGGCTTGTTTACTACATCACATGCATAGTCTATTAAGGTAGTGGTCTAGGTCCGACCTAAGCTATTTCCACCCTTAATCGTGGGAGCTATATTTACTTATTTATTCTTTATTGGAAAGAGTACTTGTGGATGATTATTAGTAATTAAGAGTCTTCCTTCAATATTGTTACTTTTTCCTTCATTATCGTGCATTCTCCATACTCTCTCGCTGGTTTCATTTTTTAACAAATCGCTAAAATCATCGCTGCTACTAAATAGAAAGAATCTTCCAAAACAATTTACACCACTATCTTTGAATGTGTTTTCACTATATTAAAAAAGGAATTGAACACTTGAACACACTAGGGTTTTTCAATATATTGTGTGTAAGCCTGTAAGGTAAGGTACGTGTGTATTATATTAATATTAATATATATAATATGCTAAAGTATACTTTTGATCCCTTATGTTTGCATCAAATTTCAATTTAGTCCTTTATGTTTGGAAAGTACAGTTTTAGTCTTTTTTGTTAACAATATTAGTTTAACTTAACGGAAAATGCTAACTTAACAATTTTAAATGATTGATTTATGATGAAATTGGACCAAAAATGATAAATTTTGAAAATATAAGAATATTTACACTCAAATATTTTAATTTGAACATTTTTTCAGTATTTAATAACCATTTAAAATTATTAAGTTAGCATTTTCTGTTAAGTTAAACTAACAGTGTTAACAAAAAAGAACTAAAAGTGTACTTTCCAAACATAAAGAACTAAATTGAAATTTGATGCAAACATAAGGGACCAAAAGTATACTTTAACCTATATAATATTATAATACACACACACACATACATAAACATGTGTGTGTGTGTGTGAAACATTAAAATTAAATATGTTCAAAGGAATTTTTGATGAGAAATTGTTGAGCATATGAATTACAAGCGGTGAACTAACCAATCGAATTCATTGTGACAATCACTCTATTTTTTCAAAAGAAGTAAGAATATATATATATATATATATATATATATTACCAAAACTAAAATATATAAGGAGTATAACTTAATATTTTGGAGCAAATTGTGATGATAACGTGTTATAAAATAAAGAAAATATGAAGAAGAAGGAGATGAAGAGAGAAGAGGAGATGAAAACGGGAGGGAGGGAGGGAGGGAGGGAGAGAGAGAGAGAGAGATGAATAGTGAAAGAAAGGTTCTCATTCACATAGCTTTTCTTGGCACATGTAATACTTGTGGTAAACCTCTATTTATAGACATTTAACTTATACAAGACTTATAAGGTTATAAGTATGAGTTAATACATATTATAATACAAGATGCAACAATTGGAATTTATGACTATTAACCACTAAAAGGAATCCAAAAAGGCTTGGGTTATGAACATCTAAAATCAAGCCCCAATTTTTTATAACATTTTTATTATTTGAATTATGCTTAAAATTAAAGGTCCAAGCCCAATAAATTGAATATAACCCTAACTATCTCTGCCAAATTTTGAAAATATCTCTCTCTTTCATAGTTGCATTTCTATTGCTCAGTTGCACCCCAAAAATGAAGTTTACCCAATCATCTTCACCTCAATATCCCATAAGATATGATTTTATTTTTTTCCCTAAAATCTTTAAAAATATCTTCAACATTCTTTCATTTATATCTGGATCTCTTCTTTGAAAAATGGCCCACATAAACCAATCAACTTGGCAGGTTGATTGGTTTTTTTTCAATCCATTCTTGAGTAACAAAGTGTCGCGTTTTCCCTATTTATAGATGTCTACTGAACCGTGCCTTAAATTGCTAATTAATAATTATTCATAATAAAAAAGTAATGTTCAATATTGGGTCCGTTTGGTTGCATGAAGGAAAGTGGAGAAATGGAAAGTGAAAGGGGTAAAAATGGAAAGTATAGGTAAATTAAGTAATGATGAAAAATAAAGTGTGTGGGGCCCAAAAAAGTGGGAGATAGAGAAAGAAAACTTGTGGGCCCGGGATATATGTATATTACAAAAATACCCATACTTTTTACACTTTCCAATTCTTTGTGATTTTTTCATGCAACCAAACAAGTCATTTATGTGTTTATGGTTGACCATTTTTCCTTCCAAGCCCTATTTCCCTGTTTCACTCATCACTTTGATTTCTCATCTCTCAAACTCTCTCCATTATTAGTTTAATTTTTCAAGCATGTTGGCCAAGATTTGTTCTAATGACTTTTAGTATATTACCATATGTATTTTTCTTGAAATTATATCATCAACATCAAAACTAAAATTTAAGCTGAATATATAAATAAATTCCGAACACTGTGCATCTTATTTTAAGGTTATGTGCACAAAGAAAACAAGAGATCCATCAAGTTCAAATCATATTAGATTTTTAGCTTATGTTTTTGAGCTTGATGAAGAAAAACAATTGTGTTGAAATCAATTTATTTTATTTTCTAATAGAGTAATTTATGTAAACACAATCTTATTCTGTGTTCAAACTTAGTTTATGGTTGAAACTTGAAAGACTAGATTTTCTCCCTTCCTTTGTGAAAACGAAGAAGAGGCGCTTTTTTTCACTTTGTTGTGTTGTCCAAAAGAGAAGGGCGGGGAATAAAAGAGAGGCTACCCGTAAAAAAGAAGAAGAAGAAGAAGAAGAAGAAGAAGAAGAAGTTTTAGGGGAAATCGAGGTGGAGAATCGAAAAGCCGCGAAGAAGGAATGACTACAGCCCTGCAATTGCCTCTAACCCCTACCACCGTTACTCCTTATACCTACTTAAATTTCTCCTGCAAATCGTTTGAATTGCTTTACAGTGGAAACCCTAATTTTAATGGCTGTGACCTCTTTCCGTCTCAGCACGGACGGCTGCGGAGGACAAGACGATTTCTGTCCAGACAAACGGTATCTCTCTTTATCCATTCTCGTGCCTTCAAAAACTCTCATCCTCTCTTTATGTTTTGAACGAGTTGGCATGTTTAAGATCATTTCTAAAAAAGGTTGCCTTGTTTAAGCTCATCTCTCTCTCTCTCTCTCTCTCTCTCTCTGTCCTTTCTTACTATCCGGTGCTCCAATGCTGTACGAAGGGCTGCTACAATAAATTATATTTTCCTTTTATAATGACCTTTATTCTGCTTTAAATCTTCATTAAGTGTTGTATCACATGAATTTGTTCGGACTGTCCGAAAGGTTCCATGTCTCGTAGAGTTGGATTCAATGTACCTCAGTGGGTGTAGAGCAGAGGATTGTGATAGTAATATGGATCAGTCTGATTTGTGGGGGTTTACAATCTGCGTTTAATTTTGTCTATAATAAGCTGCAACCAGATATTTAAAATTTCAAATGGAAGTACTTAAACGGGAGACTATAACTTGTCAACTGCATTTCTTGGCTTTATTTATATTTTCATTTTGATTGGTACTTTCTCAAGTCAAGAATCTGTCTTGGAACATTTGTATGGCTGCACTTTAGCGTCGGCTAGATGGCATTATACAGTTCTATTTGGTGAGTCACCTAGGGCCTATTTGGTTCAATTGCACATCCTCATGAGCGTGCAATGCAATGATGATTATCATCAATATGTTGGGTTTGTTATTAACAATATGGGGAAAACCATTTTTCCATATAGTAAGAATTACTAAAGGTCCAAATATCCCCTCATACAAGAAAAAACTCTGCATCTTCCATCTCTTCTTCCCCAACTAGAATAATCAACGTCAGCACAAAAGCCACAGTAGAATAAGCAACAACAACAACACCAAAGTCTTATCCCACCTAGGTGGGGTTGGCATGCAATAGAATAAGCATGTTAAAAATAATTCTAACCAGCGAAGTCACACATGAATCAATATTTTAATAAATGTTGTTCAAATCATAAAGAGATGAAAACCTGAAAATTAAGTTTTCATGTAGATCTGGACCATGAACATGGAAATCTCGACCCTCTCACAGTGAATACAAATATGAACTTAAGGAGATCATAAGAGAATGTTCATAGATCTGAGAGGGAGATATTCTCAGCTGTGAACCTTAATGGTGAAAAATGGAGATGATAATGGTAATGGGAGGAGGGAGACAAAGGAGAAGGGATGATAATGAAGGAAGGGAGAAAATAGAAATTGGAGGAAGAAATCTGATTGTTTCAGGTGGGGGTGGGTGTAGTATGTGGGGATGGACAACATTAATGGAGGAAGGGAAAAGACAAGTAGAATGAAAAACTACTCCCTCTGATACATAATATAAGAGTCAGTCGTAAAAAAAACGCTTCTTAAGAAAACATGTGAATGTTAGTTGGGTGTCTGGAGGTAATTTTTTTTTCCAATATTGCTCATATTTATTATGATAATTTTAAAAGAGAGAAATACATAAGCATTAATAAATATGAAAGAAATTAAGGGGGAAAGTAGGAAAAAACGCATTAAATGAGGAGAGAATGTGATATGAACTCTTATATTATGGACCAAAACTATTCAAATTTTGGGCTCTTATATTAGAGACCGGAGGGAGTATGTTATTAGGGGGCAAAAAAATATTTTTTGTAGAGGGGGGCTATGAAGGGATATATTATTTTTCTTTTTGGTAATCGCCAATAATTTGGTAAACCCCATTACCAAACTAATGAACAACTAAACATGCTTTCTTCGGTAATGTAATCTTCATTACCATTGCATTCCTGCAATGCCGTTGAACCAAACTAGCTCCTAGTGTCATGGCGTTGTATGGTTTTTTATTCATAGTATGACTTAGGCACTTAGCCCTTTCATTTAAGATAATGTATTGCATCGTTGATATATGTTGCTCATTTTCTTTGTGCATGTGTTTGTATGGCCATTCAATGAGAATTCATTTGTTCTTGATCTTGTATGATAGTTTCTCCTTTTGGACAGTTTATTTTTCATTAATTTTTACTACCGGGGAATATTTTTTATGTACTGGTTTAGTGGCTTTTTGGAGATATGAGGAGACACCAAAATAAACAGAGCAGGAGGATGGAGAATGTGGTATCAATGTTTGGTTCTGATGAAGTAGGTATACAAATTCCAACACAGGTGCAATCTGTAGTGGAAGGATCAGGGTCAGTTTTGGCTTCAGAGTTCAAGCCTGTTGCTGACGTTGATTATCTACAGGTATGTAGTCATTCATCAACATTAAATATCTAAGGTCTCTGGCCTGAAGCTCGAAACTTTGGAATGTCATGTCAATACATTTGTTCATTTATAACTAGGCATGTTTCTTTTAGTGTATGCTGTGTTCAAAGTATTTAGATGGGCTGGCGTTGTCTCTTTTATGAAAGTGCTTCTTGAAGCAGCTAAAATTGTTCTTAATTATGAATACTATTGCAACTTGAAACCAATGAATTTTACATGTTTGGTTGCACAATATCTTGAATTACATTATGATGTTTGGTAGGAGTTATTGGCCATTCAACAGCAAGGACCTAGAGCTATTGGATTTTTTGGGACACGGAACATGGGGTTCATGCATCAGGAATTAATTGAGATCCTTAGCTATGCCATGGTTATAACTGTAAGATTACCTTACTCTGGTGTTTCTTATGATTGAATCACATACTTGTGAGAGTCTATGACATGGGGTTGGAGTACGTGTTTTTCCAATATTTTGCTGACAGTTTCCATGACTAAATCTTACAACTACATGTGCATTTGTTGCTTTCAAAATTTTGTTATTAGAAAAACCACATATATACATCTGGAGCATCTGGGACTAATGCAGCTGTTATTCGAGGTGCATTAAGGGCAGAGAAACCAGAGCTGCTTACAGTGATTTTGCCTCAAAGCTTAAAAAAGCAGCCTCCTGAGAGTCAAGAGTTATTATCCAAAGTAAGTTTAAGTGTCAATAGTTGCTCAGTTTCACATATCAACTTCTTCCCATTATGAATTTATGATCGTGCAAGTGTTGTACTCGTTATTATTTCTTAGCCTCTTCCTGATCAAAACATTATCAAGTAATGATCAATAATTTGTTTTTTTTTTTTTTTGTTAAAATTTAAAATTATATGTTGATATATTATGTTTATTTTTAATTATATACATTAAAATGTAATATTTTCTTGCCACTACCCGTTAAAATGCTGTGTATACAAATGAAATCTCGTTGTGATTCATTTCTTTGAATTTTGTCAGCGCGTGGAATGTGTGGTGGATTTGTAAGTGTTGTAAATTTCTACTTGTATGTCAATGGGGTTAGGAATATTTTTCCCTCAGAAAAAATGAATTATGAAAAAATGCTCATGGATGGTATAGATTAGCTCTTCTTATTTAGGATAGCGGAAGGTGCTTACAGGATAGGATCCTGCTCTTCATTTTGAAGTTTGACGTGCTAGCATGTCTGTTGGAACCTGGTGTGAGCAATGTTTGGTTCCATCAGCCCTGCCCACATAACATTGTTCATACAGCTCATTCAATTGCACTTATTGCTACTCAATCTCCTGTTCCCCACTGCAATTTTCAGGTTTAGATGCACTTAATTGCACTCATTGTGACACAAATTTGAACCTGCCCATCATGGCGGTTTCATAGCACACCCTTGTATAGATTGAATTCCTTTCTCTGGGATCTAAAATTCCTTCCTCATCAGTTAGATTAGTGTCGATAAATGTATTACCTGGGAATCAGTCCCAACTCCTCTTATTTATATGTTTTAAGATTAAAATTTATTTCCCCCTAAAATAATGAAACTAATTCCTGTCTTCTTGGACCATAAGATGTTTCTTTAATGTTTGTGCAAAGTAACTTGCTTCCAAATAAAAGGTATGCGACTGTGATTCATATGATTTTGTTGATTGTGCAGGTTAAAAATGTGATAGAGAAGCCTCACAATGACCATCTACCTCTAATAGAAGCCAGCAGGTTTACATATTTCTTGTATTTCATTACATGCATTGAAAAGCAATATGAGTATGCTTCAACAATATGGCGAGTTTTAGATCAGTCTTGATAACTTTTGATTTTCTTTCTAGACTATTTTTCAATGGTGTCTCATTATGATAAATTCCGATTGTAGCCTCATAAATTTGATGAATAGGCTTCTGGCATGGTGCAACCGTTTTGTGCTTTTAGCTTATGTTTTTTAGCGTCCTATGATTATGTAAAATGAAGAGCGACACGTTGGCTTTCCTTTTCCGTTGTTCCTCCTTATTGGCTATAGTAACACTTTCTCTTGATGTTTCAAATTCAGGTTATGCAATATGAACATCCTTATGCATGTGCAGCAAGTTATTTGCTTTGCTTTCCATGATAGTAGGTTGCTTATGGAAACTTGTCAAGAGGCAAAAAACATGCGGAAGATTGTAACTCTCTTTTATCTTGACTGACAAAATAGGGGTTGGGGAGAGACAGGATTGCGTAATATAGTCAATTGGTGATTGCTTGGGCTTGGCCATCCCTGAACCGTTTTGATTCAGAAGGATCCAGATCTCCTTCTTGAGAACGGTTGTGCGCTATGCCCTTCTATTTATAAAATGGCATTGCTTCGTTGTACTCTTTTCGGATGCCAGTTTTGATAAATTAAAATCGATATTTATATTTGATTATATATTCTATTAAATCAATGTCAATTGTTATATTTGATCAAAAAAAATGTCAATTGTTATATTTGATTCATACTAAGAAATGATTATAGGAGAATATTGCTATGAAGAAATGAGGTATTAAATCAAAATCGAACTTACTGGCCAAAAAAAAATCAAAATCGAACTTGATAAGCTCTTGGCATGAGGAAGAGTAGATGTCAAAAAAAGTACGATTAGTATAGTATGTTGAACAGAAAGTAGATAAAACTATTCAAAATAGAAATCAGAACGTACCAGTATTTTTTATTTTGGAGTATATTTGCAAAACGATATGTGTGATTGTCACTTTGTCAATCACAGTGTCTAAGGGCTTTTCTAAAAAAAATGGAAAATCAAAAAGGATCAAACTGCAAAACTAAGTTATGGCAGGTATAAATTAACTTGGTTAACATTTATGATTAGATGGAATTTCCCCAAATCTTAAACTATCAGGGCCCAGTTGAAACTCCTACATACCATAAACTTGAATTATTCATAACTGAATGTGTCTATATTTTTGTGGTGACCCGTTGCCTACACCGCTTTCTCTCTCTGTTCAAATTTCAAATAATAAAGGACACGTGGCCCATCCAGATCGTATACCAGACTGCTCTCCTAGCAACTTGTATGATTGTTTGCCCAAGTCATCACCAGGACTTGTACCAGAGCCAAACCCGACCCACATGGCCCAAAGGATGTAGTCCAGATCCATATAGACGCTGAAGAGTACCACTAATTTAGTGGGAAGTTATTTTCAAGTGACTGGAGATAAGATCATGAGTGGTGGGAGGCACCCAGGGCGACACGTGGACAAGTCTCATGGAGCATTACAACGCACGATCCCGGAATATGTGTGGTGACAGTTATTCTGGATGTAATCTAGTTTAAATAAGAGATCTTGTATTCAGATTAGATCATGTTGTATTCTCTGCTCAAGAAGTACATCTTGTAAACTCTCTCATTTGATTAATATTAAGAAGTAATTTCCAGATTATCTTTTGATTGTGGTCGAATTGTTCTTTATTTAATTAGTATTGCTTTAAGAAGATTTTTTAGGGCATTACAATTTTACTTCTAAGTTGTATAAAGTATTACAACAACAAAGTCTTATTCCAACTAAATGGGTACGATTATATCGATCACGCGATGTCATTGCGTTCGATCAATAGTCATACTTGGTGAATGATGTATTACTCATATATCTTTATGAACGTATCTTTAGGTGTTTATTTTAATTTCAATATGCTTCCCTTATGTGTGTTTGTGGCTTTAGATTATGATGTTTTTTCTTCTCAAGATGTAAATTTTGTTCCCCTCTTAGTGTGTTTATATATGTTTATAAACACATGTAATTTAATCCTGCACATTTGGGCAGGTCTTGTACCTATTACTATAGTAGAGAGGAAAATGGGGTGAGGAGAACATTTTCCCTACTTTAATACCAGAATATAAGTGATGAAGGAAAAGTAGGAAGGATGTCAAAAAGAAAAATAGGAAGGAGAATGGAGAAATCCTAGATAAAGGACAATTGAATTTCAAAATCACTTTAACTAGTTGAATAGCATGATTAACTAGTTGACTAATAACATAAACTACTCAAAATCCTTTTTTTGAGATATTGAAATTCATTGTCATTTATCTCATATTTCTCCAAGTAAAACATGAGGTGGTCCATAACTCATTTTCTTTTCAAATTTTCTCTCCCTAAGTGGAGAGATTTGGAGAAAAACCTCTAACATATAAAATGTGTCAATTTCCTTTCCATTTCCATAATCTCAATTTCATCTATCTATCTGACCCTAAGGGCCCATTTGGTTGACAGGAAAGTGTGCAATGGAAATGGAATTGAGTGTAAGGGGGTAAAGATGGAAAGTAGAGGTAAATTAGGTAATGATGAGATGTAAAAGTTTGTGGGGCCCAGGAAAAGTGTGAGATTGAGAGAGAAAATTTGTGGGTCTCGGGATATATGGAAATGACTTTTTTGATTTCCTTTTCAATTTTCCCTTTCAACTTTCCATTGATCCAAACTGACCTTAAGGATTTGTTTGGTTGCAAGAAAGCCAAGAAAGTGAGTAGTAAATAATTGAAAAGTTAAGGGTAACATGGTCATTTACATATATCCCGGGGCCCACAAGTTTTCTCTCTCCATCTCACATCATCGTAGGGCCCATAAACTTTATTCTCTTATCATTACCCATACTTTCCATCTTACCCTTTCCATTTCTAATTCTTTACCAAACTTTCCTACAACCAAACAAGCTATAAGAGTCCGTTTGGATGGCAAGGAAAGTGATGTGGGAAAGTAAAAGTGATGCAAAGTGGAGATTTTCGGTAATTTACATATATCCCTGGGCCCACAAGTTTTCTCTCTCAATCTCACACTTTTCCTGGGGCTCACAAACTTTACTTCTCATCATTACCTCTACTTTCCATACTTTACCCCTACACCCATTTCCAAATCCATTTCCATCATCTCAATTCTATCCATACAAATAGGCCCTAAGAGTCCATTTATTTGCAAGAAAGTCTAACTATGGAAATAGAAATTAATATACTTTTTATTAACACATAATCATGAAGGGAGTATGGCCATTTACACATATGTGTAACAAAAAATGTTTATTTCAATTCAATTCCTGTCATGTGCTAAACAAACAAAGCAATGTTTATTTCCTTTCCTCTAAATTCCAACCATTTCCTTATATTTTCATTTCAACTACTCCTATTTCATTTCTTGTAATTAAAGGGACCTCATACTTTTGTGAAGCAAACGGCCTGAGGGTAGGGTTGCACAAAAGCCGGACAACTCGATTGGTCTGTCATGACTTGATACAGTTCTATGCAAAAATGGTCTGTCATAATGTAGCTCGGGACCAACCCTATTAGGATGTGACCAACAGACCATCGAGTAGGACAAGATCATAGCATATGCTCCATGACTAATAGAGTGACCCCACCCTATTATTTTATTAATATTTTTATTAATTAAGACTATTATTACCCTATTTTATGATTATTTAAGTAGTTATTTAGTTTAAAAAAAATAATTACTGGCCAAAAAAAATTTACCACAGTTTTTCATTTTCCCACATAATTTGTTTAATATACAAGACATAATAGAGGAATCTCATTTGACCTAGGAATAATGTAATTTGTTAAAAAAGTAGATATTTTTATATTGTTGTAAAAAAAACTTAAGGACCATTATGGTCCGTCATGTGGTGTTATTGTCACGCTGGACCCAATATTGGTGTTAAACAAAATATGATATGACTAGGTGTCGGAAAAAAATGTTAGCATGACAATTATTTATGATTGGACCAAGATCATTTATGATTGGACCAAGATCAGTGAGTTGTGCACCCGCACCCGACCCGAGGTCCATTCAGACTTTTTTTTTTTCCTCCCGAGGTCCATTCAGACTTTTTTTTTTCCTTTTTGGAACCGATTCATTTTCCGCGTCGGTTATGAAAAGTATCTTGCCTCTTAGGTAATTAGTAGAACCGAAAACCCTAACCTTTTTCCTTTGTCCTTCGTTTCTCCCATCTCTCCGCCAGCGAGCTTGACTTCAATCTGTAATTCACCATGGATGAGGAATATGACGTTATTGTCCTGGGCACGGGTCTCAAAGAATGCATTCTCAGTGGTCTTCTCTCTGTCGATGGCCTCAAGGTTTCCCGATGCCTGCCTCTTGCTTTCTCTCGTTCTTAGACTTATCGTCTTTCGCACTCTTATTATACACTCGTTAATTAGTTCTTACTCGATAGGTGTACCTTTTGATATAAGTTAGAAATCTGATATCCAAGCTGAGAACTTCTATTTGTTATATAACTGTTCAGATCCAGATGCTTTAACAGCATCCTACACCTAAATTTCTGCTCACTTTGTAGATTCTGTCGTGATCGATTGGTTTTATTGCGTAGGAAAATTTGATTATCTAATCAAATATGTTTATTGTTATCCGATTGCATCCCCACATTCTCAGCTGACACTATTACCTATCCTTTTGACTCTCTGAACTACAGCATCATCTCTGTATAGTGAATATAATGATATGCAATTAATTGGGAAATAACATTCGATTTATTTTTGTTCAGGTCCTTCATATGGACAGGAATGACTATTACGGAGGAGAATCCACATCGCTCAATCTTGTACAGGTTTATTAATCTAAACTATTCTATATGCTGAAGTCTGTCTGCAATTTTCTGTGATCTTGTCTTTTAAAGTTGACGATTTGTCTTCAGCTTTGGAAGAGGTTTAGGGGAAATGACAAGCCTCCTGCTCATTTGGGCTCTAGTAGGGATTATAACGTGGATATGATTCCAAAGGTTCTCTTCCGATTGTTTCTTTGCTTTTCATTTTATGTTGATCTGAAACATACTCATCTCACAGACATGACGCTTTCCTTTCTTTCTTTCTTTCTTAAAAACTAGTTTATGATGGCAAACGGCACTCTAGTGCGTGTTCTCATTCATACTGATGTCACAAAATATCTCTATTTTAAAGCTGTGGATGGCAGCTTTGTCTATAATAAGGGAAAGGTAAGTTTGCATACTTATCATATTGGACAAGTTTTTGCTTTTGATTCCATGTATATATTGATTTACTGGTGGAAACTTCATTTTGATAGATTCACAAGGTACCAGCAACTGACATGGAAGCCTTAAAATCTCCACTTATGGGTATATTTGAAAAACGTCGTGCACGCAAGTTTTTCATTTATGTTCAAGATTATGATGAGAGCATTCCGAAAACTCATGAAGGGATGGACTTGACTAGAGTTACAACCAGAGAACTGATAGCGTATGTGTATGCATATGCATATTTTCTTATCTGCACATGGTTAGATTCATTATTATTAGTTGATTTCAAACTGTGATTTGTGGACTCGATTCTTTGCTCAGTGATGTTCCTTTAATTCAGTAGTAATAACTACTGTTTCTTAAATATAATTTTTATATTGCGTCTCATTGATTCCATGATATTGAGTTTTAGCACAAAACAATGTTTATGTTGCTATATGGTCATTTATGATTTGTCCATTGACTTGAATAATATTTTTCAGTGATGTTGCTCTATTCTCTCCTTTCACATCCTCCCCCTCTCCCACCCTGTCTTTTTCTTGGCTTTTCCCTCATTCCTTTCAAACCTTTCTGTTTTTACCTCTTCTATTTCCATCCCACCCTAGGTCCTTTATCCTTACAATGAAGGGAAAAAAGCTTGTCATAATATACTTTGTTTTTCTTGTTCATTTGCAGAAAATATGGCCTCGATGAAAACACTGTGGACTTTATTGGTCATGCATTGGCGCTTCATAGAGATGATCGCTACTTGGATGAACCAGCATTAGACACTGTGAAAAGAATGAAGGTTATTTTTTTTTTGGGATAATTCTACATTTAGCCTTGTGTCACTGTTCTAATTTTTAGTTCTAGTTGTTGACAGTTTATTTGTTCCTTTGTTTTAAGGACTCTTTTTGGTATTCTCTATTTGTAGCTATATGCAGAATCTTTAGCGCGTTTCCAAGGAGGATCACCTTACATATACCCCTTGTATGGATTGGGAGAGCTTCCCCAGGTATCTTATTTACGTCTTTGAATCCCTCTATCTAAATCATGCTAATGTTTCTTTTGTAATTTGGTTGTGGAAGTTGTTCTTCTTATGTTCAATTTGCCTTTTTTTTTTAATTTCCAGGCATTTGCTCGGCTTAGTGCAGTTTATGGTGGGACATATATGTTGAATAAACCTGAGTGCAAGGTACACATGTTGATTTTTATAAAGATTGTGTATCAATATTCCAACTGGGTTAACTATTGTCTGCTATGATGAATGTAGTGTAAACTGCTAATGCCATTTTATTTACTAGGACTTGTTGCAATTCATGTCCTTCAAGGACTAGACAGCATATGTGCTCACAAAACCCCTCTTCTTTTAGCAGTTTTGTTTTTTTTAAAGACTCAGTAGGGGAATAAGCGATCATGACACTCATATAAGGATTAAGGAATAAGACAGGGATAGTTTCTGTAGGTTAGAAACTGAAGTTTATCTGATATTCCATTGAATGAAATGTCTCACATATTGTGCTGGACAAAATGGTTATGCAAATGGTCAACACATCATCCTAACTAGTCTAGAACATTGACAGCACCTCACAGAACACTAAACTACAAACGTAAAAATCAACAGTAGTTACTGTTATGAAATATTAACGAAATAGTATTAATATTTCATAACAGTTAGAAGGAAGTTATTCCTCATCAACATTTTAAACACAAGTTTTGGGGATTTTCCATTACCACTATCAACTAACAGTGGCCTTCCACTGAGTTTTAGGAACAGAGTTTTTGTTCTTATCCTCTATCAATAATTCAATATGAGGGACATGCAAGGGGAGTTAGGTAGTTATGGAAGTTAGAGATTTAGTTAGTCAAGTTGTTAAGCCAGTTAATTGACTCCCAATAGATATAAATATATGCATTTTATTAATACAGCATACTGCTCCCTCAATTCTATCACCTGTCCATTCAGCTGCTTATGTTTTTATTGAAATTTCCATTGTGATTTTGATCTAACCTTATTTTACGATTGCTGATTTGATGAACTTATTTTCAATTTGACTGAATTCCAGGTAGAATTTAATGAGGAGGGAAAGGTCATTGGTGTCACATCTGAAGGGGAAACTGCGAAGTGCAAAAGAGTTGTCTGTGATCCATCGTACTTGCCTAACAAGGTATGACCAATAAGTGATATTGACCATATCCAAACAATTTATGTGATGTTACTGACTATTCAAAGTTTAAAACAAGATACACTTACCTAGAATCAAATTATAATAAAAGAATTGAGCTGAACCTTTATTAGAGAAGCAAAGTGTGATGCTCTTGGTAAAGTGAATGGTGAACCTCTCTATCTTTCTATAATAGAAACTTGTTATTGTGTCAACAGGTGAGAAAGGTTGGCAGGGTTGCTAGGGCAATTGCCATAATGAGCCACCCAATACCCAACACCAATGACTCTCATTCAGTGCAAGTTATTCTGCCACAGAAGCAGTTGGGCCGAAAGTCAGACATGTAAGCTTTTATACAAAAAAAAAAAAGAATGAAAGAAAGGGGATTCTTTAACAGATCCCTGATATATACATATTCTGATGTTAGGACTAACAATTGACCTGACTTGAGGATGCCTTGAACAAAGCTTGGCTTGTCAATTTCAACTAAATTTGGGTCAGAGTAGTTCACTTCTAAATTTCATTTAGAACTTGATAAGAATAACAATAATATTCAGAGATACTTCAGTCCTTATTATAAGAGCTCAAAATTTGAATTGCATTGGTCTTTTTTACAGGAGCTCACTAAGGGTTGTTTGTGTATCTAATGCATTTTTACCATTTTTGACTGTGATTTTTCATATTTCCGCTCATTATTACACTATCTCTCTCTCTTGCCCCCTTATTAATAAGGGCATGTTTGGAAAGAAGTTGATTTCTTACAAACTTGTTGGTTTTAACTAATTTTAGCTTTTTTTATTACACCACATAATCTAGTTATTGAGCTCTTATAACAAGGACTGGAGGGAGAAATTTATTTAAGAGTATGCATTTCTTATATACTCATGTTCTAGGTAGCAATCATTCTCAATATCAAAGTTAAATTATAGTTATTAGATATTTTGTTCTAGGGTGTGCATTGTCAATTTTATCATGGATAAACATAAATTCTGAGTAAATGTTAAATGTATTTGAGCTAATGATGATTGGTCAGTCCTAAAACATAGTGTTGTTCTACTTTCTACACTGACTGGTTTGTTTGATCTGCTGGGCAGGTACTTATTTTGTTGCTCATATTCCCACAATGTTGCCCCAAAGGGAAAATTCATTGCATTTGTATCAACAGAGGCAGAGACGGATCAGCCTGAGATTGAACTAAAGCCAGGAATTGACCTTCTGGGGCCTATTGATGAGATTTTTTTTGATATTTATGACCGATATGAACCAGTCAATGAGCCTTCCTTGGACAACTGTTTTATATCAACAGTGAGTTTATTATTGTATATGTTATTGCCAAAGGGTCCAGTAAAACCATTGGAGGGCCTAGGAATTTTTTGGTTCACACTTTGTGTTTTTTTGTTTTTTTTTTGTTGGGTTGGGGGGGGGGGGTATTGCTGGGGATAGCAGTTTGATTGGTGCCTTAAAGTTTTGGTGTTCATTGCAATTATCAGTTTGTGAAGTTGAGATTTCGGCATTAGATATTAACTTTTCTTTATTTGTGAAATGGGTGACAGAGTTATGACGCTACTACTCATTTTGAGTCAACTGTTGTGGATGTCCTCAACATGTATTCGATGATAACAGGAAAGGTATGTCTTACACTATGATTCACTTGTTTTCTGTACTTGAATGAACCTGTCCATGTCTATACGTGTTTTATTGTACACCAATCAGATTGCCATGAACAAAATGAATAGACTTACATATGAAAGGAAACAAATGTACAAAATCTAGTAAAATAACTACTCCCTCCGGTCCCTAATCTAAGAGCCCAAAATTTGAATGATTTTGGTCCCTAATGTAAGAGCTCACCTCATATTCTCTCATTTAATGCATTTTTTCCTACTTTACCCCTAACTCTCTTTCATATTTATTAATGCTTATGCATTTCTCTCTCTTAAAAGTACCATAATAAATATGGGCAATTTTGAAAAAGAAGCATTAACTCCAGACACCCAACTAACATTCACATGTTTTCTTAAGAAGCGTTTTTTTGACGGCTAGCTCTTACATTAGGGACCGGAGGGAGTAAGAAATAAGAATCACATTGAAAAATTATTTCCCCGTTAACAATTTTTCATGCAAATCTACCCAATGACCAACCCACATACAGTTATTCCATTTGCACTGTTTCAACTTTTGATTCTCTGAAGTAGGCAATGACAAAGCCAAAGTAGTGTGGTTACTTGTACTGTTTCAATGCATCTTTTCCACTGTTGTACATGATCGAATCTTCTGCATTCTGATAGATCTATGCTCTAAGTATAAATGGAACAGTAGAAAAATAAGTGCAAGAGGATGGCAATTGAGGGAATGGTTCAAGTTTGGGAACACTTTTAAATATGTAAGGGTCTATTTTGTCTTGGAAGTTTTCATTTAGGAGCTATTTTGCCTTGATAGTACTTTTTGGTTCTAAATTGTCCCAAAACTTTCAAAATGTAATGATAAATGTTGATATTGACGTCTAATATTTTGACGGTAAAGAGAAAACCTTTTTCCCTTTTAATATTTGAGGGCAAAATTGGATCAAAAAATCCACTTAGGGGCTGAGGCAAAATAGCTCCTGAGCGAAAACTTCTGAGAAAACATAGACCCTTCATTAGATAGGTCATACACTTCATTTTTTGACCTGATTTTAAGTTGAAACTGATGATGGTTTATTTCTTATTTATAATCAATATGTTGTTTTGGTGGATATCGACTTGTTTAGATAATTCATAACTGATGGATTGGTCTAGTTTTGATACATTGGTTAGATAGATTTATGATGTAAGTTGATTGGAAGTTGTTGCAATCGCTTCCACATGCCATTGGCAAGTTGTTGGTTTTAATTTTGTTGATGTGGAGCCTGGAAACGAAATCCCTAGATCAACGACAGTTTATTATATTTCCTGTGTCTTTAGTGGATGGGGCTTCTATGATGCTTAATTTTACTGAATGAATTCTTACCAGGTTATTGACCTCAGTGTGGATTTAAGTGCTGCTAGTGCCGCGGAAGAGTAATAAGAAAGTGTTGCCTTGCTCAACCTTATTTCGTAGCTGATGGAACCTGAAAATGTACTCTTGTTGTGGTTCATTATAAATTATGATATTAATATTTACGGTGTATTACGCTTTAACTTTGGGCCAAATAGATTTGTATGTGACTGGGAAACTTTGTCCTCATGGGCAACAGTCTGTTGGTTTTTTTTCCCCATTTTTTTTCGTTTTCTGCTCAGTTACATGTTCGTGTATACTGTATATGATGTGTGGTGGTGCCGTAGTTGTGTCATTGTGTGAATGAAGAAACACTCAATTACACGTGGATCTATGATAACGGGGAAACTACATGGTTCACTGGATTGATTGTGGGGTAATTAATTTAAGTCCCATGTAAAAGACATAATTAAGAATGAAAATTTATTTGAAGTCCTTGGAACCTATCTAATACTCCCTCCGGTACTAAATATAGGACCTAGATGACTTTTTTGAAAAATCCTAAAAAAACCAATTCAATAAGTTAATTATAAATTGATTTACTTAATTTTTTCTCTTAGACTAGTTTATTTTACTTATAAGCTAATGGATAATCTAAAAAGATATCAAATATGTCATGATTTAATAACCTATTTCGCAACCTTAATCTTTCCAAAAAAAAAGTTATCTAGGTCTTATATTTAGAACCGGAGGTAGTATTATCTTTGTAGGAGTGGATCCCACATCTAATATATATATAAAAAATCCCCCATTATCCACAGTTCACCCCGCTTCTATTCCCCAACTCAAGCCACCATCCCACCTCCCACTCTCCCTCCCTCTAACAACTACAGCGGGCAGAGGAGGGCAATCGGTGAAGGGGACATGGGAGTTGTTAGTTGTAGAGGGAGAGTTAAGAGTGGGAGGTTCTGAGGTGGGAGAGAAAGGTGTGGGTGGTAGATTCTTTTATTATTTAATGTTAGTGCTTAATTTTTTTTTTTTGCTTAGAGTCTTCGGTGTCCGGCCCCCTTCGGGGAATCGACTAATCCGGCCGCCGGGATTCCCCAATTGGGGGTGACGACTTCCCTAGGGTTCGAACCCATGACCTGGTGGGTATGCGGTGTCTTACCTTCCCCATGACCTGGTGGGTATGCGGTGTCTTACCTTCCCCTTTCTTACCAGCTGGTCTACGCCCCCTTGGGCTTAAAAATTACTCTCTCTAGTTCCTAACATAAGAGTCTAAAATTTGAATGGTTTTAGTCCCTAATATAAGAGTTCATCTCACATTTTCTCCTCATTTAATGTATTTTTTCAACTTTACTCTCTTTTGTATTTATTAATTCTTATGTATTTCTCGCTCTTAAAAGTATCACAATAATTATAGGCAATATTGGAAAAGAAGCATTAACTCTAGACATCTAACTAACATTCACATATTTTCTTAAGAAGTGTTTTTCTAGCGGCTAACTCTTATATAAGTTAGGGACCGAATGGAGTAGTTGGTTACTTATAGACTACAATTGTGTTGTTTGATTCATGTAACCTACCCAACATAGTGAGATAAAACTTTGTTGTTAGATAAAACTTTGTTGTTGTTGCTTTAAAAATAATTAGTTTGGTTTAAGGGAATTCAAATCAATTTTCACATTTCATGGGATTTGTTATTAATTATTTTCTATGTCCCTCACATGAGATCTATAATTCATTACACTATTGATTTATGTAGAAATTAGAGAAGGCTGACATTTATTGGAGATAATACCCGCATCCCATTATTTTACCTTTATTGCATTAACGGTCCCTGTATTTTTAAAACGCATGTAAACCTTCAAGGTAAAATTTTATTATGGCTAGATGGTATTCTAACTAATCAAGCTTCATTCCGACATGGGTTGTCTGAAAGTGCGTCATGCGATATCTAAAATTATGTTGCAGAAATCAAAAGTATTCTTTGTGCTTTATGTTATTGTCCTCCTGCGCACTTGACATGGGAAGGCAGGAAGCCCTAGCTCAGTTAGAGATGTAGTCTCATTTGATCGAACACAATGATATTTCCGTGGGTCACTTAACTTGTACCTTGTCTTCATTAGTTATAGTAAGTGGCAAATGGGTTCTATATTTTGCTATAGGGTGTAAAGTTATCTTGCTCTCAAGAATAATCATATTTCGTATTTTCAATTATTATATACTTTAGTCACCATCAATGTTCAGTTCCAGGACTAAGGCTTATGTAACATAGGTTGCTGCAAAGGTAGTGTATGTGTATTATATTAATATTAATGTTAATATTATAGTAAGTGGCAAATGGGTTCTATATTTTGCTATAGGGTGTAAAATTATCTTGCTCTCAAGAATAATCATATTTCGTATTTTCAATTATTATATACTTTAGTCACCATCAATGTTCAGTTCCAGGACTAAGGCTTATGTAACATAGGTTGCTGCAAAGGTAGTGTATGTGTATTATATTAATATTAATGTTAATATTATAATATCGCAATAAAATTAAATATGCTCAACAGGATTTTTCGTGAGAAATCAAAGGACATGTGAATTATAGGTTGTGAACCAACCAATCGAATTCATTGTGACGACCTCTCTAATTCTCCAAAAGTGATAAGTATATGATGAAAGGAAATAGAAATAAATAAATAAAACTTTTGAATTATAACAATAACAACTTCTAAAGACTATTCATTGGAGAAATTATTGAGAAAAGGAAAAGCGAGTCATATAATCAAATACCCTCTCCGTTCCTAAATATAAGATCACTTTAGGGAGAAGAGTTTGTTCATAAATATAAGATTATTTTCTAATTTGACTCAAATTAACCTTATACTCCCTTCACCCATAAAATAATGGTTTGAAGAAAGTGAGAGAATATTTTTAAAACTTAGGTGAGGGGTATTTTGGAAATTTCATGTAATCCTAACTCATTGAAATTTCTTCCTAATCTCTCCAAATTTGTTAAAGTAATCTTATATTTAGGAAGGGAGGGAGTATTTATAACAAAAGAAAAGTTTTATATTTTGGTTATAATAATTTGTTAGGAAATAGGAAGACACCGAGGATGTTTTTCAAACAGGGATTGAAAGTGTATTTTTGATAAATTTAATGAATGGAGTTTGGACTAAACATAATTGGTATTTGGTAACTAGAGAAATATTGAGAATTGTGATAAATGCGTTGAGGCTATGATCACATGTTCATCTACATTATTCCAATATAAAAATTGGACCCCATTTTTTCAAAACAAAACAAAATATCATCATTTTAAGAAAAAAACTTCTTCTTTCATGTTATTATTGTGGATCCATAATTGTTTCCAATAATCTCTAGGGAATGAATTCAATTAGTGGATATCCACACACTTAGTATTTGTTTATAGGTCATAACAAGATAACTATTGATAATGAAATCTCTTACCTCTATTCTTTTATAGCTCCTAATAAGATCTTAGCAAAGTACTAACTATTTGTTTTCATGCCTCTTGCATTTGTTCAGTATTAGAAAAGACATCTGAGTATTTTCAAAGACATCTATTCATTCCAAAAGTTACCTTGTAACTTCAAGGCTCCACATTATTGTCTTTGGGATATAATTATTTAACGCAGATCCTACTACCTTTTGATTTAAAGTTTCAAAATATTATCCTTCAAAACTTTTGTAATGGACAATCCAAGTGTTATTTCTTCTTTTCTTGGTTTGTCTCCAAACTTTGACCTTACGTACATTCAAAGCCTCAGTTTACAATTGTTCAACTCTTAGCTGCTTGATGAAAGGTGATGGTTAATCAAAGATTGTAAAGCTAACATTTAGATTGTGAGTGTTGAATTATGCAGAATTCTTATTCTTTTGATAAGATCTTATATACTCCCTCGGACCCTTATATGATGATTTATTTTAGTGTCAAATGCATTTTTTTTTCATTTTACCCTTACATTAGTATTTCACACACATTCTTTTTCATATTTTTTTCATATAATTGTTGTCTCACTCTTTTGTAAATAAGACAACTTTTTAATAAAAAAGGCACACATTTATCGTTTTTTGACCAATTGTAACTTACTTTCTATGATATTGCAATTTATTTTAAAGGAAAAGGGGCATTACGAAAAAACATTGCTTAATTTTAAAAGAATCAGTACTAAAGTAAAAAAGGAGAGATTGAATAACCCAAGAAGTCAACTAAAAATAACTTAATTTCAGTATGCTCACTTGAATATAACGAAAAACTGATGTTTTATGAAGAAATATAAATATATGAAGGTATTCAAAAAATAAATAAGATAGGTTCAACAAAATCCTTAATTAAAGTACGTTCCACAAAATTTTGCAATTAAATTAAGGTCTCAATGCAAATTCTAATTAACAACTTGTTAGTGACCAATTGTTCCATTTGTTGACACTAATATGATATAAATTACTCCCTCCGGTCCTAAATATAGGACCTAGATGACTCTTTTGAAAAATCCTAAAACAAGCAAAAAATTAGTTAATTATAAATTGATTTACCTAATTTTTTCTCTTAAACTAGTTTATTTTACTTATAAGCTAATGGATAATCTAAAAAGATATCAAATATGTCATGATTTAATAACCTATTTCGCAACCTTAATCTTTCCAAAAAAAAGTTATTTAGGTCTTATATTTAGGACCGGAGGTAGTATATGATAACCAACCATATTGGATGACGTGGAGACAACTTTTAAGACCTCTATAATAACATGATGGACATTCATCACAATTTTCAAATTATTTTTCTAAAAATTTTTCAAGCTGAAGTTTACCATGAGAGAGGTGACTATTTAAATCAATTAAGAAGTTTTTATAAAAAAGTGAAAAATATTATAGAATAGTTAGAGACAATGAAGCAATATGTAATTATTAGTATTCCCTCTATTTCCTAATATAAGAGCCCAAAATTTGAATGGTTTTGATCCTTAATATGAGAGCTTATCTCACATTCTCTCCTCATTTAATGTGTTTTTTCCAACTTTGCCCCTGACTCTCTTTCATATTTATTAGTATTTATGTATTTCTCTTTCTTAAAAGTATCACAATAAACTCCAGACAACCAACTAACACATACATGTTTTCTTAAGAAGCATTTTTTTGGCGGTCAACTCTTATATTAGGGATCAAAGGGATTATATTATAAGCCTATAAGGTGAGCATTATTTGGTAATGTTTTTTTTAAAATAAATAAATAAATAGACCGGTGCGTGCATTCTACGCAAGCTAAGCAGCTTAATATTTACGCGGGTTCTTTTTTAAATTGAGGCGGTTCATATATTTTCAATCCGTCTCTTCTCTCAATTCTCATACACACACAGACGCTCCCTCCCGCCAAAAGCCAAAGCATCCCTCCCTCCCTCCCTCCTTCGTTTGCCTCTTCTCTATATGAAACCCTAATCTCTCAATTTCTGTCTCTCCTCTCCGCCTCTTTCTTCATATCATTCAATTTGGTCCTTGCCGTTTACAGCTTCATACTCACTTCTCTCCTCTCTTCAATTTTTTTGCTACACTTTAATATTTATTCCACCATGGTTTATGCCCTTCTTCATCCACTTACTATTTATTTTTTTTGCTTCAACCACCTCTATCCTCCTCCTGATTTATACATTATTCCCAAACCCTAACCCTAACACATACCCTCTTCCCTTCATCAATTTCTGCCTCTTAAGTGGTCAAACCCTTTCTCTATGATTCAATTTGGTGTTTTCAGTTTGGGAGGTATTAAATGGAGTGCTCTATTATTTTGTTTCCTTAATTTTTTTAAAAAAGAAACCCACACGGTATGAATATGGGAAAATGACAGAAAAATGTCACTTGAATTTCATTTGGACAAATAGGGGTCTCCAATTCCAGTTTGGACAAATATGGGTCAGTCCCCTATTTGTCCAAACTGAAGTTTGTGTCAAATGACCTAAATGCCCTTATCTTATATTATCACTAAAATCCCTTTCTCTCCTTCATCATCTACAAATCGTCTGAACAAAACCAAATCATAGAACCCAACTACCTTTTTCTACGCAGAACCCAACTTCCTTTATCTCCTTAATCGATCCTAAATTTCATTCTTCTTCACCGAATCCAACTCCCTGCAACACTTCCTCTCCATCACTCTCTCCCTCGTCAAACTTCTCTCTCTTCCCCAAGGTTTCATCTTTTTCTCCTTCTTATCTTCCCATTTCTCTTTTCAAGCTCATGGGAATAATGGGTATGTCATTTTTTTCTGTTTTAACCATCTCATTTACCTGATATTGTCTTGGGGAACTCCATTTATATGGAAGTTTTTTGCTATTTCACTACAGTTGTGTAATGGAGTTATTAAGGAATAGAAATCCTTGTCTTATTTTAGGTATGACTCTATTTTTAATTATGATTGGCAAAGAGGAATGATGAATGTTAGCTAGTTGCAAGTTTAATTGGAGATTTTTGCTGTTGCATTGGCCGGACTGAAAATATAGAGGGTTTCATTTCTCTGGTTTTAGGAATATGCTGAAAGTATTCTTAAGTATAATTAGAGTGAAGTTAGAAGTACTGGGGTTAAATAATCAGGAAGCACATGATTTCCATGGAGCTATAAATGTTCTGTCATGATTGAATACTTGTTTGCTGTTGAAGGTGTATAATGGTATATGACATAGCCAAAAATAATAATCATTTTGGATATGTATGAAACATTCTGCAGAAAAACCATGGTTTTGGCTGAATTATATTTTACTCCTGCTTTATGGTTCAATTTGACCAAATAAATGTTGTGGCTAAATTATAGTTTACTCTTGCTTTACAAAACATTCTACCTCTATTTCTTTCTTCTTCGCTCTTTTGATTGAGCATAATGATTTGTCTGTTTTGTAAACCATGTGGGTTAACATATAAATGTTGTTATGCATATTGAAAACATTGTTTTTCCTGCAATGGCTGAACTGATGTGAGTTACAAATACCTCAATTTCTCATTGGAGAATTGGATGAGTGACTTCATGTTAATCATAAGATTTGTTGCTATTTCTCTTTCACTGGCTGCTTGTTTTCATTGACTTTAGAAAAATTGTCATATCAGGTATTTTTGGTAGTAAATATTAATATTTTGATCACTACTTTTTTTCAACAATTAGTCAACGAGTTTCCACTTTGTCAATCAGGAATCTCATGGAAGCCTCATCTTATGGAGTCTAAAATGTCACTGCACCAAACATCACTAAGGACCCGCTTACCTAGAGCGAAAAGTCATGGGAATCAGAGCACAAGGAGCCCAAAAAACTTCATAAATTTAAAACTAGGACTTCAATGATGGACAATAGTTATTTTTAGGTTGATTAAGTAGTTTTATATATAGTTAGGCTGAACAACATACCATGGTGTGAATGTTGTATATATAAGTTTGTTATTAGGTTCAATTTCTCGGAAGACTTGTTGTGCATATTGTATTTGTTGATATGGTATACAAGTTTAAATGTGCGCAATTGTGTGCATATGGCATCAAACCAGAAAATTACATTAACTATTTTAGTATAGCTATAACCACTCTCGTACAGTGATTAACCACTTCGGTTATTATTTACTTGCAAATGAAAAATAAATTATTGTTTCTTTTGAAACTACATTAAAAAGAAGAGGACATGTAGATCGTGACTGTAACATCTCAAAATTTGAATTATTGATAACATGAATTATGACATTAGAATATCATTACTTGATTAAAAGACATTGTAAATGGGTAAATGCGGATAAATATATTTTTGAGAAAATAATATATCCGTTTTCTTGGAAATTAAAGAAAAATAATTAAAGGTTGAGTTTTAAATTAAAACTTTTATGAAAAGTACTATAGGGTATGATGATACTATAGTGGGAGAAAATATGTAAGTTGATATATAGAATAATTTTATGAATGGTTTTAAAGTAGGAATTTAAAAATGGAAAAGTAAAGATATGCTGTATACATTTGATTCAGATATGCCTTATCATAGGTGATAAAGGAACATACAACGCAATTGAAGATTTGCAACATCACAGAGATAGCTAATGTAAACCCACTTGAATACTCAACTTAACGCCCACTAGAATCATGAAGTGGTAATACAAACTAGAACAAAGCATTGAAATGAAGTTCATCATAGCCAAAACCGAAGTATGAGATAAGTAGAAACTCATCTATAGCACCTATGATAAGGCTTATGCAAACTTCTATTTCTCAACCATAACTGATTTAAAGGTCAAGAAATGCCCCAGAACTGGAGATTCAAGTAATTATTGCCATAAAAAACAACTAATTTAATAAAATACTCCCTCCGTTCTTAAATATAAAATCACTTTGGGGAAATTGATAAGTTCCTAAATATAAGATCACTTCCTATTTTATCTCAAGTTTTGCCCAAACTACCCTTATACTCCCTCTTTTCATTGAAACCCCTCCTCCTTTTAAAGTTAAGTAACTGAGGGGATTTTGGGAAGATCATGTAATTTTATTGTCTTCCTTAATCTCCCCAAATTAATCAAAGTGATCTTATATTTAGGAACGGAGGGAGTATGCATCTACTTGTTTTGTCTTCCTTTTATCATGACTTCCTTAAAATGAAATTAGATTTCTTGACATCCAAAATACTAGCACACATTCTCAAGAAACAGCGGGCTAGTTCTAAGAGTAACTTGATGTAAAACCCACATTCTTGTGTTCTATTCCCATAACTGGTAAGTAGAATACTATCAAAATGAAGTAGAATGAATTGAATACTATCACATAACCAAATCTCATTCAAACTTCAAGCGAGACTAAACTGAACATTGTAATTCAAAAACAAAATATAAAAGCAAAAAACGCCATGGAGCTAATATCTTGGGGGGCGCATAAACATCAAGAAAAAGCCAATAATGGGTAACAAAAGTGGAATCAATAAAATATAGGAAAACGCGAATGGATAGCTATTTTCATGGATGAAATGGTTTTAGGGCATTTGAACATACAATGAGAAGTTTTACCTCGTCTTCAAATAACAGCGGCAAAAGGGCCAACGTAGACGGTGGTCACGTACGCAAAAGATTGCCCTGTTCGCCGAAGAAGATGAAGGGAAGAGTGTTGACAGTCCACAGGTTAGATGAAGAAGATTAAGGGTATTTTTTTTTTTTTGTGAGAGTGAAGTGAGTGGATATTTTAGTGAAGGGCGGGAAAGACATCTTACTAACATTTCATTTGGACAAATAGAGGGCTAACCCATATTTGTTCAAGTTGGAATTGGAAACCCCTATTTATCCAAATGAAATTTAAGTGGCATTTTTCTATGATTTTTCCTAATTAAAAGTCAGAAAGTTGAAAGTAAAGTATAGAAAAGGCAATAGAGGTAAAGTAAAGAAAACGTAATAAATTCAGTTCAATAAAAAAAACGTAATAAATGGGGCCGGGGATGGTCGACCGGAGAAAGAACGGGTTTAGCGCGTAAGCGTGTGGAGACAAAAGCGGTTGACTTGAGCGTCAATAGCTGTCTGTCCCCGTAGGCACTAGTCTGTATCTCTCTCTGGTGTTGGCGATATGAACCAAACTTGCTTGGTTGGAAGGCAGTTAGTTGTACTTGTATGATTGTATTTGTATGTATCTATGAATGCCTGTTTTCCGTCGCCCAAGTTCGCACCTTCTGGGTCCCAAACAGATAGACTGGCATATACACGCACACATACATACGTATTCGTATTCGTATTCGTATTCGTATTCGTATTCGTATTCATCTCCATCCATCCATCATCAAATCCAAATCCAATGATTGCTATGTAGAGCTGTGCACATATTCATCATTCATCATCCATCATCCATCATCCATCATCCATCATCCATCCCAAGGAAAAGCATGGATAGCATAGCGGCGCAATTGAAGAGAGGCATCTCTCGCCAATTCTCCACCGGCTCGCTGCGGCGGAATCTGAGCCGGAAGTTCTCGCGGCAGTCGTCGTTGGATCCGAGGCGCAACAATATGCGGTTCAGTTTCGGGCGGCAGTCGTCGCTGGATCCGATTCGGCGGAGCCCGAGCGGAGAGAATGAGCTGGCGGTGCCAGAGAAGCTGGACTGCACCATGCAGCTGCTGTTCATGGCGTGCAGAGGGGAGGTGAGGGGGGTGGAGGACCTGCTGAACGAGGGCATCGACGTCAACAGCATCGACCTGGACGGCCGCACGGCGCTGCACATCGCGGCCTGCGAGGGCCACGTGGAGGTTGTGAAGCTGCTGCTCACTCGCAAGGCCAACATTGACGCTCGCGATCGGTGGGGCAGCACGGCTGCTGCGGACGCCAAATACTACGGCAACACCCAAGTGTACGACATTCTGAAGGCGCGCGGCGCCAAAGTCCTGGTCTGCTATCTATTCATTCATTCCCGCTCATTTCTTTTCTTTTATCTACCTTCCCTCCTTTTCTTTCAAACTAACTAACTAACTAACCACTCACCCCTTCAATTCAATTCAATTCAATTCTCCCTTAGAAATCCCGGAAGACTCCCATGTCTGTTGCTAATCCCCGTGAAGTTCCCGAGTATGAACTCAATCCCTTGGAGCTCCAGGTCCGCAAGAGCGATGGCATTTCCAAGGTTAGGTACCATGCGTATGCCTTCTTTTCTTCCCCATTCCCTTTCCTGCCCTTTTCAATTTCCTCTCATCATACGTCTCTCTTTTTGCAGGGGGCATATCAAGTGGCTAAATGGAATGGCACTAAGGTTTCCGTCAAGATCCTTGACAAGCACTCTTATTCTGATCCCCATACTATGTAATCATATGCCTAAACTATCATGTTTGTGCCTCTATATGATCTGCTTCTATCCTGTTTGGCTCAGCTTTGCCAACTGTTGTTTTAAAAGTTCCCTTTTCTACACAATTAATTGCACGGCATCAACACTGACCTCACTGTTTTTTGACATTCAACTAGAAATGCTTTCAAACATGAGCTCACATTATTGGAGAAGGTTCGGCATCCTAACGTGGTCCAGTTTGTTGGTGCTGTCACCCAAAATATACCCATGATGATAGTTTCAGAGTATCATCCTAAAGTGACCATACTTTCTCTTCCTCTAGTCTTTGCACTTTTTTCTTTTCGTCTTTTTTTTTTGGGCGTATAAGAAAAACAATGAACAATAGAGAGATTAAATGTATCTATATCGTTCCTGTTCAGAGAAGTCAATTGAGATGACTTTGAAATTCTTTTTGAGAGTTTTCGTGTCTAAATTTCCTGTCAATGCTACAATTAATTTTTCAGGGTGATCTAGCAAGTTATCTACAAAAGAAAGGCCGACTATCCCCATCAAAAGCTCTACGTTTCGCCCTTGACATTGCTAGGCAAGTTGTCTTTCCTTACTTCACAGAATCATTTTTTAAAAAGGCTTTATGAAGATAGCTTTGTATAATCTTCACTTTATACCTGCCATTCTCTCTCATTGTGCATGCTCTTTGATTTTTGATGCTTTGGTTTTGGTTATTTCTCAGGTTGATATAATAACAATGGCCCCAAATTATTATTCTCTTATTGGCGATTCTTTTGTACTTTTCATATATAGGATATTTTGATTTATTTCTTGTTAGCAGGGGCATGAATTATCTCCATGAATGCAAACCAGATCCTATTATCCACTGTGATTTAAAGCCTAAGTAAGACGACTTGATTCACGTGTTAATTTAATATGGATGTCATTTACAGATATTGTGCTTTCATTGAAATCACTGTTCCTTTAATATATGAAATTTTGGTAAGGTGCCAGAAATATTTTGCTGGATAGTGGAGGACAGTTGAAAGTAGCTGGATTTGGTTTGGTAAGATTGTCCAAGATTTCACCTGACAAAACAAGGCTGGTGCAACCTGGGGCTAACATTGACCTTTCAAGTAAGTTTTAATGGACATGAAATATAATAATTATCACTGAGATTCTGGTGAATGCCATACTGAACTCCATAAACTGTATGAAAATATTCTGCAATTCATGGAATTAACTCTACAAAACTAAGGCAAATCACCAGTGGCAGATATGTCTTTCCACGGAAAAAAAATGTGTGCAGAAATTATAGAACAGTGATCTGCTGATGCTAGCTATCTTGACTTCTGCCCACTTTTCCTTCAGACCTTTAAAGTATTCCTTGTAACAGAATTACCTAAAGTCACCCGTTTTAGTGAGCACATGTGTTCCTTCCCTGCTGTCAAGATTGAACATTCTTCTCACAGCCAACCCTATTCTTACTCCATCAGATCTCTTTCTTCCCTGATTGAAAGTTAGTTTATTGTTCATTTACTGGTATTGTTGTGTTAAGACTGAGTTTGGTAATAATTTCATTATTGATGGAAATATGAAGATTTCCATGGAAATCATATTTTTACAATATGAACCTTATCCCTTTTTCCTCTCCTTTCATCAAAACCTTTTTCTTCCTCCTTCATTTGATGACGCTGGGGGAACAATGGCAGCAATGACCACCTCCAGCAATTGTGATGGCTGCCTCTCTGGAAATGGGGGTAGCGAAGTCTTAATCCATCAACAGCAGTGGTGTCTTCAACCACACAACCATGATGGAAGGGCATACCTTGTGATGACAGCAACAAGTAATAGAGTAGCTACAAGACTTATATGTTTAAAGTCTATGAGTTGGGTACTGTGAGTGGTTCCTTTTGGAGTCTATAAATTGTCTCTTTTTTTGACCAGGTATAAATTGTCTCTTCAATTCGACAAAAAATGAGAGAAGAACTTGAATTGTGGCTTGGACCCTTTGAGAGTGGAGAGAGTTTCTGTCAAGCCTTGTGAGAGTTGAGTCTTTGTGCTGTTTTTATCTTTGGGCTAAGGTGCATAAATGCCCTTGTAATTTGGTTTTCATGGTGCACCCAATCCGGCAAAGTTTGTTTTGGCTCATAAGTGCCATGTAGCTAGCAAAATGGGTCAAAATTGACTGTACCATCAATACAAGCTAGCAACATTAAGGTTCTTTAATGTTAGGGAAAGGTAGGCAGAATAAAATATGCAAAATATCAATTTAGTTTGGCCTGGTTATATTTGATAGTCAAGGCCTCAAGAGACAACTTTTTCTCTCCATGTTTCAACTATTTTTCACATTGAGTCCTCTATTTTGATACAAAAATCTACTGTGAAGTTAATGATTTGGCATTATTCATTGCAGGCTTGTACATGGCACCTGAGATATACAAAGATGATACGTTTGATAGAAGTGTGGATGCATATTCATTTGGTCTTATTGTATATGAGGTACCTACTTTCATAAAATATCAATATGATCGATTTGTTCAATAGGATCATTAGATACAAGAACAAAGTCTTGCTTCACTATGTGGGGTTGACTACATGGATTGTATGATATCATTGTGTTCTATTAGCAACTAAATCTTTTGATATAGTAGTATTATTAAGTAATAATGTCAGATACTTGTTCAAGAAAACTTTCTTTTGAATTACGTGCCTTGACCTTCATGTTCTTTAGGGTTATTAGTCCAATTAATAAATTTTAATAATTAATTATATTGGGATTGTTTTTTAATATTTCCAACCACCCTAGTCTGCACAATTTATCATGTGGGAGCAAAGTGACTGATAAGAACGGGAAAATAGTAAAAATAAATTTCTTTTCTTTTGATGATAAGTAAAAATAAATTTCTATTAATTCATGAAATCAGAATCCAACACCAATAAAGTAAATAATGATGGGGTAAATCTTTAATAGAAGATGATTAATACATCGACTAATAAAGCCTAGGAGAAACCCCCAACAAGAGAAGTATCTCTCCCAGATAAAATATATTCTAGACTTCATTTTATAGATACTAAGCTTCATTATTTATACACAAAAGAGCTAACAATAACTCCCCTCAAATCAAGGCCCATTAATCGATTACTTAAAAATAACTCCCAATAAATATATTTAAAATAATACATTTGATCAAGTAAATAGTTCTAATTTAAACCCAGATAATACTAAATTTGAGAATCACCCAACAAAACAGAAAATATCTTAAATAAATTAGAAAATATATAAAATACATTAAATAAATAGTTATTATTAATATTTCCATAATATTTTAAAGTTTGAATTATCTTCATTTTCTTTCTTTCTTTTTTTTTGAGCACATCTTCATTTTCTTTTCTTTTCTTTTCTTTTTGATACAGAGCACATCTTCATTTTCTAAAAGTGGCTCATTAAGAAGGGGCCATGTGGATGGTTCATTTTTGTACCTTATATGTCGCATTGCAATGATATTTTTTCTGAGACTTTGTTAGACCGTATGATCCATTTGTTTTGTGTGTACAGATGATAGAGGGTACACAGCCCTTACACCCGAAGTCTCCGGAGGAGGCCTTGAAACTTATGTGCATAGAAGGAAAAAGACCACCCTTCAAGATCAAAACAAAAAGTTATCCTCCAGATTTGAGAGAGTCAGTCAGTTTTCTTAAAATATAAAACACAGCTTTCATATGTTCAGTATAATTTGAGAGCTGTCTAACTATAATGTATGCAGGTTAATTGAGGAATGTTGGGATCCAGAACCTCTTGTCAGACCAACATTTTCAGAAGTCATTGTGCGATTGGATAAAATTGTTGCAAACTGCTCAAAACAAGGATGGTGGAAAGATACTTTCAAGCTTCCTTGGTATGTTTTTTGTACTGAGGAACTCTTATTCGTTGCTTTGCAAGTATAATGAAGAAAGGATTTGAAAATTTAAGGTGTTTGCTAGATTAACATCATCTGTATATTTTAAATTGATTGATGTGTGTCTGGTGCTTGGCAATGAAGTTTGTGATAGAATTTGGTCTGTTGTGAAGTGAGAATGTGGCCTCTTACTGTCTTTTTTGTTCTTTTCTTTGGGATAATACAATTTTTTGTCATTGAACATTCACTCAATTTTAATTTTGGTCCATGAACTTCATGATCGGTTGTTTTGGTCCCTAAACTTGTGATTAATTTTGGTCTTGGTCTCTCAACTTTATAACTATTTTTGTGCCATTTATAACTATATTGATTTTCTTGATTTCTTTTAAAGTTCAAGAATCAAGACTAAAATTGACTTTAAATTCAGGGATCAAGATCAAAATTGACTGTAAGCTCAATGACTAAAGCCATTGATTTCAAAGTTTAGAGACTAAGACCAAAATTGACCAAAACTTTAGGGGACTATAATCACTGATTTTGAAGTTCAAGAACCAAAACCAAAATTTAGCTAAAGTTCATGGACCAAGTGTTGTACTTTATGGAATTTTTTTTATTCTGAAGGTATTTTGAGGTTGTTATCTTGACTAACTAATAGTGTTAGTGCAATAAAAGATGCTATAATATTAACGAAGTGATTAATCCTTTGCTTAGGCAAGTTTTTCTGCTAGTGTTTTTTCTATATAGGAGAGTCTTATTTTCTTCAAGAGTTTTTCTCCAAGTGTTTTCGGTTACCACAAGAATTAATTTCCTTATTTGGAATGGTGGAATACTATTTGTCATTCTCCTCATTTTCTTTGACCTTATCTTGGTTGTGGATGATCAATTGATGTACGGATTAGTTGATTAACTCTTATTATTTAGGGCAAAGGTGCAATTTTACTAAAAGTGCATTAGCCACAAAAATGTTTTTCTTGTGCAAATTTATTTTATGTACAATTAGAATTGGTGCAATTTTGTTAACACTGTCAACTTTTGAACATTGATTGTTAAACTTTAGTTATCTGGAATGTTTACTTTCGACAGCCAACGTCCGAGACTTTGATGGTTTTGGTAAAAATGCACTCATTATAATTGTTCGTTGGTAACTTTGTTTCAAGAAGAACTTTTTTGTGCCAAGTGCTTTTAGTAAAAGTGTTTTTAAAAAATGCACGTTTTCCCTATTATTTTGTGCATTCTTAACTTGCGTTATGTGAATATCTCAATATGAGCAGGAAATAATTGCAAAGAACGGAAAGAGACAAAATTGCCCTGAATCAGTTATTAAACTTCATGTTGCAATTGTTGAAGTTGGAACAACCACAAGATCATCTTATATGGCTTCTGACACGTCAATAAATGAAACTCCAATAGTTATATGATCCCTTGATGGTTTGAAGCGGCACTTTAGTGCAAAACATGCTTGAAGCCAATAATGTATTTTTTAGCTATTTATTCTTGGACTACAAATTCACAATTGATCATCGTACTTTATTGTCTATTTGGACTATATGCCACTTTATTGTCTATTTGGACTATATGCCATACTGCCATGTGTCGATTATCGGAAGCGACGCTTTCACCGTATCTTGAATGATCAAGTGCCTATTGAACGATGACTCTTAGAGGGTGTCATCTCAGTACTTTTTTCGGCTATACGCGAATGATGTTAGTGATGAGCATAAATCCAACTCATATATCCACAATTTAAGGGCTTACTTTAAATGAATATGGTGATATCTAATTTTTGTTTAAAATCAGTTGTAGAAAATTTGAAAAAAATTATATCCTTGATTGTACCCAGTTCATAAAAATAGTTATTCATTGATAAAGGGAAGGTCCAAAAATGATACATAACTATTGGTCAAGGAACAAAAATAATACATAACTATTCTAAGGTACTCAAATGATACTTAATTTTTACTATGTGATTAAAAATGATATTTTCACTGATATGACAATAAGATTATACATGAAAAGTCCAAAATGTCCTTATAAGATAAATAACAATAATAAAAATACACTCAACCCCACATTTCTCTCTCCTCTTTCCCCTCCCTCTTCCTCCGACAACTCACCCCCGCGGTGGAGGCAGAGCGGCGACGATGTCCTTGACGGCCGGCGGTGAACTTTTGGAGAAGGAAGAAGGAAGGAGAGAGTGAGGAAGAATAAGAAAGAAAATTTATTTAATTTATAAGGGCATTTTAGATTTTTCATGTCTAATTTTATTGTCATATTAGTGAAAATATCATTTTTTATCTCATGCCCAATAGTTGAAAATCATTGGTATACCTTGGAAAAGTTATGTACTATTTTTTGCTTATTGGCCAATAGTTTTATACTATCATTTTTAGGCCTTCATTGCATTGAAAAATATGAAAAACAACTTAACAAACCCTCTCCTTATCTTAGTATAAAGTATAATCCAAATAAATCTTAATATTCAAACAAAAGTTAATTCTGTTTTTTAATAATAACTAGGTACCATAATCTCAAAGGATTTATACAAGGCTAGGAAGCCTAACATATGTTTATTTATCCTTGATGAAATGTGTTGGTTGATCAAAGGTAGCACCTAGCTGATCACCTGATCGGAACAAATTTGATTCTCATAGAGTGTGTTTGACTGGACTTTTTTTGAGAAATATGTCAGCTTATTTTTGGTGTGTGACTTATTTCTTTGTTTGGCTGGACTTATTTTTCACTCAGCTTATTTTTAATAAGCTAACTTATTAATAAGCCATTTTGGTTAGCTTATTTTAGAAAAAAAGTCAGCTTATTTTTCTACATAACTTAAAAATAAATCCATTTTAAACAAAAATTCAACCAAAAACGTTTATAAGTCAAATGGAAAAATAAATCAATTTTTTCAAAGTTCATCCAAACATAAAAATAAGTCAAACTAAAGCTTATTTTCTAAATGATTTAAAAATAAATCAGCTTAAAAATAAGTCATTTTTTCACAAGTCGAGCCAAACACACCCATAATCTATCTAATTGGAGTATATTTTTTCTAATTCATACTCCCTCCGGTCCTTATTATAAGTCACCAACCGCCTCTAAATTTTGGTCCTTAATATAAGTCACCAACTACCATTAACTAAGTCATTTATTAAAATTTTCTCAATATACCCTTATCATTGGAAAATGAGCATTGGAAGATGAGAAGAAATAGGAGATGAAAAAGGCACATGCATACTCATAAAGATAGGAGATTAATGAAGAGAGAGAAAAGCTAGTGAGTCATAGTGATAAAGGTGAGAAGGGTAAAAATGGAAAAGACACAAAATATAAGACCGATTTAATGAAGCAACTTCCATTAACTTCCATTCCTTGGTATGTACAATTTGGGTGGTTAGTGACTTATAAATAGGACCGGAGGGAGTATATCTTATTGAAATCCAATTTTGAAACAATTCTAATTCTCTACTCATGCTATGATGAATAAGAGGAGTTTTCGTCATCCAAGGAACCAACAATCTCTTGGAAAATTTGTAGCATGATGGGATTTGAAGGCCTCGAGCATTGTCCGAGGCCAACTAAAGTTCTCTCGTTTACTTTGCCAACCTCCTTGCAGACACGATCAAGTATCGAAAGGAAATTCCTCACGATTATAAAAATCCTAAGCGGATGAGCTTCTTCTTTGGAAGAATTTCCATGGAAATACTCCGTTAGCTTCTTCACTGAAGAGAAAGCATTCTTCTCTTGGGCCTGAACAGAAGCAATTTCCTCCTCTCCCTTCTTTAAGAAAGCATCCATTGTCTCTGAAAAGTTTTGGCTAGTTTCTTTACATGGTAACTCTCTATTCAATTTGTTAACTTGTGCAACTTTTGCAATCCCCCTGGCAAGCTTAGTGACATCACTGCTAAGCATATCTGAATCCATTGTTGCTACCTTGGCAGATGGTGTCTAAAAAGGCTTATAAATATTTGTGTGTTGAAAATTGGCCGAACAATTTTCTTTGTCTGAACCAACCAAGCATAATTTGCCATTTATGATTGAAAATTTTTAGGTAGCAATGCACTTCTTTTAATAAGACCCGGACTTGTAAACATATACTAGTAACCTTCAGCTCATTCAAGAACCATATTTATAAATAATTGAGTGTTCAGTTGAAGTTCAATTTCATCATCACAACTGATCCAGTTTTTGTACTGAAATGTTATAGTAAAAAAATATAGGCTAAAGTATACCTTTAGTCCCTTATGTTTGCATGAAGTTTCAATTTAGTCCACTATCTTTAGAAAGTACACTTTTAGTCCTTCAAATCTAACACTGTCAATCAATTTAACAGAAACTACTGACTCATCAAATTTTAGTGATGACTATTCAATTAAAAGCTTACAAAGCAGAAATATATTATTTTAAGTAAAAAATAAAATCAATCATGAAAATTAAAAATCATATCAAATAATAATCCTTTTTGATAGGATGTTTCCAAATTAAAAATCATGAATTAAAAAATCTTTAAATTGAAAGCTATATCTACTAGGGTTTTTTCTCTGTGACAACTCATCGCAAATTTTCATCTTCTCTCTATTATTAAGCAAGTCTCTTTTGTCTCTTCTTATTTTGTTCTCTACATTTTGTCGATCAAAGAATCCCTCTTGAAGTTCCAGTTTTCTTTTCCTTGTATAATTTTGAAGTTCATAAGTGTTATGATACCAATAATATATTACATCGTAGAAATTGGACTATAAAGGGATAATAAGAAAATAAAGTTGGAGAAACAAAGATAGTGACATTCAGATGGAGTTTCTATATCCAATTTCACGATTTGAATTGAAGGATTTGGCAGGGAAAATGAAGGTAAGGAATTTCTCTCTCATTCCTTTTGTTTGGTTCAGGAAAAAGGGGAAGGGTAAGATTTATCTCCTTACCTTGAAAAATGAGAAGTTTAAACGAAGTGATGCGGACTTATTCAAGAAAGAATCGGACAAAAGGACGTCAAGGACGGAGAAAGAGAGGTGGACATAGAAGTTAGCGTTGAAGCCGAATTTGTTCTTATGGAAGAAGAAGTTTTGCCAAGTTTATTTCTCCTTGATTTTATTTTCTACTCAAAACAATATATTTATGCTTTATCATCTTTAAATCAAACAGTCATCACTAAAATTTGATGAGTCATCACTAAAATTTGATGAGTCAGCGATTTCCGTTAAGTTGAGTAACAGTGTTAGATTTGAAGGACTAAAAGTGTACTTTCCAAAGATAAAGGACTAACTTGAAACTTATGCAAACATAAGGGACTACAGGTATACTTTAGCCAAAAATATATTACCAAAAAAAATAAACAATAATATGCTACACTACAAAGAAATCATTCTTGCCACTAAGAACGATTTTTAAAGTCATTCTTATTTGAATGATATAACATATTGGTAATATATTTTTTTTATTATAGCATTTCAGTATAAAAACCGGATCAATTGTGATATTGAAATTGAACTTCAACTGAATACTCAATTATTTATAAATATGGTTCTTGAATGGGCTGAAGGTTACTAGTATATGTTTACAAGTCCAGATCAGTTCAATTTCAATGATTTTTACTATAGCAAGAACGATTTCTTTGTGGTATAACATATTAGTGTTTATTTTTTTGCTATAACATATTGATAATATATTTTTTTATTATAGCATTTCAGTAAAAAAACCCAACTCGGACTAACAAAGAGAATATATGAACCTATCTATGCAGTAGTGAACATATTTAAAACCGCTCCACTTTCTTTGAATTTCATCTAGGAACATACTCCATTCGTTCTTAAATATAAGATCACTTTTGAATTTCAATTTGTTTATAAATATAAGATCACTTTCCAATTTTTTTCTAACTTTTTCCCAAATTAACTCTAATAATGTTTATCTATTATAATAAGCAAGAGAGGGAGAGTGAGGTTAAAGATATATAGTTAGGATAAATTGGTAATATCACGTGTCAATAACCAACTTAACTAACTTCTTTAATTTACTCAAATTAGGGAAAATGATCTTATATTTAAGAATAGAGGAAGTGTGTAATAAAGTATAGTGATGCCGAAAAAACCAATGGGAAGTATTCTAGGTGCAAATGCAGAGAGGGCATTACTTCGACTTCACACTCTGTTAATGGAGAGAAAAATAAATGGGGAAGTGAATCGAAGTTAGAAATGTAAAGCATTGCATCAACACTCTTAAATGCAAATGGAATATCAAGCATGATTTTAAGAAATTTCTCAGCAGGACCAAGCTTGAAGGCTGATTTATCGTTGAAATCATTCAATCTACGTTCTTCATCTTTGCTTGGAGCCATCTTCCACAAACTATCTAAAAGTTCTGTTCCCAGCATATCCCAATTGCCTATTATCAAGAAAAGGAAGTTGTAGTATATCACTGACATAGAAATCTAGTGTAATCCAATAAACACTCTGATAGAGAGAAAGAACTGAGGCAGACACACATGAGACAGACATGAGATATTATGAAAATGTTATATATGGGATAGAAATGAAAAGAGTGTGAGAAATGAAGGGAGGGGGGGGGGGTCATTAGAGTGAAGGAGCAGAGAAGGGAAGGGGAAGGGCGCAAGGGAACAAATGAGACAAAAAGGATTGTGACCTTCCTGGAGGGCGTTGCCTATTTCATCGACAGTCACATGGAGGGCCCTAAGCAAAATGGCGATGTTGTGAGACTTGTCAGGGTCAACCAAGGTGGGAGGAGGAGCATTGTCTCTAAGAGAGAAATGGGAGGTATGGTTCAACATAAAAAGCGTTTCCATCATTTCCTGGTTCAAGCTGCAGCTGAATGAAAAATGATTAGGAGAGAAAAGAAGAGGATCGGAAGAAAAGAAGCGGCGGTTGCGAGGGGCTTACCGGAAAGAGGCGGGTTGTAAGTGATCCCAAACCGTGGTGCGATGGGAGGCGGGCCTAAGTTGATGCCAGTGCAAAGGTTTCAGCTTGGGCTTTGGAGCGGTATAAAGGTGATTGATAATGTTGTTATTGGAGGAGGAGCATTGGCGAGGAGAGGGAAGGGGCGGCGGAGATGGGGGCTTCTTCGTGGTTGGAATGTGGGTGGTGTGTGGTGAAGGGGAAGAGGAAATGGCATGCCATGGAAGAGCACGCAGAGGAGTGAGCCTGGGAGAAAAGAAGCGGTCTTCACTATTATTGTGGTGGTCGTGATGATGAAGATGGTGGTGTCGGGGCGTCCAGTTTGGGTGAGGGGGCAAGGGAGGAAGGGGTTTGAGGTCGGGAGAAGGGGCCAGACCATGGGCATGGGAAGGGATGGTGAGTGGAGGGTATAATGAGAAGTTGTCATGATCTTGATCATGTTCATGAGGAGGGGGAGAGGAGGGATGGGTACTACTACTACTGCTACTACTACTACTACGGTGGTAAAGGAGGAGGAGGAGGAGGAGGAAGAGGAGGAGGAGGGCAGAGGAAAGGAGGGAGAGGGCAATGACGAGGGCAGTGACAGGGACAGGGTGAGGGCGAGGGCGGTGGGAGGAGGAGGGCTGGGGGATGGTGAGGGAGGAGACGTTGGCGGGAGAGGGAGTTGTTGGCGGTGGGGAGTGGTTGTTGTTCCAAGGGAACAGGAAGAATGGCCTGTCACTGTGAGCGTGAGTTGGAGGAGTTGGAGAAGAGGCGGGGGGTGAGGGGTTGGGCAACAACGCCTCATGCAGCATCCGCCGAGAAGTAGAACTAGTGGCCCGCGACCACCGCACCGCCCCCTCTGCCTCTGCCTGCCACAACACAAGTAGTGAGAGGATGCTCACAATATTAATGCCCATATTCCTGCTCCCTGGATATACTCTCATTGCACTTCCTCCACTCCACATCACATACTAATACTATACTCACACCACTTCAGATCAATGCCACCCGGGCACTTCCTCATATACAAGAATGGTAGTTCATTTTGTGATTTTGTCTCTCTTCTCTATCTCCATCTAACTGCTCTACCTACTATACTGGTAGTTGATGCATCACGAGGTCGTTCAATTGTATGTTGATGGTGATCTGCATGCTGGATTATATGTTGCTAACATATGTCATCATTATATTGATGCATCCATACATCAATTAGTCACATTAATATGCTTCTATGTATTATCTTATGCAGATCGTAATTAATGAGTAAAACAAGAGAAGACCCCCACCGAATTCATATTTTTTGAAGGGCACGCGGGGAGGGACTCAAATTGATGGTGACAACGCGGGTTACGGTGGGATCGGATGAACATGAGCTGCGCTGTTTACAGTTCACACTATACCTGCCTGAATGTGACACCAATTGATGTGCCCCCAAAATGACACTTCACTCCCATCCAAAAAACAAATATTACTGCATTTTAATTCATTCGCAAACAAAATCACATCGCTCAACCAAGCATTTTCGTCTTTCTTTCTTTTTTATACTTCAACCAATGATGCATTTGAATGCACATTCTTATAAATCATCGATAGATGAGAAAATAATCTGTTGTAACTGAAAAATTGGTTGAAAACTATTCAAAGTATTATTCTAAATCAAAATTATGTTTAATGATTATTTTCACAAAGCCTATCATTACCATATTTAAAAAAAAACATTTCAACTCATAGGAATATTATTAATAAATTTTAATAGAGTATATATCAATTGTCAAAATTGAAATCGTGAGCCGAAAAAATTAAGTTCGCAATGAAAATATCAATTTGAAGTCAGTAATAAAAATTCAATAGTTTAACGACAGTTTCATTGACATAAACATTCAGGAATTCTATTTTGTTAAAAAGATTTACTAATAATTCTTTAAAATGTTTTCCAAAAGTAAGTTTTTTTAACCCCATTTTTTCAGCATTTACAGGTTATCATTGCGTTTTTCAATTTTGGTTATAATTTCATAACATTATATAATAAATTCAATGAGTCATTAACCTTATCATTATGCAAACTTAAAATGATACTTAGCTTTCATCATTTTTAATTGAAATTTTTCCTATGTTTATCAGCAATGAATAAAATATGGAAACATGTTTTCCTATTCATAAAGAAGATAAATATGGAGAGTTTTTTTTGGCAATAGATAAATATGGAGAGTTAAACATATCTAAAATAACTAGATCTTATTGAAATTGTATAGTTTTGATTTGAAATAGGATGTAACTGACCTATATATGTATTTAGCATTCCATATTTATAGAGAAACATCAAACATGTTCATCATGTTCTTTAAATTGAAAATTCGATATTATTTTGTCCTTATTCCGGTGTTGATGATTATAAAGTGCTGAGTTGGCAGAACCTGAGCGGTGGGTCACACACTATTTTCCCATGATGGGTCACTCATTAATTTAATCGAGAATACCAAGGTGCATGTAAAAAAATTCGATCTACCGCTTGTAAATACCATCGCAATATAGTTCTTTCCTTATCAATATTAATCATGGCTTGTAAAAGTAGCTACAATAATGGGTAAATTTATAGTAGTTTTTGAAAAAAAAATCTATTAATTGAGATAAAATATTTCTCATATACTCACCTCGTTTACTTTAAAAAGAAATACTCTCTATATTCCTAAATATAAAATCATTTTCAAATTAAATTTCAATTTATTCTTAATTATAATATCACTATCTAACTTTTTCTATTTTTTCCTCCAACCAACCCTAATAATGTTTATCTATAATAAACAAATAAGAGAGGAAGAGTGGAAATAGATGTATATGATTATGGTGAATTGGTAATATAGTGTGCTAATAACTAACTTAATTAACATCATTAATATAATGAAATCAGGGAAAATGACTTTATATTCAAGAATGAAGGGAGTAATTGATTATTAACATTTTATAGTGTGAATTAATTAACACTTTAAATCGAAGTTAAAAACATAATATTGATTGAGAAATAAGAAGAGAAAAGGTAGATGATGGAACAAAAGGGAATAAAGAAATTAAAAAAAACGTATTAATATAATAGACTAAGTTATAATGTTATATACAAATTTAATGATGAATAAATGTTTTTTAACAGAACGCAATGAGCGAATTTAAAATGATACTTTGAAGAAAAGAAGTTTAAAATGATAGACTATATGATGTCTATAAAATACAAAAAATTGTGGGAGGCATTTCCCTACCCTCAATATGACGTGACTTTGCCGATTGCCACTCAATATTCGATGATGAATAAGAACATTGATAACAGAGAATTCAGTATTTACATCATGAACCGCAATCCATGGTAAGTTCACCTAAAGCAAAAATTGCCTTTGACGTTTTTAAGGTTTTTTTCAGCATTTTTTCGCCTTTGATCAATAACATCTAGCTCCCGTTATTATATATGTTAATCAACTCATCATCGATTCCTGGATTTTTAAAATTATACAGATGTCAATCACATGAAAAATTGTCACATTCGTCCACCTTAGTTTCTTCTGACATTGATAGCAGATAAGCACGAACGCACACGAATCCTCTGGCTATGGGTTTTCTTTGAGAAACAACCTTGGACGTGAACAACCAAAACCACTTCCTTATATCGGGTGTTTCCACTCCACAACTTCTGCGATATCCCATCAACAGATACTTCCAAGGGATGAAATTCCTCATTACGTACTGATACCTCTATATTTTGCTCTGGATTAATTATGCCAGCAGCTGGAGTGACCTATTTCATGCATTTACATAATACATTATTTTCAATATATGTCAAGAGAAATAAAACACACAACTCTGTATTAAGTTTATGAAATCCTCCGGTGTCTTTAATATACAATGCCCTATTAACTAATTTGGGGTACATAAAAGAAACCAAAAGAAAAACCATTTGATCAACACATTACACATTACATGATATTAATTTCTAAAAAGAATTATATATCTTATTAGATTATATTTCATCTGCTCCTAAATACAGGACTATTCTAGTGATTAGGTGAGTTTGGTTCTAAATATTTAACTCTTTTTAATTGTTACCAACTTTTTCTCCAAATTATTAAGTTTATGAAATCCTCCCATGTCTTTAATATACAATATAATGCCCTATTAACTAATTTGGGGTACATAAAAGAAACCAAAAGAAAAACCATTTGATCAATTACATCATACATTATTACATGATATTTCTAAAAATAATTATATATCTTATTAGATTATACTTCATCTAGTTCTAAATACAGGACTATTCTAGTGATTAGATGAGTTTGTTTTTAAATATTTAACTCTTTTTAATTGTTACCAACTTTTTCTCCAACTTATTACTATTATTAATCCTCATTAATACTCCCTCCGTTCCTAAATATAGGACCTAGATGACTTTTTTGAAAAATCCTAAAAAAAGCAAAAAATAAGTTAATTATAAATTGATTTACCTAATTTTTTCTCTTAGACTAGTTTATGTTACCTATAAGCTAATGGATAATCTAAAAAGATATCAAATATGTCATGATTTAATAACCTATTTCGCAACCTTAATCATTCCAAAAAAAAGTTATCTAGGTCTTATATTTAGGAACGGAGGTAGTATTAAAGAAGGAAGAGAGGGGATAGAGATAGAGGTAGGTGTATTGATAATATCATATATACGATTTTAACTAAACTAACATTCCAATTTAATTTAATTTAGACGGCAATAACCGTGTTAACATCATGTTAATCGATACATATGTGATAGTGAAAGCTATGCATCCCTCTTAAACTCGATATAGTACTAATGAAGTATTCTCTGAACAAATATTTAATTTCTATTTTTTTAAAATTGAGCTGGGGAACAAACCCAAGATAACTGCAATTATTTTGATGAAAAAAATTTGATGAGCATATCATTATGAATTAATACTATTGCAATAGATGCATACTTTCTGAGTAAATATATTTAGGATCAAAAGCAACTTGGCAACTCATGCTCATATATTTATCCAACTTATTATCGGTTGATGTATAATAAAGTTCTTTGCAAAATATTGCTCCCATGGATCCTACAATATAAGATTTGTTTAACTAATATGATTATTAATGATGTTAATTTAGTTAGTTAAAATAAATGATATTACCAATTTACCTAATCATCTAACTTTATCCCTACCATCTCTATTTTGCTTGTTTGTTATTGATAAGTATTAATAGGATAATGTAAGAAAAAATTGAAGTAGGTCCTACATTTAAAACCAAAATTCACCTCCTCAAGTTATTAGGACTGGAAGGCGTACAATTAAATAATTTATTTTCCTTAATCTCTCGAAAAAATTGATTGGTCTATATATCATTTGTTGACTAAAATAATAACTAGCCCTCTTAGAAAATGCATATGGGCACTTAGCATCATCTTTCGTACAACAGAACTCTGAGGATGCCAAGACTTTTCATATGCAATAAAGATCATATTGGTTTTTATTGGTCAACTTTTTCAAAACCCAAATATAAACAGAACTAACAAAGTGAAACATACTGTACATACCTCAAGCCATCTAGGAAAGCCGAAGGCACTTCTTGGGTTGTAAGGCGCTTCTTCACTAGTTGCTACCGTATACTGACTTTCACAGGTGATCTTATATATTGCCTTTTCCTTCATACTTATATTGGTAATATAGAGAAACGACATCTCCTGATTCTCAAGGACTATACTGTTGGGACTTACGATGATTTCTGGAACACAGTTTAAGCCTTCAAGCATGGCTTTGATTTTCTCATTCGATGTCATGATTTTCCCTAATTCCTTTCTTCTTATTGATCTATCAACTCGAGCAATTCTCAAGTTCAATTTACATCGGACAGGTTTGTGATCACTATCAGTCACATCCATGCATGCGTCATACCTGGCAATTGATTTCTAAATGAGATAACAACAAAAATTAATTAAGTTGATGATATATATAGAAAGCATAAATGACCATATAGATATATGGCTTACTGTACTATTGATGACACAACAGGACACTCTAAATTGCATTCAGATGTTGTGGTAGGCCGTGTGTCACGATATATGACTCTGTCACACCATGCGGGAATTCTCTTTTTCTCTCCGGAATCATATCCTAGAAAAATGATGTTTTCAATAATACCACAAATCAAAATCCGTCACTGGATGACATATCTATAATAGATTAATTCTAAAATAATGAGATTATTTCTCTTTTATTTTAAGTTTAAATCCACAGCAGATATTTCAAATTTGTACGATCAAATGTAGATGTTTGAATAAAAATACGTATTTTATTACTAAAGCGTACGTATTTTTATATTATCTCTCATATTTTATATTTTTTATTAACCATATATCTTGGCATTTTGTACTATGTTTCAAAGCTAGAGGTGAACTATAAAAAAAGTTGGGAAAAATTACATTTAAGTTTCTTATAAGGAAATCACAATCAAATATTTTGGAAGTTGTAAATCTAGTTAGGTTATTTTCATTATAAAACTATCATTATCACAAAAATATATATGCCACTTTTTTTTCGAGAAAGAATATGTGTCACGTTCTCAGTTATCATGATTAAACTTCTCTACTTGTCTGTTACCATCTCCCATCCTTTTCACTAAAGTTACTTTATTTTAAGTATAATTTTTTATTTTTGTCTATACAATTAGATAGAGTCAATATAAAATTAGTGACACCAAGATATCTTATAAGTAAAAAATTGTTCACTTTTCAATTTTATATGATGTTTCAAATATTTAATAGCAAAAAAAAAATATGTGTTTCTTTTCAAGTTTATTATTAATTGTTTTTTTGAGAAAATCATATAAAATTAAAAGGTGAACCATCTTATGCTTATATAAGATATCAAAGTCTCACTAATATTATGTTGAATTTGGTGATATAGAAATATAAAAAATTTACCTCAAAATGAAGTAATCGTTGAGCAAAGGATGAGAGCAGATGATAACAAAAAAGGAGATATACATAATCCCATGTTTTATATTGTAATTTTTAATTGTTATAGATATAAAAGACAAATAAAGACTCCCTGATTGATGACCAATTTGATACACCAAATTTCAAAAAGGACAGAGACAAATGAATGAAATGTCAAATGCAAAATTAAAGGGGAAAGTTCAAAAACCAGTTAAAGACCTTCTTCTTCTTTACTTGAATTGTATAAGGGATCAGAATATAAATTTTTTTTGAAAGGAATACCAAGTTCTTTGATGCTAGGATGCTATACCGGAATCTTCCTCTTCATTACTAGAACGGTATAGGCTAAGGGAATATCAATGTGGTCAGAGCATGCTGGTGATCCTTTAACTGAAGTTATTATTTCATTATATGAATTCGGTATTTCCTTTATACAATTTTGGTAATGAAGATGAAGATTTAGGGTTTTTTGAACTTATCTTTTTAATTTTTCATTGGATATTTCAACCAATTGTACTGATTCGTCCTTACTAACATTCACTGTATTAAACTGTTCTTTCAATAATCTTTCAAAAATCTGAGAGTTTTTATTTCTCTTTTTCCTAATTGTTATGGTATTGAAGCCAATTGTGTATATATAGTGCAAAAAAAGCAAGCAATGGAAAATGTGGCTTATGAATATAAGACTGGAGTTTCTTCTTCCCACAGCCAACAGGAGAAACCTTAAAAAGCCTAGTCTATATCATTATTGTGGCTCGGTAATTATTATCCATAATATCCGCGTAGTCATGGTTAAAAGAAGTTTAAACAGACCAAAATGATGCGTGTGTGTGTGTGTGTGATTAAAACTAAAACTATTTTTGAAATAATGAGACAATATAACGGGTAATCAAACAAAATAAAAGATCAAGCTATCGAAGTCAAATGTAGAATTTATGTGTCAAAGGCTTACCTGCAAGACCTGCTTTATGCCTCTCAAATTTATAAGTAGGAGGAAATTTGATGAGTGCCTCTCGCATTCCTTGGAAAACTTTTCCTGCTTTCATCTCTTTCATAAGTTGATCCCTTTCCTTGAGCCAATCAAAGCATCTTTGCGAAACGAAATCCCTAGCTTCATCATAAGATATACCAAAGAGACGATAGTTGAAATCACCGAAAAAGACCACCATATCCGCCTCAGCTAATTCAGGCCTTGCTTCTTCGGTGTTAATACTCATAGCCTTTATAAGCATGGCACAATGAAGTTTTAAAATTTATTAAAATGATGTAGGTGCAATTAAATTACATACTAACTATTAATTAACAATTAGGTAATAAAGTAAAAATGATCTCACATTTACACCTCGAAGAATTTGAGTAGTAGTTGAGGCACCAGCTGTAATGGAGAGGCCAGCATGGCCAAAAAATAAAACGACCATCACAAGTTATTACAAAGCAAGAAAGTAAGGCATTCAACAAGCTAAGCGGTTCACCATTACCAGATGTAGCGGTTGATGTTCGACTAAAGACCATATTCCGATAAATGTGATCAAAATCAGCATTTCGCCGATTCACGGCTTCCAAATGTGCGGCTAAGTGACAGTTCACAAAGCACATTATTCTATCATAGACTCTGATTCTCAGACCCACACCTCCCTGCATGATCAATGAACAGTATGAGTAGTTATCTTGATAAAGAGAAAATGAAATTATTCCTTGTCCATACATTTAATTTTAACACAGTATACAAATTTTACATATCCCTTTTAAAACATTATTATTGTTATATTTTTGTTTTAAAGAATCAAAATAAAAAAAATGTTATGACAAATATTTAAAATGGTAATTAAAATAAAATATCAATAAACACTTTTTTCTGAACTACTCCCTCCCATGCCAAATTATATTAATGAAGGATGTATCTACCTATAATATGATTAAACTAAAAGTGTTAATTACATTCTTCGGTAACATGAAGTGTTCTTTTCAAAAACACCTTAATAGTTTTCCTAAATGTTCTATCTTGCTTTCTTATTTTATTATTTTCATATGAGTATCATAGAGATAATTTAGGAAAGAATTATTACAATGAAAAATATATCATACAATTAAGGTTTAATTTAGATCAACTACCCATATATATAAGTCTATCTTCCTAAATATATGATCTAATTGATTATTTTAGAAATTTAAAAATTAAATACTACCTTCGTTTCTAAATATAAGATCACTTTTCTAATTTGATGAGATTAAAAATGCTAAATAAGTTAGTTAATTGCATATGATATTACTAATATACCCTAACCATATACCTTTATTCTTACTCTTCTACTCTTATTTCTTCAATATAAATAAAGCATCATTAGGGTTTATTTGGAAAAAAAGTTGAGAAAAATTAGAAAGTTGCTTACATTTAGAAAACAAATTGAAATGTGAAAGTGATCTTATATTTAGGAACGAAAGGAGTAAGACACTTAATCATAAAATATTTTGTCTATTATATATATATATATATATATATATATATATATATATATATATTTTAATTTTGTTAGTTTATAACTAAAATGACCTAGATTATAGAGAAATTCAGACAAATCAATTTATAAGTAATAGCTTAATTACTGTATTAAAATTTTCCAAAAGATTAAGTATGTTTTTTATTTAAGAATGGAGGAAATATTACCCAATTATATTGACCTAAGAAAATATTGTCTAGCTAAGTATTTGAGAAAATTCATGACTAAAAGACGTATATATTTAAGAAGATCGATGGCAAAATTGTTTTGAGAAAAAGGAGATAGCTAGCAAAATTACAACAAACCTTGTTACCAATTGCCCGTCCAAAGCCACACGGAACTGCAGCAGCATCAATGTCTCCGACATGTGTTCTAAGATCTTTTCTTACCCTTCAAGAGGAACTTTGTTTAACTAATAATTATATAAATTAACTATAGAATTCACTAAGACAAAATTGCAAATCACTCACCAAAGAGATATAAGCAAGCCAGCAAGTTGTCTCGAACCCATGCGCTCAAAAGTTTTTCCTTCTTCTAAAGCCTTTCCAATTGTATCTAGCCACCATTGCCCCATTGAACTTCCTTCAAGTCCAACCTGCATTTGGGACCCAACATTGAACATGATGAATATATAACGTCTTAAATGGTCGAATTGTACCAATAATAAATCTTAAATTGTATTAAGAGGATGGAAATATGTATAATATATATGACCATATGACTTGGAAGTATGATATATTTTGCGGGGGAAATATTTAGTTCCAGTATATATGGCTGATATAATTGTCTCCAATATGTCGAATTATATATGTATTGGTCCCAAAATTCAACAGTACACAAATGCTTTATAAATAGGAATTACAAGTATAGCAGCCATTATAGAATAGTCAAGAAGAAATTTACAGGGAGGAGGAAGAAATCGCAGTGGAGTAAAGAAGAACGTCCATAGAGAAATGAGAGAAACCCGAGAGGAGAGTAAAGAGAGATTTCAACAAAAGTATTCAATACATTTAAACCTTTTTTCCCTCTTTATTTATAATCCCACATTCCATTTTAGGCCCATTCAAATAAGTACATTACTGATTACTCTTTATATGTGGCCCTTACATGACATTATACACATGAATAGATGAAATCATGGAAGTAAAATGAAGAAAAGAGTATGGAATATGTATGTGCAACTATATTACTTGGAAGTATGCCCCGTGTATATACAGCCGTACAAAACTGTAACAACAGTGTAAGTAACTATTGTGTAAACAGTGTAAGTAACTATATATGTATAAATTTTTTATACAAAACTGTGTATAAATTTTAAATACAAAGAAGTAATAACATTATTTTAAGTTCAATCTTAACAAGTCCATTGGTTTACACACAGTACTGATTTCACATTCACATAGCTTTTTTTCTACTAAGAATATATTAATGTGGACAATTTATTTAGTCAGCTCTATTAGGGTTTGATCTTCATTATAGTTGTAGTAAAAACAATATTGCTAACTAAGGGTGAGAAGCATCAATTTATGAATAAAGGCTTACAGTTTCTTTTGCTGCCGACATTGCAAGAAAACCTGCACCCATTTCTACTTCTTGCAAACCAACCACAACAATGCCTACATCTGATATAGTAGATCCCAACCATGATGCAAGAGATTCTTGAGAAGCTCTGCCTTGCCCGACATTCCACGTGCCAATCAAAATTTTGACATTGTGCCTCCTTGTGTAGGCAAGTTCTTTTTCAGCCAACTGTGATCTTATAATGTTGTCAACAGGACCTGGTGATGCAACGCTCCATCCGCGAATGCCACCATGAGTAGCCAAGCTGAAAACGTGTTGGTTGCCAACAGCTAATCCAGTGACAGGGCCATTATGGGCAAGCCATCCGGCAATTAGATTCCCTTCAAGGTCCAGGACTTGGATGATGCCACTCACATAGCCTACATATATACGCGTCCCAATTGTGCACAGGCATTGGACTGCACAAGGATGATGGTTAAAATCTTGTACACGGCTCCCATTTCCATCCCACTGCACTAGCAACCCATTTGTACATCCGCTCCAAATCGACCCATCGATTGTTTGCACAATAGTCTCTATTCTTTTGCTCTCTTCTGCAAAAGCCCCCGCTCCCTTTGTGGCAACTCGCCGAACAGCTCCTGCCGCTCCTATTATGGCGTTACGTGATCGTTGTAGGAAGCTAGACCCTTGAGATTTCTCCTTTTTGGAGGATGCAGAAGAAATCTTAGCCTTCGTTTCATCTTCGGTTCCTTGATCCTGCTGTGCAGGCGACATGTCAACTCGATTCTCTATTTGACCATCCATGTTAAACACTCTTAGAAGCTCTCTCTTACGAGCATCCCTACAAATAAAGTTTGATTATATATATTCGCTAGTTATACTCAACTGATCAATTGTGTGACAATATAATAGCTCTATATAATTAATGAGAAATAATGTTTGTTAATAATCATGGCAAGTCAAGATTATATTCTCCCAATGCCTAACATATCTAGCTCCAAATTACAATGTCACTTCAGCAGGAACATGAAGAGTTTACCAGAGTGAGAAGGAGTGAGGGGTTGAGCACCAAACTCTAGCTTTAACATTGTCTAATAGCAGACACTTCACCTCTTGAGAGGGTAAACTACAGGCACCGTTCACAGTGACTTGACTTCGAAGATCTATGTAGGACCTCTCCGCTAGTAAAGTTGCCATGTGCTTTTCTTCTGGGGACAAGGAAAGAGACTTTTCAATGGAGTCCCAGGGCCAAATTTTTAGAACGCCTCCTTCCGAACCCGTCCAGATATCACCTGCATGCGCGCGTACCCACACGCACCAAATCAAAGCAACGTAAAAGTTGAGATATATAAGCTAAGCTAGCGATGGAATCATATGATGATATGATGATGGGTGTGGGTGAGACAAATGTAGTTATGGATGTGGTATGTTATGAGTTGCATTGTGAGGATGGGATTGGAGGAGGATGTTGTTTGAAATGTGAAATAATAGTCATATATATACAGTGAGTCTATATATGATAATAGATGTAGGGGAATGGAAGAGATGGATGAGGGTTAGAGAGGAAGTTAATTACCGTAGGAAGTGATGAGCATGGCATGAACGGGACCCTTGTGAGCCTGCCAGGAAAGGCCCTCCTTGAAGGCGCTACCAAAGGGTTGATCCATTTTCCAAGAGCGGATCTTGCCATCCTTGTGCCCACTCCACATCAAGCGGTTGCCGTGGTCGACAGCCAGGCACATGACGGGAGGGGTGTCCGCGGACTCATGGAACGGAACGGCGTCCTCGTCACCCCTTCTCACTCCATCGCCAACAACGCCACATCCCGACTCGAACGCATTCTGGAACTCCCACACCCTCAGCCCGCTCTCCTGCCCACCCCACAGCTGCGACTCCGTGCACGCAATGTTCCTCAGGAACTTCCCTCCCTGCGTCTCCCTCAGCGGGTGGGGCCTCAGCTCCAGGTAAGGCGGCCGCCCCTGATGCACTGCTGAGCGCGTGGGCACCTTGAATATCCCTACTCCTCCGCCCTTCGCAATATACTCCGGCAACGCCTCCCCCTCCCCCTCCCCCTCCTCCATTGGCGTTCGTTTCTCATCTAAGCTGTGTTTCCGGAGTGGTTGCCGGTGGGCGCCTTGTGCGGGGGTCGTAGGCCTCAACTGCTGGCTGTATGAATAGGCTTTCCGATGCGGAGGAAGCGTGCTCACCCCGGCCAACGCCTCCCTCGGATCTTCAGCTTCACTTCGCTCCTCCATCCCTTTTTGTCACCTTGCTCATAACCTTACGTTGTTCATGCTTAGAGAATGACCGACCGACGCAAGCTGTAATGAGGGGAGAGACACTAATGGAATTGAGATCTATATACAAGAGAGAGCCAAATTAAACAGGGATAAAAATGTGTGAAGGGAGTTCCGAGAGAGAAGGAAGCACATTAGGTAATAAATGGGCGGCAACAAAGGCTAGATATACTCCATGCTTACGGTTAGAAATAATTCCATATTCGTACTAAAATTAGCAATGCATAATATTACAATCATTTAATCACCTCTCTCTTCCCATAATAGGGTTAAACATAATATTTAGGCCTAAAGCATGCACAAAAGATAGTATCAACCCTTGAATTATTTTTTTGTTCATATCTGTTGAAGCATGCATGAGAATCATATTCGTCCTTTCGAGTTAAAAATTTAAAATGTTAACGATTAAATATGGTCTTTGTGCATACTTTAGGAACAAATATGACCTTTCCTGCATACTTTCGAAGCATATATATGACCCTTCATTTATATTTCAAGTGCAGATATAATTTTTCATGCATACTTTCGGGGTAAATTTGACCAAAAAAATATTTCAAGGGTACATATATAATCTTCTATGCATACTTAATGTTTATGTGGCGCCATGTTCGGCTCTTTCTTTTAAATATATTTTATATATAAACATAGAAGTAATATAAATTGTGATCGTTTACTCTCTTAATCCTTAATAAGAAATCATTTACCAAAAAAAAATATAGTCATTATAAACTTAGAAAATGAATTAATTTTTTGTCTTTGACTATGGAAAAAGCGGAATAAATAATATTTTTCTAATAAAATAAACAATAATATATATTTACGATTAAACAATAATATATATTAGATGAGATAGATTAAAATATTTATAATTTCAGATTTGGTCTCCTTTTTGCTGAAAAAAAGATTGGGTTTGATTTTTTACTCACTTTTGCTAGTAGCTGAAAATGGGTAAGTTGGTTTTCCTAAAACCATTCCGGTTCCCGATTCAAGTCGGTTCTAGACCTGTCTTTCGTCTTGAAACGGGCAAACACAATTGAATTGCAAAAAAAAATTTATTTCATATGAGCTGAGCCATTGTGGGGCGGATGATTGTTCGACCAGTCGAACAGTCCGGCTTGGTCCGATTTTTGTAACTAGGCATAGAGCACATATTCCTTCTTTTAAAAGTGCATGGTCTTTGCTTTCGACTCCCTTCATCCAATCTTTGGATGAGACTCTATTCTTTTGTAGCTTTCAATAGGATAGAGCTTTTAGTGGTTTGATATATACAGATTAAGAGGCTAAGGGCTGATGCAGTGTGTTCAAGGAATCTGTGCCAGTTGGACTATATTTAGCAAAATAAAGTGTATGGTATCGATGAACCGTGACATTCACTATGAGAATGGTTATCCACACAATAAGAATCACTAATAAGCATTTCTATTATTTTTTGTCTACCGATCGGTTCAGCTTTAAATAAAAGCACATCTCGATTCCGTTTCGAAATGTCACTTGATGTAAGATAGTTATATATTCTGGTACTTTTATATTGCGAAAAATGGAAACTCATGTAAACCCCTGCAATTTCAAATAAAAATTGTTGTTCATTTCAATTCATGAGCATTAATTTTCCTAATTAATATTTTTCTCAATGTATTTTAAATTTAACCTTTTTTGGATAAAAAATTTCAGAATTTCTTGGGATTATGATTTCGTCATTATTTTTGGGATCTGGTTTCTCATTTCTTCTCTCATTTTCTCCCAAAATATTTGCTCACTATTAGATTAAAAATAACCCCGATCTAAATTTGCTATCCTCTAATAATCATTTCTATAAACATAAATATATAGATTTAACCTCTTAAAATTATATATGTTTGGTGTAAATTGTAATTACGGGAAAATAAAAAATTAATTTATAAAATGTTATGAGAAATACTTTAAATCTAAACTATCCATTTCAAAGTCCTATGGAGAAACCATGATGATAATTTATTTGCAATGTTAATTTATGATTCCAAATTACTCTTGCCTATGGAGTAAATATACAAGATATTCAAATTAAAAAAAAACAATGAACATGAGGCTAACATCGTGCGCTACTGAGTATGAACATGACAAAATAAAATCATTCTCAGATTGGTTGTTGAACGTCGGATGTGGTGAAGCTGTGTGACCTCATGACAAAACAATGACTACACGACAGTTTCTTGTGTTGTTATCATTTACAATGACTATCAACAAAAGTTAAGGACATTCATTGAACAACGTTAGACTTTATCATCTAAGCCTAGTATTCACACACAACCAACTACATGTGGCTATGTTACGGGTGAAACATGTGGATGGACTGAAAATACTTATACTTGATAAAGAGAACCATCCAAATGAGGTAACCACAAATGTGGTGTATAAGGAGATTTTTCAAAACATTGAAACTCATACTAAGGTAATATGATCATGTCTCTTATATTTTAAATTATACAAATAACTAATATTGTTATTCATACTACTAACTATTTGAACATTAATTACAAAATTTGAAAACAAAATGTATTTTCATGCAAGTTGAGTTCAATTACCACTTTAGTAGAACATGCATGTAGTGATATATACAAAAGACAAAGCGTCAAAAGCAATCGTTATCGGTCCATTAGGACCACATCTACATTACATAATTGTAAAAATTTTGTACGTAGTATGTATGTAATGGTTGATTATGCATATTTCATTTCACACTACTACTTGTTAATTAATAGTCGTATTGCATGAAACTTTTTTTGTTTTTAAAAAAATAAGGATCCGTGCATCGCACGCACGGGGATTTACTAGTTGCATATATATAGAGGGGGAGGGGGCATTCCATTTTGTTGGCGCGTGTGAGTGATTGGTGGTGGAGGCGTGGAGGGAGAATAGAAGATAAGCGGAGAGTGGAGAGTGGAGAGTGAAGGGTTGCAGTTGGGAGTGAGGAAATAGTAATAGTAATAGTAATAGTAATGGCTTCAGCTTCGCCAATCAACTACTCTCCCCGCAAAATCCAATCTTTCCCACCTTCTCCCTGCCGCTCCGCCCCCGTCAGCATCGGCATGGGCATCGGCATGGGCATGGGCATCCGCAATCAGCGTATAAGCCAAAGGCAAAAGGTCGCTTCTCCTCTCTCCGTCGCCTGCAAAGCTCTCTCTGTGAAGCCTCAAGCCGAGATCGACGCCCTCAACATTGCTGACGATGTTACCCAGGTTCCTATTCTTATTCTTATTCATTCAATCATTCATTTATTATCACAATTTCAGCCACTTAGGTCTGCTCTATTCCTCATTTTCATTTCCCTACTGCCCTCTCTGTACTACCTACCATGTTGCTGCATCATGCAAATCAACACAAATATTCATATTCATATTCATATTCATATTCCTCTCTTTTGTTGGATGTCTATGTTTTGCTGCTGATACAGCTTATAGGGAAAACGCCAATGGTGTACCTCAACAACATCGTCAAGGGCTCCGTGGCAAATATTGCCGCCAAGCTTGAGATCATGGAGCCCTGTTGTAGTGTCAAGGACAGGTAACTGATCGCCAATCTTTTTGTTTCCTCAATAATATCGCCAACCTTAGACACTAATATCATACTATCACATTTGAATTTCCCTCCACTCTCTATCACATACATGCCACTGCTTTCCCAGTCACTACTGAGTAGTGAGTATCAGGTCATTAGTGATGCCTTTAGGTTCACTTTTTTCTTGTAAAGCTTATCATTCATTTATCACATTGGCGCTAATATTTCTATAACCCTCAAATTTCCGTCATGACCACATGAATTTTACATGTTGATTGGAGTCTGAATCAATCTCTAGGCTTTGTTTCATATGCAATCCCTTTCCGCTACACAATAATTGACATATGCATTATCTATTATTTCCACATTACCTTTACTCAACACTGTCTATCAATCTTTTCTATCTAATTACATTATGTAATTTTTTCATATACAAACAATCATTTCATTGCTTTTTATTTCATTTTATTTTGTGCATCAACTGGGCCTTTTTTTTTAAAAAAAAAAATTTTGAATATCCTGAATTTTGTTTCCAGGATAGGATATAGTATGATAAATGATGCTGAACAGAGAGGAGCAATAACTCCTGGGAAGGTAACGTATTAGAGATGACTGTTTATCACCATCATGAGGGTAAATCATTCACGTCCCTTGCAAGGAGACCGTGCTTTCCTGTGGCTGGAGAATATTATGTTCATAATTTCTGCAGCAATTGGGCAACTTCTAATTTTAGCCTATAATTAACCTTAATCTGAGTCCACTTTTTGTGTTAACATGTTATCAAAAAATAGAGTAGTCTCATGTCACATGTCAAGATGTTATATTTACTGATTCAGGAAGTTCTGAAATAAATCTCATCTTTAAAATGTTGGCTTTCTAAAATCTTAGCTTAGGATGAAATAACAGAATCTATTTGCCTTGATTGTTTACTGCTTCAATATGTGAATGCACAGTTATTTTTTTTGGGAAGGAACAGCATTTTAGGAACAGTAGCTGCAAAAATACTGTAATTGTTATTTCAGCCGTTTCTTTCACTGAGGTTTTTCTCATTCAAGATCCCTTGTTTCTCCTGTTTATTTTAGAGTTTTTTGGTAGAACCTACAAGTGGGAACACTGGAATCGGTCTTGCATTTATTGCAGCTTCAAAAGGATATAAGCTTATTTTGACCATGCCTGCGTCGATGAGTTTAGAAAGACGAGTTCTTTTGAAAGCATTTGGAGCTGAGCTTGTTCTAACAGATTCATCAAAGGGCATGAAAGGAGCTGTTCAGAAAGCTGAAGAAATTTTACAAAGTACACCCAATGGATATATGCTTCAACAATTTGACAATCCATCTAATCCTAAGGTCTCTGTTGCTTTTTGCCTCCCCTACATGAGTCCTATGTTTAAGGGAAGCTCTTGTGGTAGTAGGTTGTTCTATTTGCTGGAATGATGATGGTCAAACATATGCCTTGCATTTTCCTGATGCTTGATTATTTTCTTACTTATCATCAGTTGAAACAGGAAATCATGCTTCCAACAATATCAGGAACTCTAGAATAGTATAGAGTCAAACTCAATACAAGTGAATCATAGATATAAATGCTTTCCTGTATTTGATGGCACTTTTAAGGAAACCTTTCTAGTGTGGTTTAGGCGGTTTTAGTTTCATAATCAGGAATATGTGAATAATTTGTTGCATAAATATGATGGCCATGAGAGTTTATTGATGATTATGTTTTGGACTTTTGAAAAACGTGTTTCATGACATATGGAACTTGAGTGGTGGCCTAGTGTTGACTACAGAGTTTTAGAAGTAGAAAACATACATCTTAAGAATTTCACATCTTGAAAGTTAGGTCATTAACCTATATTTTCTTTTGAAACGGAGGAGGGCTCCAGGTAATGTTTCAACTGTAAAATGAAATTTTTTTCATCTTCATTTAGTTGAATTCATGACAAAGTATATGTAACTGGAAAGTATTAGTATGCTAATTTTTGGTATGTTCTGAAGTATGATTTTGGACTCGACTATGCAGATACACTATGAAACAACTGGCCCAGAAATATGGGATGATACGAGAGGGAAAGTGGATATCTTGGTTGCAGGAATTGGAACTGGTGGAACCATTTCTGGAGCTGGTCAATTTCTAAAACAGAAAAATCCCAAAATACAGGTAACTCTTCAACACATAGGCATTGTTAAACCCCGTGTAACTTTTAATAAAAAAACAATGTAATGATCTGGTTAAGGTTTGTATTAATCTCAATCTTTTCGTGGCTCTTTCTCAACCTACAATATCTTGTATGTCAGTAGCAGGAATAGTTTATTTGAGGAAGGTTCTTCCTATTGGGTTTCATTATGAATTTTCTTCCATGCGGACAGGTTATTGGTGTAGAGCCTTTAGAAAGCAACATACTTTCAGGCGGAAAACCAGGTTAGCAGATAAGAAATTGCTATGCACTTTAAAGTACAGTGTTTCATTTTAACTTTTTCTGAAATTGATTATTTTTTATTTCTTTTCCTATCTGAACTGCAGGACCTCACAAGATTCAGGGAATTGGGGCTGGATTTGTTCCCAGGAATCTGAACCAAGATGTGCTTGATGAAGTTATTGAGGTCCATTTTGTTGTCTCCTCTTCAATGTCTCTCCTATTTGTGTTATTGACTGGACAAATATTTGAGCTTCATAATATGAGTATGGTGGAGTCGAAAACATTCTGCCTGCTTCTTCAAAATTCTTTAGAAACATCTGTTTTATTACTGATACCATCCTTGCTGACTTGTTTGGTGATTGACAAATTGGGTTAGAGGTGATAAACGGCATGCATTGATTTACATATGGGCAACGGCTAATTGCACCTGTTATTGTGTTTGAATGGAAATGTCATTTGCATCTCACTGCACCATCTAGTGTGACAAGAAGTAACTTAATTTTGTATGCTTAACTGCGTGATTTAAGCTGAACTTTATCAAGTGATCTAGTAGTGAAGGCAAAAAGAGAATTTGTGGTACTAGCCTTGTCGATGGTCTGTATGTACATGCTCTAATATTTTCTCTTATCTATAGAATATGAGGGATCATGTTTTATTTGAAACTGCAATTCTTAACTGCTGTGCCACATCGAAAGCTGCCTTTTCGGGGCCAACTTTATATTAATCTATTATTGAGACCACCTGGATAAACACTGCATGTCGATATTTTCTCAGTCTACACTCCATAGTTAACTGCCCTGTCTTGTGAACTTGGCAGATATCGAGTGATGAAGCTGTTGAAACTGCTAGGCAAATAGCACTCCGTGAAGGCTTGTTGGTTAGTTCTTGTGTTTGCCTTTTCAAGTGTTTGTTTGATTGAGTATCTACAAATTCCTCATTGAATACATTCCGTTTATCCATGAACTTAAATGAGACAGCTTAAAATGGGGACAGGTTTTATAAAAGAAAAACTTTTGCCCAACAGGAGTGAACTAGGAATTAATATTAGTCGCAGTTAGTATCTTAGTGTCTTTTTTGCCACCATTTTTCTTCTGGTATTTTTTTTTTCACAAGTATGGTTTTGTTGTTTAACTCCACATAATAGTTGGCTTTGGCACTCTCATTGCACAGTTGTTAGCTGTGGTACGGAATCAAGTTATCCATTCATCCGAATTAGAAAGGAACGATGAATTTTTTCCTCTTAGTTTCTATTACTTTCTGTTTGAATCTTACCTCAGCAAAATCTGGTCGAATTTAGATTTCACACGCGCTGTGCCTTGGCTCTTATATGCACCTTAATTGGTTATTAGGTAGGAATTTCGTCTGGAGCTGCTGCTGCAGCAGCATTGAAGGTTGGAAAGAGACCTGAAAATGCGGGAAAGCTTATTGCGGTATGCCCTATCCTTCCTTTGAAAGCTTTTAAATTTTTTTACGTCTCATCCAATGAAACTTGTCCGCCTGCAGCAGGATGTATTTGCCTCATTTGCAAAAACAGCATTAGATTAACTGAGCCAATTTGAATATCAGATGGATTTATTTAGTCGTCATGGCTCATTCTGAATTTCCTTCTTTCCATTTAAGTTTGAGATGATGCAACTTTCTTTTTCCTGGTTCTTACTGAACAATCTGGCCTTAAGTGGAAGGTCTAGATGCATCTTTATTCCTGCTCTGTAGGTGTATGATGTCAGTTACCCATCCACTTGCTTCTGACACTCTATCAAGTGCAAGGTCCATGCAAGCCCAGCGAACTCTTTAATACGTCCTTCCATTTTTTCAATTCTTCCAAAACTACAATCAATTCATCAATCAAATCCCTGCAGTTAGTTTTTTTTATTAGAGTATATTATACTCCTACCTTTTTTATTAAATCCTGATGTCAAGATTTTATTGTAATGGACCCAAGCAAATGAATCTAAGTTTTGCCGTATTTTTTATTTGTTTTCCAAAGCACTCTAACTATTTATTATATGCAGGTTGTATTCCCAAGCTTTGGAGAAAGATATTTGTCTTCTGTTCTTTTCCAGCCAATTCGAGAAGAATGTGAGAAAATGGAGCCCGAGCCATGATACAACATGGAATCTTCCTCTTCTCATACATGCTCCTGTGTCGCTCTACAAAAGCTTAGGGGACTAGTGACATGCAGCTGTCCATATTATGTCAGCTTTTCATTGACCAACCAAATAATTACAAAAATCCGTGCCCAGAAGTTAAGGCGTGTGTAATCTCGTGTTCTTGTAATTCGGTAACACGAGCTTTCTCATGTGCCTTTAATGCAGGTATTTATCAATATCATAAACAACAAACTGTACCATTTGGTTTCTTTTATTAAAAAAAGCCTTGTGGAGGGGAGCCGATACCAACTAAATATTACTCCCGTTCCTACATACTAGTATATGATTAAATCAATTTAGATTTGTGTAAGACTTCAATTTTTTCCTCACATTTTTTCTAAATCATCTCTATTTATACTTTTAAATGAAAAACAAGCAAGAGATTAAGGGTTTGAATAAAGGAATATAGTTAGACTGTTTTGGTAATATCATATGATTTTAATTTTTAATTAATATTTTTAATCTAATTAAATTAAGTAATTATGTTTTATATGTAGGAATAGAGTTAGTACATAACCTTCCGCCCCTCGCCTTCTTGACAGAGATATTGTGGATGAACCATTTACCATCAATATTAATCAATCATACTATTATGGCTCAACGTGTTTTTAAGTGTTTAAAATTTCATGGGATTATTGTTTTTATCCCTATAATTTTGAATTGTTGATTTTGATCCTAACATAATGAGTTTAATCATAGAAATCAAAATCAAAACTTGTTCAAATTAGAGACACCAAAGTCTTGCCAAATTCTTTTAGAGCTATGAAGATAAAACAACTACTTGACGTTAAAAAACGATAATAGAATCTCGATTAACTTAAAAAGACTAATAGCTATGTTAACTTTGAAATTTCGATTAACTAAAAGGACTAATAGATATGTTAACTTTGTAGCTAATAATATAATTTAATTTCCAAAATTCATGTGATGCACCGAAAGTTGACTAGTTATTGAGCATGGTTGGACTTTGGAGCGATCTTTGTTTTTTTTTTTTAAAAAAAAAGACAAAATGATATTAGTAACCATAAAAAGTATAAAATTGAATTTAATCACATTAACCAATTTTCATTTGCATAAAAAAGTAGAGAAAAATTGAAATTCAATTGCTCATAATGTGAGATTTTATATAATGTGTATATATTAAATCTCAATTAATCTTCAACAATAAGTACATTAAATATGTCATTTGGTTAAGTTTTCAATTGCCTAGGGATATAAAAAAACGTTGACTTTGATTTGCATCAATTGTGTGAGATTTAATTTAAAATTAATTTAAACCATTAACCTTAATTCACAATAAAGAGTTTGAATTTGCACCCACAAGTTTAAAAAAAAAAAAAATTGGAATCCAATTGCTCAAAATGTGGGGAATTCAATGTAGGTACATGCATCAAATCTAACTTTCCTATGCATATTAATTCGGAAGTTTGGACAATAGAATTCAAAGTTATCGCAACTAAATATATTTGTCAAACCATTGACCTTAATTCAGAAAGTTAATGCATTTGAAATTCTATTGTCCTCATTAAATCATATTTAATCACGTTAATCAATTTTAATTTGAATCCACACATAAAAAAGAATTGAAAGCATAAGAATATGTCATGTAAGCAGTGGCCAAGTAATCAACACGTTTACGAACAACAAAGAGGACAAATGGACCAATATAATCCCTTGCACAACATTCTAAGATATATAGTTGATTGATATAATAATCATTTTATTAAAAAGAAAAAGATTTAATCAGGCTACGTTGATTACGAATGGGATTTTCCATAAAATAGTGTAATCCAGACAGTTTCATCAATTTAGGTTTAGTTACTAAGACCCCTTTGACTTCTTTTTAGGGAAATTAATAGTGTAAAATTAATCATTTTAAAATGTGTATAATTATATTTTTTTCTGTAAAACTAGTTTACTCTTGTTATAAAATAAGAGGAGAGATTTATGAACATAAGAAAAAAGAAAAAAGATGTAGTGGAGAAGAGATAATATATGTCAAGACTAGAAGAGAGAGTGATATAGCATTTCTTATTCACATATATTTTCTTGGTACAAATGTCTCATATTTGGCCTCTATTTATAGGTTTCCACACATTAAAGTAGATAGTTATATGGTTACAAAGAAATAAAAATTGACATAAATAATCACAAGAAACTCCCACAAGTCATTCGTGGAGAGGTTATAGGAAAAGAGATATAAGAATGTGGAGTTATGGACATTCACTCATGATAATATTCATAACAATTCAAATTATAAAGTAACCTATAATCTAGTAATATATGTCATATGTTATAATCTAGTATCTAATTTGCTTCATTAACTTTAAAAAAAAATTGAAAGTATTTTATATGAAAGACGGAAAGTATTACTCCCTCCGTTCCTAAATATAGGACCTAGATGACTTTTTTGAAAAATCCTAAAAAAAGCAAAAAATAAGTTAATTATAAATTGATTTACCTAATTTTTTCTCTTAAACTAGTTTATTTTACCTATAAGCTAATGGGTAATCTAAAAAGATATCAAATATGTCATCATTTAATAACCTATTTCGCAACCTTAATCTTTCCAAAAAAAAATTATCTAGGTCTTATATTTAGAAACGGAGGGAGTAGTATTAACTTACTAGTCCAGCCAAAGGCGTAAGTTCCTCTTCAACATGTCAGTAGAGATAACAACTATATGAAGCTGACCCTATTGGGTAAGCATGCATTACACATGACATTTGGTTTTCATTTAATTCCTTTGGATACTTTGCATTATGTTTATTTCTTGTAATGTCGTGTAATTCTTTAGCCTTCTTATCTACTCGTATATAAAAAAAGACGTCAGTTCCTCATCCCAACGCCGTAACAGGAGATAGACATTGGCATGTAGATTGAGTGAGCATTCAAATTAGTGGAAGGTGCTAACAGAAATAAGGTGACTAGTGTAACCAAGTCGGGTTATGTATGGATAAAGGAAATGCTAGAGAGGAAGCAAGTGGAAGAGGTAACATAGCTTTTCGTTATTAATTTAATTGGGTTCTCCCAGTTGATTATTCAAGTTGGCAAGAACACGAAAGATCGAGGTGCCACATCTGTTGTGATAAAGATGAACGGCCTTTCGTAGACGGAAGATCTATGAAATCCCTTGGTGAGTAATAGAGGGGGGAGGATGAATATGAAATGGAAGGGATTTGGACGGTTCTTGATCCTCCTTCTTCACACAATTTCGGGCACCTCCTCGCATTATCACTTTAACCTTTTTTGACCAATCATTATCACTTTAACCTGAACTGATGAACATGTTTACTTTTTTTTTTCAGCCATAAAACATTCCAACCGTCAACACAAAACGCCCTTCATAATAAAGCACTCAAGAGACCGTAAGGAATTTTATCAGATTAAATAGATAATTCATCTTCCCCGTGCATTGAATATAGTTTATGATTTTATAAAGGTTGACTCAAAGCTTTGACCAGAAAAAGAGCTAGCAAGAATAATTATGCATGCGTTTAAAGAAAACATTTCTTCATCTTCAAAATTGGTAGAAAGAGCGTTTGCTTCGATCACACTAACACATAGGAAAGAAGGCATTAGCTAATACTACAACTGGCCCTACCTTCTTAACAAGCTTAGCTTAGCAAGGGAACTACTTAAGCCAACAAATCCCAAATTCACTTGTATACACTGAAAGATAACATACAAAACAAAAAAGACACAGGCAAACTGGTTGCTTTCGCACTATCCAGCATTTCTCAGAACAGGAGTGCAGGTGCCATAGAATGAACATGACGCTCTTTACTGTACTCAAAGTTGTGCTTCCCTATCAAATATCCAACTAAATCGAACGCTTGGCATTTCCTTGGCTTTTCCTTGAGCTCTCTCCTCCAACCTTCTGATTCTTGCAGGTAGCCCACAAACAAAATCCTGAGCCTTCCGTCCCTCACCTGATAGTCCAGTCAGGTTCTCCACCTTCCACCTGCCTACCAGAAACTCAAGTATATCAGCATAGTCCTTGGCAGTATAGACCCCAATCCGCTGGGCAACAGCAGAATAGTGCTCAAACAGGTTGTCATCACGGCCATCGTACATCAAGTGCGCTGGCATAGTTATTTTCTTCCTCATCATGTCAGCGAATGCCAATACTGTTCCATCAGGATCTATCTCAAACAGCTTTTCAACTATCTTTGTATAGGCAGTCTCGTGGCGCTTTTCATCCGATGCAATTGTACCGCATATCTGAGCCAACTTAATATCGCCATGCTCCTTGGCGAGCCTAGCAGTATTTCCATGTGATATAAATGTTGCTCTTTCTTGAAATGATGTGTAAATAAACCCAAGGTAGGGGCTGTTCTCAGTCCGAGGATCCTGTTCATGGACATCAAATGAAAAATATTAGAACAGAGAAAAAATATGGCGTGTCCACCAATAACAGAAATATCCTAAGTGGATCATGAATCTGAAATTCAACTATAGTCTGAAATCTGAACCATATAATGGATTTTCTTTTGAGTGGGGGACAGCCCAAGAAATGAGGAAGATTTCTTTAAGTCAATACATCATTCATGAACATGCGAATATATGTACATCTGCTAGCACATTAATACATCCAGATGCATGTGCATGTGCATGTGCATGTGCATGTGGATGTAAGAGTTACTTTAACATGGCACAGCTCTTTTATTCTCTAATAATGAAGAACTCGCTAAAAAAAGGGTCAAGATGATGAGCCACTATATACAGTACGTGATCTTACCATTCCAGATCCAATTAGATATTGGATTGTCTTTTCAATTTGCCTCATGTCAACTCGTCCACATAGGTAAAGGTACTTGTTAAGAAGGTCGCCATGTCTATTTTCTTCAGCAGTCCATGCCCTTGTCCAAACTGCCCAGGAAGTAGGGCTGGCACCAGTTTCATCACGAACCCCATCCAAGGTATTAAGCATTGTCTGGTAAGTTGGTAGAGCTTCTTCTGTGACCATATCTCCAACGAGAACAACAAAATAATCATCAGGAATCTCCTTTGCTCTCTCTCTCAGTTCCTTTACTTGCTCATCAAAACCATCTGATGAAGGTTCTGGAAGAAAATCTTGTGGTTGCCAACATTTTTCCACAGGCTTAAGGTGAACCAAGAGATTCTCTTCAGCCCAATCCTCCAAAGATTTGAATATTTCAATCTTCTGGGGTGGCATAGAATGGGTTACTTGGACGTGCGCTTCTTTGGGTGGCGTGAAAGGCTTCTTGAGATTTTCCACCTCTCTACAAAATGAATTTAGATAATTTTTTAAAACAATTGTATGATGATGCCAGCAACAGTTGTAAGCTGAAGCATTTTATAGCATAAACCAAATTTTCCATAGCAACATGAGCTGAAGACCACATATTGTTTACTCTAACTTATTTTTCGAAGAAACAAGAACGATGATACATTAAAAACAATGGCAGACTTTCAGAACTACAACCTGTGCGGCAAACCACTGTGTCTCACTTAAAAAATTTAAAGGCTACAGCAAAATCAACCACCGCATGACATTTCATTCAATCTTGTTATCTACATCTAGCATAAGGAACTATATAGACCTAAAATATTGGGTAACCTAACCTCAAAATCCTTGCTAACTAATTCTAATACAATTAATTTGACTGGTGTGACAACTGACAAACAATTGATATTCACATCTACATCTAACAAGGTTAGGATATGCTATCATAGCATTCATGTAGATCATCTACACACATAATTTACAGAGCAAGGTATGTGGAATAGATAGTAAGGCATGAGTATAACGTTATTGATGTTTTGAAGTAATGAATGAATGAATGAATGAATTTGAAAGTTGGAAAAAATAAGAGGAAGTGAGTATAAAAGCAAATAGGAAAGCATAGAAGGGGAAGAGGAAGGATGTGGATTGAAGGTGGCATAGATATAAATAGTGAAGTAGTAAGAAGCAGGGAGAGAGAGATGGGAATGGGAAAGAATATAGAGATAGATGGAAAGACAGATATGATGAAAACAAGAAATGGAAGAGCTTAAAGAAATCTCTCAATTTGTGGGGGACTTTGAGAGGGAATGAGGGGATTCCAAATTATTGGCTCACAGCAAGGGGCATGGGGCATGAGGCATGAGGGATAATCAAAAGAGATATGGAAAGTTGATGGTTATGATTATATGTATGTATGCGTGTGAGGGTGAGGCAGTGATAATAAAAGAAAGAAGAAAAGAATGATAGTGGAAGGATAAAAGGGAAAGAGGAAGCATAGATTAGATTAGAGAGAAAGAGAAAGAGAGAGAGAGAGAGACTTGGAGCCAGAGCGGAGGGTGGAGGCCATGATGAGGGTGGGAGATCTGGGCCTCAGGGTGGCCATCTGAGGCAGCCCAAAGGAGGGCAGATTATTGAGCTTGGCAGATCGCAGGGAGACCGGGTTCGCCTTCAGAGCCATTCTTCTTCTTCTTCTGCTGCTGCTATTGCTATTGCTATTGCTGTTGCTGTTGCTTTTGATATTTGCTATTGCTATTGCTATTGCTTTTGCTGTATTCCCAATGCCTCCGCCTTCTACTCAATCTCTCTCTCTGCGCTTTTATTTCCTCCCCCTGCCTTGCTCTTCTCACCCCTCGCACCACGGACAGCCTTACATACATCGCATATTCCTCTCCCCCTCCCTCCTTTCTTACCACCCCTCTCTTCTGGGCCGGCCCACCCCACCCCACCCCGGCCCAATCACTCATTAACCCATTCATTGCTTTTTAATCATCTTCTTTCATGCCGACCAAATTTCGATAGTGGACTATTAATGAACAAACAAAGAGAGTCTTCAATCTTCATCCACCAATTGGTTGGAGTGAGGTTGACTTGTGTAATGCTGCTATGCGCATGCAATGCAAGGTCCAAAATCAAAGTTGGGTGCGGCCTTGATAGTGGCATGCCATGGCATGGCATGGATTGTTTCCCATTGGTTCTATTATTATTACTATTGTCAATTGTCAATTTGTCATAGACTCACTAGCTCCGGATATCACCTAACCGCATCCCCAGTCAACAATGCATCATCATATTCATACTCATGACTCACGCTTCACATTTCAGGAGCATAGTATAATGCATCATCCTATTCGTGATCCACGTTTCACCGCATAAACTAGCAATACAAAAACGTGATTCCCCTACCCTCTTATCAATTGTAACGCCCGCCACATTTTCCATTTTCTTAATTAGTTTGCTAACATTACACTCCTCTAACACTTCCCACCTATATATCTCTCTCTATGTCATGCCCTTTTCTAGTGTAGGCACGTAAATTGTGAAAAAAGCCACCACTTTGCGTGTCAACATCATCCTGTACCTTGTCGGAGAAGCGATTTGAAAGCCCAGTTTACGTTGGCACCAACACCACCGTCCATTAAGCAGCATACATGACATGGTCCTTGGACACACCTTCACTCCCACTCTAATTTATTTAGCCTCTATGGGAAATCTTTTGAAACATATATAGATCAGATTTTCGTTTCAAACTAGCATGGTAAACAAACATAACTCACCGTTGAATCCACATTCAAGTTCTATCAACATTGAAGTGCTTGGTCCTTATTAAATGGAATATTGTGATCATAAAAATGTCAGTCCTTCAATCCTGTTTTTAAAGCATTTTTAACATATTTCACATGCAACAAATAAAACCTTAAAATCTCACTAATTCCGCTTTTGAAATGTGAACTTTTAAATGTTGACTCTATTTAATATTCACTTCAATTATGTAAGTCAACACATACTAAATAAAGAGCAAGATTTTACATTCACTAACAAAAATTAATGATTTGGCCAATAAATAAAACTAAATAAAACATTTTCTGTCTATAAAAAGTAATAATATCAGAAGATTAAATAATGCATCCATATTAATAACATAAAAATCAATGTTATGGCATCCATTTTTTTTAGCTTGTATGGGATCCATGAATTCATCATAAATAATTAAATAAGTGAGATATGATATGATAGGAATTTGTGACGGTAATGTTACTAGGAATGACCAGTGGGAGATAGATCGCGGGAAGGACTCGCTGGAAAGCTCGGGTGGGGCGTATGCGATAATGTTAGTAATGGTGAGTGATGTGGGAATGGAAAGGGCCCAATGGGCCAGATAAACATTGGATCAGAATGGCTATTGCGGTGCAGCCGAATATGATATTGCTACACAAAAGTGGTGTGTCTGTCCCACTCTACTATACCCGTAGTCTTGCCTTGCCACGTGAGTCCTCTAAGACAAGACTGAATCAAGTGGAGAGTGGGGCAAAAGCCACAGATTCTACGATCATGAAACCAGTTGAGTTTGTTTTGACTTTTGAGCGTATGCATATGAGTTACCGGAGAATTATTAACATTCCTTCGCCAGTTTTTTTTAGCCACGTTGGGACGTAGCTTGTGCTTTTAATTCCATGATTTCTCTTTTTCAAATGCTGTCATTAGTGTGCTGATAAAATAAATGCTGTCATTAGTGGCAGGTGAGTCAACAATATTGTTCAACCATATCACATGCTTTCTCCTTCATTTCCATCTCCCCACTTACATGCATTTCTCAACTTATGTTTCTTTCCATCAGTTCTAGTTATCAAACACTTCTAATTAGTCAGTCCACAGCCTTTTAATTAGATGACACGTTATTTTCATGTTAATATATCCTATATTCCTATCCCAGCTACTACTCATAAGTCAATTTTACATTTCATGCGTCAAAGCGAGATAAAACCGATCGTTATCACGCACACATGTTTACCCATATGCGGCTCTAAACTGATTTTGGCAAATGACAGGTGACTTGCTCCGGTAATATGATTGGTTTTCAAACTTTACCATTGTTATCTAGTGCTCTTTTCTTATTTTGTTTGTTTGGTTCAGATCACTATGTTCCAATTAAATCCATCACAATGGTAAAGTTTGCATTAGTATAAAATTATGAAAACACATCCAATGAGAGAAGTCATAAATTTGAGAACTCCCAACATATCGCTCTGTTTTCACCTTGGAGCTAATTTAACCATGCAGAAAATAATTGTTAAACTTGATTATAGATTGGAAGGAATATATTTGTCAAGTGGAATAAAGGGGCATTGATAAAATTGAAAAAATGCGAATAGGATGGATGGCTAACAAATAGGCATAGGAATATAATTGGGCGAGGATATATGGATGTATGAGAAAGCAAATGAGAGGCTAGTTAATGGAGAGTGAAAAGCCTAAATGATGCAGAATGATGTGTAGTAGTTAGATGAGGTGTGAAGTTGAGGGAAAAGAGCAGTAGAGTAAAGGAAAAGACAGAGAAAGGAAATGATGATAAAAGAAGAATAGAATCATGTTGTTTGGGGATGAGCCAAAACCATGGTGCGAAGAGGACTGGGACCGAGCTTGTGTCTCCTTCGCATCACCAGACTTCTGCTCCTGATAACTTCCATTTGGTTTCTTCTGCGGGTTTGCAGCATGGCTTCTTCTTCGATGACAAACCTCCTCATGAGGACGTCATCAGTCAATGACTTGCCCCTGAAGACCCGTCTGGCCTCCGTGCTGGGCCTGGGCATGGGCATGGGCTGGGTGGGCTTAGGAGGGGCAGGCGCCCTGGGAAAGCTGTTGCTCCTCCTGGGAGGAACCTCCGCTCTGAACACCTCCTTGTAGGAGGATATGGGCGCACATAGGCATACCCTCGTGAAGGAGGTGGCCACCTTCAGAGATGTGCATTTTCTTAGCTTGCTCTTATTATTACTATCGGAGCTGCTGCTGCTGCTGCTGCAACTTGGTCTTCCCACTTGTTCCCCATTTCTACTGGAAATCGATCTCCACAGGCTCCCCATTCCTATTGCTCTTTCATACCATGGCTTCCTGCACTCCATCCCCAACCAATCACACATATAATTAATTATATGTCTCACTCTGTTAAAAGAATGGAAGCACTCTCTATCTCTGGATCACAAGACAAGCTAAGACAGAAATCATGGCAGCACAGATTGTGACAATGAGCCTAGTTCCAGGGGCAAACCACTGTCTCTTTTGAGACTTGATTGTTGATGTTGGAGATAAACTCTTTGTAACAATGATTAGATAATATATATATATATATATATATGTTCTAAGCATGACGACACTGAGTGGTATAGCGATCCTACATTCCATTCCAATCTATATATAAATACATGTCCAATTTTTTGTGTTGGTGCATGGCCGTCCCATGAAAGTGAATGAGAATTAGAGAGAGAGAGAGAGAGCATACCTTGTGCTGGATTCGTGGTTCTTGGGATGTTGCATGAACAAAGAGTGGTGCAAGTATGAGAAGGGTGGAGAAAGAGAGGAAAGGAGTTTCATCTCAACGATTTGTGACCCTCAGTCCTCACTGAGATGGGGTGAGGCTCCCAATCTCCTCCTTTTCTTTTCTTTTGCCCCCATTCTTTATTCTATCCCTCCCCCTCCCCCTCCCCCTTTTGCTTTGCCTCCCATCATTCCTTCTGATTTAGAAAGAGAAAGCCGGGATTTGAAATTTCAAAGCCAAAGTAAAACAATGTCACTACTGCGCTGCTTTTTATGTAATTACCAGGCTGGCCCCCTCCCCATGCCTTTATTCATCCAACTCACATGCACAGCAAAAGCATGACCAGTTTAGCCTCAATCATACTTAGACACTTACTTAATCTTTATGATTGCCGCCAGCAGTAGCAGGTCGCTCGGGTCATTATTTGTTTCCAGACATGCTAGGCCTGCCTTTATGACATAAATATCATAATCAACCAAAACCACCACTCTCCGCTGTTTATTGTTCTTAACTCTGTTTCCCAACACTAATAAAACTCCTACTTATTTAATGTCTTCCTTTTATGTGGATGTCACTGTTGGAACAACGCTCTGGTGCACAAGGAATGTGATTTAATTCCCTCCCATCATTGTGAACCCGTGCTATGCAATTATTTCACAAGCTCCACCACCTTTTTCTGCATATCATCGCCCGGGCCCTCCCAAACAACCAAAAGTGGACCTCTTCATTTCCTTTTTAGAAAAAAACTAAGGTATTATCAATTCTTCATTCATATGCAATAATAACCTTTTACACGCAACAGTTTCTTGTGAAATTAGCTTAACATTGGACGCTGTTGATAACTCAGTTCCCTTCTCTCAGTTCTTGCTGCCCATAATAGGACTTAACCAAGGACTGAGACTTCAGCTCAAAAAAGAAAAAATCATGGACTGACACATAACGTGGGGGGTTTATGATTATAATTGGTTTGACCAATCCATAAACCAATCCCCCCCCCCCCCAACAAAAAAAAAAAAAAAAAGAGCAGTAGGGGAGTCAAAAAGAGTTTGTTTCGAGTCATCATCTTTTTTCTTTTTGTACATTGTAGACCATAGAATAATTATTCTAATGACTTTGGATAGGAACGGAGAGCTTCCAATCAAAAGGAGAAAGAAATAGACGGTGCTTGATACAAACAAAGGTGTGTCATCTTCAACTTGGCCTACTTAACGGAATTTTAAGCAAGGCTGCTTATCAGGGCACTGTTGACGACCACGTACGCGTGCGTGTGGTAGATATATAGAGCAGATGGGACGAGTGACTTGTAAACAGACATATAATATACGAAGCCAACTATGTCTAATTGAAAAGGTCATGTTTACAGATATTTAATCAAGCATGTCATTGCTTAACGTTGACAGGGAACTATCCGAGAATATTGTGGGGACAGAGTAATTTTTTTTTTTTTTTTGCCAAAGGGGACAGAGTAATTAACAGCTTGATCTGCCATGTAAAATGATATAATGATGCCCAGTTGCCAATTCGCACATTCACATGCAAATATGGACTTAACACGTGCAATTGATCAATCACGCTCTCAAGAGCAGTCAACATTTGAATTAGTTTACTCCTGTGTTAAATATAAAACATACTTATATAAGTTGATTAAATTAAATATATTAATTCAGTAAATTAAATTCAAATGACATTATTAATGTACCTAATCATATATTTTTAACTCATCCTTTCTTTCTTATTATTAAGAAGCATTAAGAGTGATAAGTTAGGGAAAATGGGAGCAATTATTAAGAAATCTTATATTTAGTAACAAGCTCATCTCCATCATATACAGATGAGTGAGAGAGTATACCTTTTGTTATTGTTAGAGGAGTGACTTAGAATTTCATTTACATTAAAAAAAATTAAAATAAAATGATATTACCAATACACTCTAAGCATATAGTTTTATCTCACCACTTTTTTCTAATAATTGAGGAGCATTATTAGTGATAAATTAGAGAAAAATTGAGAACAATTAAAAAAAGTTTTATATCTAAGATTAGGCTCATCTTCTTAAACAAATCATTTATATTTAGGCAGGGAGAAAGTGTGTAACTCTTAAATCAGAAAAAAATGTTATATCTAGCATAGGTTCATCTTAATAAGATTTATGTAGTATTTAGGACAGGAGAGAGTATGTAACTATTTTTATTGTCAATGCAGTGACTTCTAATTTCATTTTCTCAATTATCACAAGGGCACATTCCAGCCTCGCTAAATGCAAGATACAGGCAATAGATTGAACAAATGAGCAATAAATCAGATCTATTTCCTTTCCTATTGTTCATTCTTTGAAGTTCATCGTAATTGACAAACAAGAATATCTTCAGGATATAATCTGCTTGAGGGAACCTGGCACTTATACATTTTTTCGTGTTTACAAGGACAAGTGCAGAAACAAAGTTGACCGAAAATGCAGTCTGATCCCCGAGAAGTAGTAATACAATTAGCCCCTTACTATGGCTTTTGTTGTTCAATCCAATGTTCTATTTCATTGGCTATCAGGTTCCCCTGAGCATTTCTTGCTCCAACCACCAGATCCAGCTTTGCGCTCCCCACGTTTTCTCTTAAAATTAGGAAAATGTACGTCTTTATAGAAACAAGATTTGAGCGTAGGTTGCTCCTGAGAGTGAGGCAAAGCAGAATTGGCTGCCATATTGGATTCCTTTGTTAGGAGAGAAGCAGTGTCTGCACTTTCATGCTCAACTTTCCCTTCCTCCAGATGCTTCTCCGTGGGATTGTTATTTACACTTTTTAAGGCCTGCTCCTCAGTTTCAGCTGCTTCATTGTGTATCAACACATTGTCTACCATCTGCACCAAAAAACATCAACATGAATTATTTTCAAATTTGATAACAAACCTACCCCGTTATTTTAAGCCAACACGTTGTCAATACATTCTATATTTAACAAAGCTGGGAAAAGCAGCTAACTGCTTTCTGACTATGCTTCAAGATGAAGAGCCATTACATAGGGGTTAAGAAACAAAACAAATTCTAAGGGCAATAACAGTTGCAGATAAGGACCTTCCAGAAGTGACGAATAATTATAATGGCTTGAACTAATACACAGAAGAGCAACCAATCATTTATTAGTCACACTTAGTTAATCCTGAATTTCAGGGGCTTATAGACATCCATGCAGGTTTATTGCATTCAGGTCACAATAGCTGAAGTAAATATCTACCCTAACTTTACAATGAGGAAACTATGCAACATTTAGCACAACCACACCATAATTTTAATGTCATAATTACCAAAAAGGAAACCCCGAAAAAGGGCCCAAAACAACTCAAGTCCTTAGTCCATGAGTCTTTTATGTGATGATGCCTTGGCTTTAGCTTATAATCAGCTTCTGGCCAAAACGCAAGTTAAATCACGGAGATCATTTTACACGAACAGTTGTTGATGTAGATGAACATGACTACCCATTAAATAAAGATTCTTTTTGTCATTACTAATAAAAGTTTTTACACGTTAAAAAGATCATCACAAAGACCAAAATAGAGGCATTGCAGCACAGAACACTTTCATGGTAATCTGACCAGGGACAGACAGATATAATAAAATAATCAAATTTTAGTTATACATAGATAGAGACTTACATCTTCACATGAGTCCATGGTCTGGGGCTGAGGGAGGGTGACATCTGCAGCAGACAATAACCCCACTGTGCTCTCAATTATATCAGGAATAGCTGTGGCTTCTCCATAACTTGAGACAGCACTATCAGGCATAACCAAATCCCCAAAATCAAACTCAGGTGCATCCTGAGCTGAATTACAAATAGCCCCTGCTGACACTGTGTCTCCATTCCCAGCAGAGAATGCAGGACTATGAGCAGAGCTGGTCTGTGCATCACCATGCAGTAGAAGGCTCAAATCCTCTGATGAAGAAAACTTTAAAGCATTTTTGGACATGATAACATCGACTTGACTCTTCAGCTTGTGGACCCTAGAATGTACATTTTCAATTGTCCAAAGGAGATGCTCCAAGGAACTATCACCATCACTAAACTCAAAAAAAGATTGATCATCATTTATCCCACACGTGTCGATCAAATCAGTATGCAGGTCTGCAGTCACTGCCCAGCAAATAGGAAGATAGTTAGTAATTAGTCATATTATCACATACCCAAGATATATGTCAAAGAAAATGCAGCATTTATAATGTAAATTGTAAGCCACTTGGCAGATCATGATTGGTAGTGATAATAACCTGAAAAATTTCTCTCTTTCTGCAACCCTCCTCTCAAGAAAGAGGAAAGGAAGAAAAAGAAAGTCAACACAAACAATCTTCTATGACAATGCAGATGAACTTTAAATCAACACTTCAATTGATTTTTTCCCCCACTTCAAAAGGCAAAGTGAAAGAAATTCATGTTACCATGAGACTTAGCATATAATGCAGTAGAGAGAGATCAGAATGAAGCTTATATTTCTAACCTTGATTACCAAAGTCATCAGCCAAGTTACCATCTAGATCCGACTTCTTATTCTCTACAGTATATGAGAAAGAAAAAATGTTATTCGCTTTTCTAATGTGAGGAAAAGTAGTTAGTTACCAAAAAAGGAAGGACAAGAAAATTAGGAAAGATAAGTACAAAGAATCTCATACCTAGATGAGAGAAAAGATAATGACGAGACATATAAGATCCTATGTCAATTGTATCTTCAATTTTCTTCCTTTTCCTTCTCCTTTTGGCCTTACTTCTGCACAAGGGACTTGAAAATGACAGTGATTTTGAACCAATTTCATCCAATGTTATTTGATCAGGTGCCCTACATTTCCTGCGATCGAACTCTGCAAGCTCTTTGCCGTATTTTAAAGCCTGTGACTCCATTTCTTTAATTCTAAGTTCTGTCCATCTACAGCGCCACATTAAGGGTCTTATAAAGTTCCTCCAGTGATCTGTCAGCTTCCTCTTCCTATGGTTACACATGAAGTTAATAATTGCATGAGCAAAATACTTATGGAAAAAAATATAATATTTTTATGATCAAGGAATCAAGTTACCAAAAACAAAAGGTCTATTCACCATAATATGATCCGTATAACCTTTAAGATAAGCAAAAGGAGCCAAAAGAAATTGGTCTCAATAAAAAGGCATAAATGATGGAAAACAAAATCAATATTCACAAGTCGCAAAACCATAAATTCTTCAAACAAGAGTTACAATTAGCAACTTAAACTAACAAGATAATGAATGAGTGTATGGCTTCAGTGATATGCATGAATGTGTATGCATTATGTAATGATTACAAAAGTGGTAAACAGAGCATTGAAAACTATTCTTGAAGCAAAGACATCGGCATGCCATCTAACCACTGCTGAATGTTCGTTTAAATTTCATAATATACAGCATCGTTTAAGGTTGTAACTCTGAATATGCCAAGCTATCAATTGTTATAATTCCATTATATGTATCAACCGTCTAATTCAAACATCTTAAAGCATAATATAGATTCATTAACTTAAATCAGTGTCCAGAAGACGCCCATGAATTGGATTCTTCAATTAGAATACCAATCGCTAAATCTATGGCCAAGCAAGGCATTTTATTACCTCATTGGAAAGGCTGAGCGAAAAGAATCAAAGGCACATGAGAACCCGCTGTCATCAAAGAGCTCAGACTCCACTTCAGCTTCACTCAATCTAGAACTAGTTTCAGGGTCAGACATAGAGTCAGCAAAAGAACTTGAGTATTCAGTTGCATCAGGGTCATCATTTTTATTTGGCGCAAAATCAACTTTATTCGTCCAGCTTACTATATCAACATCCATGTCTTCAGGGTCCTTAACACTTTTAATTGGTTCATCAAGAAAGGCCTCCACCTTAACAATGGGCTTCTCAGAGTGACTCAAGTAACTCGTGCCTTTTCCTTCCTCATAGCCCTTTACTGCTGCAACTTTCAAGGCAAAATTTGGTTTACTCTCTTTGTCCTTGTCTGAAATTGGATGAGCAGGGCCCATGATAATGTCTTTTACAAACCAATCTCCGTTTTACCCATAACATCTACGAGATGCTCCTTTAAACTTAACCTGATCAAATTCAGAATGTTCATGGTCATGAATAGAAATCAACAGATCTTGTCAGTCACATGTTTCCATTGGCTTCAAATAATTCAGAGGAATATAAGGCATTTGAATTATGCCAAAAATGTGAATCCTTTTTCTCTATTTTTTGTCCCTCTGACAATCATGTAAGAAACTTTATCGGCTACAATTGAAAAATTAGTAATAAACACAGTTGGACTGTTGCATAGTTTGGAGACCTACTACGACGTCAAAAAAAGAAGTCAATCCAGGTTGTGTCAAAACAATTAGTAGTTACTAAGAGTGAGGGCAATATCAAAAATGTACTTAACAAGCAAGATGGAAGAAGGAAGAATTAGTAGAAACTGCCCCCGTTGAGGCGGGACAATGAAGTGTGAAGTGTGAAGTGTGAAGTGTTCATAAATATGACACATTAAAAACTTTGTCAGTACATATAATTATACTGCAATAATGAAAGCCTCAAAACAGCTATCAGCACAGAACACACACATTTATAGGCGAAAGTAAAGCGAAAAGGGAATCAAATTTGAAGGGTTAAAAGAGCACAGAAATTGGGCATGAGAGAACGTAAAATGAAGTGAAGGAGGCATAATGCAAGAGGGGCGTAGGAGGAGTGTAATTTGTGGGGAATGTGATGGTGAAGATGAAAAGTGAAGAAAGAAGAAGGAGAAAGGCAGAGAGGAGTACCCAGGTGAGGGAGCATGGTTGGAGTTGGCGGCGTTGCGTTGCGTTGCGTTGCGTTGCGTTAGGACGAAAAGAGAAGTTAACGTTATTAAGTAGCAGTACTATAAACAAACCTAGGTGACTCTCCAGGTACCGCACGCACCACTTCTCAGTACAATGCACTCTACTCTCTAGCTTCCCGCGATTTATTTTTGCACGCGCCCCCTCCTTATTTTCCTTTTTTTAAGGAAACAAACCTACTTTTCCCCTCTCAAATTAACTTAACTTGTGCACTTCCTTCATTATAAAACACTTTGTACCCTTTTATAAGAGCATGATCGAATTTGTCAAAATATTTACTACTCCTAAATTATGTCCCAATTTACTCATCATTTTTCTTTATTTGCATTTCATGTAATACATACATACATACATACATACATTATCTATAAATTATGTGTTAAACAAAATCATTTGGAATCGAAGTTAAACAAACAAACTTTGAGTTTTTTTTCTTATATTAATTTAAAAATCATTTGGGATCAAAATTGGTAAGCCCATTGGTCCGTATAAGTTAGTTGTCCATGCACCAGTGAAAGGCGTCACGAGCCTACCACAACCGCATTACACCTACTTCAAAAACACTTCACTATTAAGAATTGGAGTAAGTCTTGTAATAGTAGACATCTAAATTAAAAGGCTCCAACGTATCATCACGTCATAATAAAGTTGAATAAACAAGGAGTTGAATCTTAAGAATGAAAAACATACTCCCTAGTCCCTCCATCTTTAATGAATGACTATTTGTAAAAAATGATTATTTGGGTAGTTGATTTCATTTCATTTCATTGTTTAATTGGAAATTTGGAATGTATACTGATTTCATTAACATAGCTATCATTATCCAATCAAATGGAATTTGACAAGGACTCTATTTCTTAACAATAATCCGCAATTTTTTTGGGGTCACATTACTACACGCAATGGAAATATAGTAGTTTTTTGCAGGGCGTATACAGGGAAAGAAAAATGTGTGAGTATGGGGTATGTTTAGTTTAGAGATAAATGAATGGAGGATGAGATTAGGCAGAAGCAGGTAAAAGTAAGTAAGTTAGGAAATGCCGCCCTTTGGTTTGACAATTGACACACTGCGCTCTCTCTCTCAACGGTCCAACTTTGACTCCCTTCTTCCTTCCTTCCTTCCTTCCTTCGCTTTCTGGCCTTTCTTCAAATTCAGCGCCCAGGCTAGGCAGTAGGCAGTAGGCAGTAGGCAGTAGGCAGTAGGCATGGCTTCCCCTAATCCTCTAAACCCTACAACTGCACCGCTCAAACTCTCATGACCCTCCACTTCCAATTCCAATTCCAGTTTCTCATCATGAACCCCTACATCATCCATTTCTTGATCCCTTCTCTGTGGGAGATCAAAGTCACGCTCGCCACCTCCCTCTTCGTCATAATCGCCTACTGCTTCTTCACCTACAGAACTCCAGACTTTGATCTTGATCGACTGCTTCTTCACAATTCCGGGGATGTTCCTGACGACAAAGACAAGGTTTTTTCCGTATTCCATCATCACCTCGCACCATTCGCTCATCCATTCATCACTAGTCACAAAATGATATCAATTTGAACTCCTATCTTACTCAAATTACTCTTCTTATTTTACAACATCGCAACATGTATTTTTTTCTTTCATTAATCTCTTATGCCCTTTAAACTTATCTATTAGAGCTTTCTTCTCTTTCTATACTCTCTTTTATCTTAAACCGGTTTCTTTCTATGAGTTTTAACTTGAAGGGATGACTGAGGTCAATTTGTTTTCATGAGTGGTCATTTATCCTTTCCTTTCTCTAAGACAAATTTGTTGTCCGAAGTTATCGCCCTACATATTTCTGTTTCTGTTCTTACCAGTTCCCACTGAAATTCAGCTTGTTGTATAAGTTGACTATTCATACTTTGGCTTTAGTCGTTTTAATTAGTAATATTTGACTCGTTGACATGCAGTTTAAAGGAGATTCTCACACCAATTCGGCATATTTGATTAAGGTATATCACTATATCAGCCCTTCTGTCAAAAGACTAAAACCTGCCCTAAGGCTTTCATCACATGGTAGTATATATTGATTTGTCTGTTCTATTGAATTTTGTTTGCAGTTGGAACTTTTGGCTGCTAAGAATCTTATTGGTGCAAATCTAAATGGCACTTCAGATCCTTATGCTATCATTACATGTGGCAATGAGAAGCGATTCAGGTGTCAATAACTATATGTATGCTATGTTTTTGGCTTTTAGCAAATGTACAATGATATGGACCATGTTTAGGCAGCTGTTAAGTTTGGTCGATTTAATTTATTTGCATTTTTAGATGTTTTCTTAGAAGAAGTAACGTGTCTAGAATTAGTTTCTACAGTAATTCTTTTGGCATCTTATATAGAATAGACTATAAGGGTGGGTATTTTGAAATAGCTTTATGATACATAATTCATTTGAAAGTTTTCCGCTGCTGAGGCCTGGATTTTATTCTGCGGATAATGCATTTTTATTTTACTAGGCATAGGTTTAGCCGTATAACCAATTTGGATTTTGGTTTTATGTAACAAACTGGTTTCTGCAGAGAGCTTAAGATTATTATTCCACTTGCTTGTTCAGCTTGAGGTTTATAATAGTCACTTTTGTGAGCTTTGTAATTTTTCTTGCCTTCTTTCTGTTAGCAATTGATAGGTTACTTGCCCACTTGTGATTGACTTTTGCACATTGACAGTTAACCTTACTAGGAAAATTTGTAGGGCTTGCTTTATAGATTAGTGTAATGTATGTTTATAATCCATTACTAACTCATAATGCAGGAGATATTATCGTTAATTGCTCACAGAACTCGTGTGAATCCATTGTTGAGTATGGAGTTGCAGAAAGATAAATTGATAATTTGATTTTTGTGGTATTAGAATCTGAAAATATTTGAATGCATGAAAAGAGACTGATTGAAGCTTAACATGGTGGTTTGTTGTTCTTTCAAGCATGTGGCATGTCTTTACATGCTTCTCTGAGGAAGATAGGTTATTGATCAAATTATATGTAGAAAGACTTGCATAGCTCATCTGGCCCTATAATCTTTACTATTACTATGCAGTTCCATGGTTCCTGGTTCAAGAAATCCTATGTGGGGTGAGGAATTTAATTTCTCTGTTGATGAACTTCCTGTCCAGGTACCTTTGTAATCTAATTGATGCACCTTTGTAATCTATTTGATATGGAATATGAGTACCAAGTGTTTGCAGCTGCTGCAGGAGTTGCAGCAGTCTGTTGGATTTATATTCATCTGAGGAGTTCTACATCAAATTTTACTGCTATTCACAACATATATTTAATGATTATGAAACTTTTCTTCTAAGTACTTGTTCAATATGGGTGTGTGTGTGTGTGTGTGTGTGTCTTTCCGTTTGAATTTTTCTTTGTGTAAATGCACAAGTTTACTGAACTTTTGCGCCATTTCGGTCATCAAAGAACTTTATTTGCCTCCTAACTATATACTTTGTACATATAATTTAGTCTTTTCATATTTCAATTGATTTATTTATCACTGGAATGTATTTCAAGGGCTTATGTCATTTGCCCATTGTGATCAAATATATTTTCCTCTAATATTTATTTGTTAAGAATATGATTGTTAAGTTGTTTGTGTGTGTGTGTGTGTTAGACCACTCGCCCTGACTATTAACCAACAAAGGAGGTGCATTACATGTTTTCTTCATGTCAATAAATGCCAATTAATTGACAGATTTAATTAATTAAATTAATTTTCTGGAAACTGACTTTTCTTCTGCTGACATTGCAGATCAACATTACAATATATGATTGGGATATTATTTGGAAAAGTGCTGTTCTAGGTTCAGTGACTGTTCCAGTTGAAAGTGAAGGTCAAACTGGTGCAGTGTGGTATACATTAGATAGTACATCGGGTCAGGTAATACCAATTTCTTGAATTACCTATTGGTTCATTCAATAGGTTTTTGTTTATTTATTTTCATCTCACTTTTTATTGGCCTCCATAGAGCATCACAATTATGTTCATTGATTTTTAGGTTTGCCTTCACATCAAAGCAAGAAAACTGTCCGCAAATTCTTCCAGGTGGGCCTCTTTATAATATACACACATATTGTGTCTTCGAAATTGATGTCTGGACTGAGTGATAGTACAGTGATCATTATCGTATCACATGTTACTTCTATAGTTAGTTTAGTTCTTATATTTTTGAATTGACTAATAGGATTAATGGGTACGGCGGACCCAACCCTCGAAGAAGGGTGCCTACTGAAGAGCAAGGGCCAACTGTTGTTCATCAAAAACCAGGACCTCTTCAGACAATATTTAATCTTCTTCCGGATGAGGTCACTGACATTAAACTAAATTTATTATATTTTATCAAGGATGATGGAGTTGATTTCTTTGCCTTTCTATTTTATCACGTATATGTGCACACCAATGTCTTTTCCTCTTCATCACATGCACTCATGTTTGTGAACCTAATGAGCAAGCTATCTATTTCAGGTTGTTGAACATAGTTACTCTTGTGCACTTGAGAGGTCATTTTTGTATCATGGTCGTATGTATGTCTCAGCATGGCATATTTGCTTCCATTCTAACGTATTCTCAAAGCAAATGAAGGTCAGTTTGTCCACCTGCTCTGTCTTAGATGCAGCTAAGATTAGAATGATAAATCGTTGATTATAAAATAAGTTTTTTTGGTTTATCACCAAGGCATTGTTAGGTTCATTTTAAGACTTCTTTTCTAAAATAGTCTTTAATTAAAATTACCATGATAAGTTTTGATGTTTAAGAGCGGTAAAGTTCTCTGTAAAAGTTACCTTTGATTGACAATGAAAATAGATATATTCTTTGATTTCTCTGGCATTGAAGTTCTCGTTTTGCTTTGTGCATCATATATTATGTGTATTGGATTTTCCCTGAATGTGGTTCCCCATAAATGTGGGGACAGATACTGCTGCATTGAAAAGCCCGTGGAATTATATTTTGTATTGTTTGAACCTGAAATTTGATATGAAAGTTTATTATAAACAACTTTTTATTCATTTACTAAGATGGTGTTACTGTTTCTTCTTTTTTTGGCTATTAGAACCAATTATATCTAACTTTTGATTATTTTCCAAACATATGCCAGGTGGTTATTCCTTTTGAGGATATAGATGAGGTACAATTTGTTTTCAATTCTTTTGTTATTTTTTGCTTCCTCATACATGTGTAACTTACATTCATTGGAATTATTTTGGTTTTGGAAGATTCGAAGGAGTCAGCATGCATTTATTAATCCTTCTATAACAATTATTCTTCGCATGGGTGCCGGTGGACATGGTGTACCTCCTTTGGGAAGTCCTGATGGTTAGTAATTAGTTCTGTTTTTCCTTCAATATTTTCCTTGTACAATGAAGAAATGATGTTTTTCCTTCAATATTATGATTATTATGTCTAATTCAATATTTTCCTTCAATATTTTAGTAATTAGTTCTGTGGTTTAATATATGTTTTAAATCTCCTATCCTTTAGTAATGACTTTTGTTTTCTCAATGATGGACGTCTTGTCATGGTACTGGGCATTTTATCTGACAACCTTTCTTTCACATTATGAATGATTGTTTTAATTTAGGGAGTACAGTTTGGAAATTCTTTTAACAAATGGCTTTGTTCTTTTATAATATGACTTGTTTCGTCACTGATGGGTCTTCATGTTGCTTCTTTTTTTCAGGTAGAGTAAGATATAAATTTGCGTCATTTTGGAATAGAAACCATACATTTAGAAATTTACAACGTGCTGCAAAGATTTTCCGTGAAATGCTGGAAGCTGAGAAGAAGGTTGCTACTGCTCCATTTGGTTTTCTCAATCTGTGCTTTAAATCAACTATTTTGAAGTATTTACTTCTATCTAAATGTGGTGCAGCTTGTTTTGAAAAGGGGAAAGAATCTTGGATTTGTAAATTTATTTATTTAAGACTTTTTTAAATACAATTGGAAGTTGATGTTTTAAGCATTGTTATGCATTCAAAAAAATGGCAGTTTGTATCAAAAAAAATGGCAGTTCTATGCTCAGAGCTGTAATTTTGGCAAATGAAGAGCATAAAAGTTCTCAATTGACTGGATATCATGTGATCATTTTGCCATTGTATAGGAAAATGCAGAGTCAGAATTGCGTGCACATAGCAGTTCTGTTAGGGGAAATAAGACACCGGATAAGGTTCCTAAAGAAAGCATGGGAAAAACTGGAAAGTCTCAACCTTTTGTCAAAGACGAGGCTTTAGTTGGTATATATAATGTAAGCAATTTCCCCCTTTTATCTCCAGGAATTTGTTTGACATTGTAAACATTGGTATGTAATCGATATGCCTCTCCAGGATGTTTTCCCATCCAAGCCTGAGCAGTTCTTTAACTTGTTATTTAAAGACGACTCAAAATTTACCAGCGAATATCGTTCTGTACGAAAAGATTCTAATTTATTGGTGAGTTTTTCTGGATTGATTATTGTGTTGATTTTAGTTGTGAAAGATATCAAAGTTGAAGTAATTACTTATTAGAAACCTAGCTTCTATTCTTTGAATGACTGTTTATTGACTGCATGCTACCCAATTAGAGATGGTGAAAATGCCAGAACCTGTAGGTTTGCTGTTTTACCGTAAAAATGCTTCTTCTTTTTCAGTGGTCTGATTCGATGAATTAATGCTGGTAGAACATGTTATTTTTTTATTACTTAAGTCTGGCCAAATTAATTGCCATCTTATGCTTAAATACTACACGTGTTTGGATGAAAATTACTGACATGTAAGTACTTATTTGAGGTTGTATTTCTCTCTCTGCATATACTGCATTCAGATGGGTCAGTGGCATGCAGCAGATGAATATGATGGTCAAGTCAGAGAGATAACCTTCAGAACTCTTTGTAACAGTCCTATGTGCCCGCCAGACACTGCCATGACAGAGTGGCAGCATGTTGTTCTATCGCCAGACAAGAAAAAATTGGTACAATTGCTTTCATCTTGTTAGGGTGACGTCCACAAAAAGTGGATGATAATAACTTCTGTTATCAATAATCACTGCTGGCTAATTACTTGATCTATGAAAGTCCTATCCTATTTTTCCTCCTCAATTTTCCACATATCTATTTCTAGACATTTCTAATTTATATTGCAATGCTGCCGAATTGTATAGGTGTTTGAAACCGTCCAACAGGCACATGATGTACCATTTGGGTCCTATTTTGAGGTACAGAATACGTTGGACATCTTGAGTTAAGGCTCATTTGTTATTGTTAATTTTTATGTCTACCATTTTCCCCTAAAAAAATTATGTTTCATACCTGACATCTGGTTCAGATTGGTCATTATATATGCTTTTGTAGTTATTTATTCCTTCTTTTATAAAGATATGTAGCTCTCGCTTGTATGTCTGGTCAAGAAAACTATAGTAGCATATGCGAGGGGATGCCAATATGATCCATTATGAATGTGGTATTTTACAATCTTGGCGAGGAGTATAGTTTTGAAAAATTGGAGGTGGAATAAATTGATAAGTTGGGTCCTAGGCATAATTTATTGTTGATGAACTCAATCATAGTGTTTATGTAAAATTGTCCATTTAACCATCTCTATTTACTGATCAAATGTTTTAAAAGCATTGACTGGCGCAGAAAATGATGTATTGTTGTGGCTGTCTTGAAGGATTTTCGCTATGTATTTTCATTGAATAAGTTTCTGGAAGTCTGAGTGCTACTTTATATCGACTTATTTTATTGTTTGGTATACAATAATTTGCTTTAAAGAATAAGTGATATCAAGTTTTCTGTCAACCAGGTGCATTGTAAATGGAGTTTGGAGACAATTAATGAAAGTTCAAGTTCATTGGACATAAAAGTGGGTAAGTTTGGAATGAAACTGATGCCTGATTTTTCTTTTTCCCATCTCTTGAACATGACTTAGGCAGTGCAGTCCCCTGCCAAAATCTTGAAGTTTAATTAACTCAGCGTGGGACCTAAAAAGAAGAAGGGAAGAAATAAGCCCTTTTACCAATTTTCTCTTTTTGCTGTTTTATTTATTGCACATAATTAGATTTTCATCAGATATTCATTTGTATTATTTCATTTAGTAAACCGTAGCTTTCAAGTTGCCAGACGACTAATTTTCACTTGGCGTGCAGAGATTTGTCTAGTATTCTAGAATAATCGAATTAAGTACAGATGATGTGGAGAAGATAAAGTTTTACTCAAGAAGAAGAAAATGAAAACAAAAGATTGGTTTATTTAGAAAAAGAAGCCATTCACCAAATAATAGCAGGATTTTTTTTTTACCAGAATAATAGCAGGAATTGGTATTATGTTCCCTTTGTAGCCCAAAAAAAAGTTACAAGAGTCTGCTAGAATTGTAGCGGGGAGCAACTGCTAGCAGTTGTGGGTTTGACGTAGTTATCCAGACGATTTTCTGCTTTGTGTGGAAGTAACATGAGTAATATTTTGCACTGTGTTTATTTTATTTCAATATTTTGAATCAGGCTGGAATTCCGAACTCTGAAGAAGCAAAATGAAACGCTTTAATTTGAAGAAAATCTGCCACCATCTCCTTACAAACCCCCTTATGCTACTATTTAACAATTAACTTAAGTTGATTAAGTTAGTAATTAAGTTAGATCGATGTTGTTTGCAGGTGCGCACTTTAAGAAATGGTGTGTGATGCAATCTAAAATTAAGGCAGGGGCAGTCAATGAGGTTGGTTGACTTCTAATTGACGAAGTAGCTGCGTCATAATGTTTCCGTATATTTCATCAGTTTTTAGTAATACTGTCAGATATTTAAAATATTGTGGTTGCTTAATGCAGTACAAGAAAGAAGTTGATGTGATGTTAGAAGTTGCCCGATCTTATACAAAGAACAACGCTTCTGGCGGTGAAATTGACACTGCGGTCTCACCCCCTGCAGACAGCTCCTAAAGTTGCAGACAGGTCCTAAAGTTTCTGGTAGTTTTAGATAGGATTTCGTTTATGAAATATAATTTCTTTTCTTTTTATTCTTTTGACTTGCTGAGCCACAAGAGCAAATATGATGGAAATGGGTGGAGAAGTCACTTTTTCTTTTCAATATAACTTCTTTAGAAATAATTCTTTAGAAATAAGATTGGATAGAAGTCAAATTGTGATGTGATTTATGTTTGGATGTGTGATAATAGAAGTGACTTTTTTCAATCTCACTTTTAGAAATATGTGATATAAGAAGTATGACATTCCCGTACACATGCTTACAACCAAGAGCCTTGTAATATGACATCTCATTTATAGATGGGAGGTATGGTAAAAAAAAAATTATAGATGAGAGGTGGTCAAAACGAGAAAAACGGTCATTCGAGAGAGGAAGATTTAGATTCAAATGTACTGTGATTAGCAACGCCTCAACAGTGGTGTGGTGCTTGGATTTGTCTTAACCACTAGTGTGCTGCTAGCCTGCAACTCTTGGTGCTTCAAACAAGCTCTATACTGCTTGCTGCACCATAGTTCTTCAGAAAGCTTGATATTTCGATCTTGTAAAATTATCCAACGTTAATAATATATGTGTAGTCCTTTGGAAACAACAATATCTTTTGTTGACGCCGAGGCCACGCTTTCTAAGTTTTCTTGTTACGATTTTGCGGTTTTATGTGAAGCAGCTATCTTTTTATTGGAAAAAGGATGCAATCTTGCTAACTCCATTCAGATAAATAGCAAAACAACAGATCTCTCAATATTATGTTTTATCCAATTTGATCATTTAATATTTATATTACCGAAATACTGTTGAAGTGTGATTCAGATCCTTTCAGAATCATTTTGCGAGAAAGAAAAAAGGCGGATGAGATGTAATGTTTTTTTAGGAAAAATGACAAAAAAAAATGACACTTGAATTTGAGTTGGACAAAATGGAGTCTCCAATTTCAACTTGGACAAATAAGGGATAGTTCCCAATTTGTTCTAAATGAAATTTGTGACTTTGTGTCAAATAGTAGTGAATGACATATTCTAAAGTAGTTAATAGTGATACTTGAGTAGTTATTGCGAATGATAGTTAATAGCGATACTTGAGTAGTTAACCATTAACTACTCAAGTATCGCTGTTAACTACTTTAGAATATGTCATTCACTAATCTTTGGCACAAAGTCACAAATTTTATTTAGGACAAATTGGGGACTATCCCTTATTTGTCGAAGTTGGAATTGGAGACCCCATTTTGTCAAACTCAAATTCAAGTGTCATCTTTTTGTCATTTTCCCTTTTTTTTATCAACAAGATGTAATGTTATATACACATATACAATGCCAATGAAAATTAATGTTATATAAAGTTGTAAATTAATTTCTATTTTTTTTATATAATTTTGATCGAAAGGTGTTGAAGAGATTTTAAGGAAAAATTAGAAGAAAAATGATTTTAGAAAAGCTGAACCTCTTAAAATGCAATTGAAGACAAAAAGGGGGAATTCTGCTTCTTTTATCACTTCATAGTTCCTATCATTTAGTCTTTACTACCTCCGGTCCTAATATAGGACCTAGTTGACTTGTTTTTTAGAGATTAAGGTTGCGAAATAGGTTATTAAATGATAACATATTTGATATATTTTTAGATTATCCATTAATTTATAGGTAAAATAAACTAGTTTAAGGGAAAAAATTAGATAAATCAATTTATAATTAACTTATTTTATTTTTTTAAGGATTTTCCAGAAAATGTCAATTAAGTCTTATATTTAGGATCGGAGGGAGTATTTCTTACCTGAATACCATTTAGTCTTAAAGTCTGGCTTTTCTCATTAACATATTTACAACTCTTTATGGGCAGTGGCATTCCCAATCACTTACTGTGTTTTATACTTTTATTTGATTGTAACAAAATGAACATACTCCTATTTTAAATGGATGTAATTTTTTTACTATATAAAATTTGAAATGTTTATAATTAATTTCCTAACCTTTGTTATAAGTACAATTTTATTGGTAGAAACTTATAGAGATTAAATTGTAATTGTAATTGTAATTGTAATTGTAGGAGAGGCAAAAAGTTTGAGTAACTAGGTTTATGAACAAAAAGAGAAGAAGCCCATAAATATAAAAATTTGAAATGGGGTGGCCTGCAAGAGTGAAGAAGAATTAAAAACATAATTTGGGAAAATGGGTGTAATGTAATGTAGGGAATAGGGAATAGGGAATAGGGAATAGGGATCGGAGATGAAGAGGAAGATGGAGGCGAAGGCGAAGGCGAAGGCGAAGGCGTGGATGTACGTGTACGTGTACGGCATGATGATGATATTGGCAGGCGTGGCCTGTGGCAGCGCAACAGAGCAGCTGAGCTCAAGAGAATGCGAGCATCTGGGCTTCACCGGCCTTGCTCTGTGCTCTGACTGCAATACTTTCGCCGACTATGTCAAGGACAAGGGTAAGGGTTTTCTTTTCTTTTCTTTTCTCCCATCATTCATATTTCATAATCATATCCATAGCATTCATCTTTGCCTGCAAATTGCAATGCAGAGTTGGTGTCCGACTGTTTCAAGTGTTGCACGCAAGATTCCGATGATGCCATCACCAAGGTAGCTAGCTGTACCTTCTCTCCACTCTAACTAACTATGCCTTCTTCTGCTTCCTTCCATTACTTTCTTCAATCCATCATTTCATTTCTGTCAAACATAATAATATTCTCATTCCCAACCATCCCCCGGATCGGATTACTTCATTCTTTTCGGCTAAACACACAACCTTCCTCACTCTCTCTATGCAATCACTCCATTTATCTTCATTTTTTACTCCAACCTTGTTCTCCATTTGTTTGTTTTCAATGCTTCCAATATTATTCATTTAGATTAGCTACTCCGGAGCTTTCCTAGAGGTCTGCATGAGGAAACTTGTTTTCTATCCTGAGATTGTGGCCTTCCTTGAAGAGGAAAAGGACCACTTCCCATCAGTGAAAGTCCACTATGTTTTCAACTCCCCTCCCAAGTTCATCATGTTGGACGATGCTGGTCAACATAAGGAAACAATCAGGTGACAACTCATCCCAATGCATCCTAAAACCTGCTTTACGTGAATCCAATGATTTTTTTTTATTAATTGACATCAGTCTGTTAAAAGTTAAATCCTCACCATAAACAATTGAAGAAACAATAATGTTTAACTACCAAACATTTTGTAATTTATAGAGCCCATGCGCGTAGCTGTAGTAATTTCAAAAAGAATATGTAAATGTACTCGTTGAAAACCATGGCAATTCATGTAGCAGCAAAAGAATATCTGATATTTGAGGGGAAGAGCTTAGTTTTCATTTGAAAATTTCAGGCTATGTGACAACCTTCTCTTTTCTGTACATTAAGACCTAGGATCTTTATTTAGAGGGGGAGAGATTAAAGGAATAGATTTTATTTTATCATATCTTTTCCTGATGGGATGAATTTCTTTGGCCTGCTCTAGAGTCGATAACTGGAAACGGGAGCATATTCTGCAGTTCCTGCGTGAGAAGCTTAAGCCGTTGGCAGCTGATTGAAAAGCTTCAGTCTCTTCTCCATAAAGAGCCATCTTTAGACAAATCCATGGACTATACTTGGCCTTGCTGCAAATGATCTAAATCGCTTCAAAATAATGATACTAGTGTAGATTCTACAGACCTCTAGTTTTGTGACAGTTGATTGCCATGGGACAATGTTTTCCCCCTTTTTGTGTTTTTATGGCAGTATTGGGAAATATTTGTCAGGGTGATGCTGGATTGCTGATGAACAATTTGCGCCAGGGGGAAGGCCTCTCTAATATGTCAATGTATAAATGGGGCTAACCCTTTGATTTGTGTAAACCAGTATGCCATAATCTATCGCATACTTTCCAAGAGTCCATCCAAGTGATGTCCTTTACCACGGTTAAGGACACAGGGCATGCTACCATCGCCTGCCTGATTCAATTGAATGCACTTGCTTATTGCAATGATGATGGCTCGTTTTGCAATGAATGATGATGACTCTACCAAGTTGCGATAAGGCTTATTGTTGTTGTGGTTGTATCTCTATCGATACTTTTCAATAATAAACAAATTATTGAACAAGAGAGGAAGAATGAGAATGAAAGTAGATGGTTCCGGTATCATAGTAGTATCATGTAATTTATCTAACTTAACTAACAATATTAATGTAATCAAATGAGGTGATGATTAGATCATATATTTAAAACTGAATTGAGTATTCAAATGCTAAATAAACGAGAGTAGTTAAATGGTAATTGCACTAGGCATCGGTGATTGAAAATGCAGAAACCAACATTATTTGTGAACATGCAGAAACCATTATTTGTGACCATGCACGGCCTAAATCATTATTAATTGTATTTCAATTCGGAAACATAGATGGTAAACCAAAGTAGCGCTTAAATCTGAGAACTAGCATTTATAAATATACAAGTCGTCTTACAATCAGACAATCAGTACAAGAATACACGACATGCCATACTTAGGCATCGCCAGTTTATAATGTTAAAAGCGATGAGGTCGCATTTTGGACCAGTTTTTGAATACTACAGCTACAGCACCATGTGGGTGTAGATGCATCCATATATATATATATTACTACAAATTGCTATAACGGGACACCAGGACATCATTTCTTGTGCGGTTAATACAAATATAGTTAACCTTCAAGACTGAGCAACTTGTAAACTTTTCACTTCAGTCGCGTCTAATAAATTGGGTCAAGCCTAATTGCGAGAATGGGATGGAGATGGGCTAATCAAATTGTGAGGATGTGCTTTTGGTGGGGGCCCATATATCTGCACCATTGCTCTGAGCAACTCCAATCGTATACGACACAGGAACCAGACATAATCCTCTACTCCTCAGGCTGTACGCCTCTAAATCCTGCATGTCAAATATGGTCAATATATCCGATCCATACATACAAATGAAGCCGCGTTATATCAATAGGCAGACACTAGACAGTGCTAATGAAGTATTGCCAATGCTGTTTTTTTAGTTTTATTCTTTTCTTCGTAGTAGGATCATTATTTTTCTCAATTTTTCAATCACAGACATTAAAATCTACTAGCATTTGCAATGAGTAAAAAAAAATTGCAATCATCCACTTAGAGCCTAACATGATTTTCTTATTCATCTAGAAGGCCGAGTTCTCAACTTTATTTAAGAAATCCAAACCACTTCCACTTGACCAATCGCAGTGGTACAAGGTGATTATTAAAGCTACAGGGTGACATAAAAAAATCGTTACTGTTTTGGAAAGCAGGGGTCATCTTGTCCTCACCTGCATTTTGGTTGTCGGAGAGCATTGCAGATAAGGGGCACTGAGCACCTGAAATAACAAGAAAACTTTAGTTCAAAAGAGCTTATTTATGCAAGTCCATGTAATCTGTTTGAGCATATCGATAAGATATGATATGAATATTGACACATTTTGAGTTCAATTTCACGAATTTCAGTTTCATAAGTTGACAGATCTAAGTATGGAGGAAACAATAACAGACTTTGTCTCTGCCTTAATGAGTTAGATAAAATGTGTTATCATTTTTTTATAAATCGTGCTTGATTTAAATTGGCCCTGGGAAAGATCGGCAATGTTTCAGCTGGATTATTTTAAGATAAAATATATTCCATTGACAGTTACTATCAAAGGAATTCACATGAATACCCTAGACATTTACTGCATATTAAGCACTTGGGTCTAGCATAAGCATGTATGTCAAAATGGTGCCGTATACTGGGTAGGTAATCAGTATGCATGAGAATATTATGAGTAAAATATAGCAAGAATGGCCAAACCTTAACTTGCTTGTGAAGGAAACTTATATAGTGAGTTGCCTCTAAAAGGACCGAAGCTGTATCTGACTGCAGTAAGATTTAGAGGGAATAGTCAAAAGATTTAGCCTTTTCACTAAAACCAGTAATAAGCAAGGTATCCATTAAAGTCAATTAAGCTTCTTTTCCCCTGTTTATTTTGTTGAGTAATATAATTTCCTGTGAATTCCACTTGATATAAAACAAGCAGAAGTATATATTCTCAAGCAATGCGCAAGGACAGATTTATATACCTTCCCAAATGGAGAAACGAGCTGCTGCAGGGCAACAATTCGTTCCCCAACCTTCTCTTTTCTCTCCTGTTAGCACAAAAAGAATTATAAATAGTGATTAAATATATTGCATAAAAAGAGGTAAAAATGAATGCAAGGATCAAGAAATAAAGGAATAAGATCATTGCTGCATCTGGCAAAAAAAAAAGGTAGAGGAAAACAAACGACCTTTGTTGAGATGGATAAATCAGCCTTATGCCTTTTAGATGCAATGGGGGTATAATTGCTTTGATCCACAGAGCAGAGGGTCCTCTTTGGTTCCATCATCTTTCTAATATCTACGCCTTCTTCTCTCTGATGGAATCAACAGACAGAACATTTTTTAATAAGAATGGCAGAAGAAAATGGTGAAGAATTAAAAAGGAAAATATTAAAAAGAAGCTTAACAAAACAGTTAAAAATCAATGAAGAACGTTTTCCTCAAGAGTGGCAAGAATAGTTAACAGTAAGAATGGATTTGCCCCATAATACCGAAATTATGGAATATGGCACTGTCACACAGGATTATGTACACTTGAAGCCTAACAATCTCCATTTTCTAATACTCTAAAACAAAATTCAAATGAATTTCATGAAATATAAGGAAGTGATTAGTAAAAACGAAGAGAAGATTCAGTAGGGGATAAAGAAAGGAAACAAACCAAATGGAATCCACAGTCAATGATACCTAAGCTCCCAAGTCAAAAGAAAGTTTCGTTACACTTTCATCCCGTAAGATCAATCTAGCAAAGGGGCAGAGGCACCATGCAAAGATATTGATTTGGATGGAAGGAGCATCCAAAATAACCACAACCATTTCGGTGGTCGGGAGCTCTATATTTAAATAAATGTTATGTTATCTTTAACAGCATGCAAAATATAATAAGGATGATAATGATAATAGATAGGTTACCAATGATGAAATATATGTTATTAAAGATCAAGTAGCAACACGCGCAGAACAGAGCCGGTCAAAATAATGCTCGTAGTCTCGTACTTAAACCAAAGCAGGCAAAGTCATCATCGTGAACTACCAACCACCTCTTCAAATGATAATGATTATAACAATGATTGAAACAAAAATGTTAGGAATAGAAAGTGGCAACAGAGCAGCACCACTCATGGTCGTGGGACAAGGACGCAAACAAGTGCCAAAGAAACGAAAAACCTGCCGCGGGCATAACGTAACAACGATCAGCTTATTCACTTTCCCGATTTCTATAGTATAGGGCAACTAAAAGTAAGTATTGCAACCCGTGACTGGAAACTGTGTCCTGTGTATGTATGTATATATGTATGCATGTGCTGGTAACTGGTCACACTCCCATACTAAATACGACTACTTTTTTTAAAATCGGGTGATGTTATGTCGGGAAGGGGCTCAAATATGAGAGACAGGAGAAGTTCAGGTGGGCCCGTTAATTAAGTAATCTGTATCATCAGTATTCTTTTAAAAAACACAATCATTCGGTGCGTGAATGAATCTAAATAATTTGCGTGTCAAATCTTCCATCCCAATCCCACCGTAGATCAAAGGGAAAGGACGTCTCATGGACACCAAAGCTGGAGAATAAGCTGGAGAATATTATATTATATTATATAACTCTTAGATGAATTTTTTGGAAAATCCTAAAAAACCAAAAAATAATTTAATTATAAATTGATTTATCTAATTTTTCCCTTAAACTAGTTTATTTTACCTATAAATTAATGGATTATCTAAAAATATATTAAATATGTCACCATTTAATAACATATTTCGAAACCTTAATCTCTCCAAAAAAAATTGGACCGACGTAGTATTGAATAGTTGAAGAGAAAAGGAAGAGAGGGAAGGGGTGATGCAAACAAAGAAAGGGATGCAAGAGCTTACCACCGAGAACACTGAGTCAGCATTGCAGAAGGAGCTGGCCGTCATGGAATATCCAAAATCAGCTGAGCTAAGCTTATTAAGCTCAATAGAAATTAAAGCAAGTGCAAATGTCGTTGCGGGTGCTTTAGCTTTAATTTTCAGCCAAACAAGGGTGTAAAATGGTGAGATGTACCACGGAAAGCAGAAATATGTATAGTAAATAGTTACGTTGTCCTGACCCCCTCCTCCAAAATCTATAAACTGAACTGAACTAAACTGGGGAGGAGACTTGCGTTGCGGGGGAAGAAGAAAGGAGTGTCAGCAGAGGCGTTTTATAATACTACTATGGATGCATATAGTAATAATAGTGTACTAGTCAGTAGTCACTTGTCTACGTCAAAAGAAAATTATATGACAGCTAATATCCACCCAAGAAAGAGAGAGATGTTTTTTCTTACCCCCTTACGAGCGAAATCCAAAATTTTCAAACCCAAAACAACATTTGATAAGCAATGGGTCCGCGTTATGGTTGCCATTGTCATAATTATCGTGATATCATCAAATTACGGGGGAACCCTATATTATTTGTTCCACATCACGAATCTCTCTCATCTACCACAAGACAAATATGGATGACGTTTTCACATAAATGCTGACATAATGCCCCGAAATATGACCTTTGTTTCTTACATGTGTCAGTCAAAATTTTGGTTAAAATTGTTCAAAAATAATTCTTTAACAATGATACGCTTTTTCTTGTAAAATATCATCTAAATCCCTCCGAATATATAAAAGGACAATTCAGGAACTCAAACTTTCAAAAGGACTATGAAGGAACTAGGACCTAGTTGACATTTTAAAATTGTGTGAAAAGACAAAATTGCCCTAATCATAAAACAGAAATTACTAACCACCCTTACACCCACCATTTTCAATAGGGTGGTTAGTAATTTTTGTTTTATGATTAGGGCAATTTTGTCTTTTCACACAATTTTAAAATGTCAACTAGGTCCTAGTTCCTTCATGGTCCTTTTGGAAGTTTGAGTTCCTAAATTGTCCTTTTGTATATTCGGAGGGATTTAAATAGCATTTTCCCCTTTTTCTATGAAATTGATGATGAAGGGTGCAAATGAAGCATTTTGGTCCTAAAACGAAGGTTATGGTAGTTAAATAAGGATGGTAGTGAAGGTGGGAAATCGAATGAAAAATCATTCCTCTTTCTTTGGTAGAGGAAAAATCATTCCTATGCTCCATCTTATATAAGATTATAAGGTGTATTTTTGTAATGATCTTGTTTCAAAATCAAAATTTATCATGATATATTTGAGTTGTTGGGACAACAAAAACATTTTTCCAATATACAAAACAAAATCATGTCTATCTCCTATGTATTTTTTATTTTTTAATTTATTTAAACATCCTTTGGCTAGAAAGTAGAAACACCTTTACCTTTATGGGGAGAAGGGAGGACGTTGGCGGGAAAGGAGGGTTATATGAGATGGGTGGGGTATGGATGATACAGGGGATCCTACCAAACCCACAGGTGTCAGATTGTGAGTGAGGCGTGGAGGCAGGGGAGGGCCTGAGCGAGTGGGATAAGGACGAAGGACCCAGGAAGCGCCCTCAAAGTCCACGGGCCAAGCATTTTAGTCGCCCATGGGCCCCACGCGGTTTTGGTCTCTTTTTCAAACTTCCCCTCGGGGCTTTCAAACTTGCAAGCCCGTGAATTGGACCTCCCTCTCGCTCTAATCCGCTCCTACTTCTACACTTCTTTCTACCTCTACATTTACTCTTTTCCTTTCCTCCTATTTGTATCAACTTTTACCCCTATATTATACTCTCCCCTATCATAATATAAGATTTAGTTGACTTTTTTTTTAGAAGTTAAGGAATCAAAATAGGTTAGTTAACTATGACATATTTGATATTTAGATTACCTATTAGTTTATAGATTAAATAAATTAGTTTAAGGGAAAAATCAGGTGAATCAATTTACAAGTGACTTATTTTACTTTCTTAAAATTCTCTGAAAAAGTCAATTAGATCTTATATTTAGGACTGGAGGTAGTAATATATACGGTTTTATTCAACACACACGAACGCGCTCACACACGCACACACGGACTAATGTCCTCTCTACACAATCCCTACAATGGTATCTCTATGCATGTTTTCCATCCAAATCTTGAGTATGAGATTAAGTCCATGATTTTTTGTTTTCAGAAAAGGTGATATAAAATAAACCCTTTAAATTATTCATGTTCTGTTTTTTTTAATATTGATTTTGTTCTAAACTAACATATAATCTATAAAAGTGTAACCTAAATTAAAATTTAATGGTATGTTTTGCTTCCTTTTTCATAAAAATTTTAAATTAATCTTAAAATTAGATCCGGAGATATATGACAAGGCTTTTACTTTTTTAAATATTACTATAATATATTTATTTTATTTCATTACTAGAGTAGTTTTTAAACAAATATAAAGGGAAATTTAATTAGAAGTCCTCCACAAGGGAGTTAATACTGGAAAAATCCCAAAAGTTGAAAATATTAATGTAGGGTCCCAAGGGACCTCACATTAATATATTTGAAAAGTGAAAAGACAGTTTTGCCCCTAGCCTTAATAAAAAATTACCCCCCACCCCCCACCCTCCTCCCTCACCCAACCCCCACCCTCCTCCCTCACACCCTCCGCCCCCCCACCCCACCCTCCTCCCTCAGCCCTCCACCCTCCTCCCTCCTCCCTCCTTCCCCCACACCCCCACCCGCCTCCCTCCCCTCCCTCACGCCCCCACCCCTCCACTCCCCCACCCTCCTCCCTCCTCCCTCCTCCCTCCCCCCTCCACGCCCCCACCCTCCTCCCTCCCTCCTCCCCACGCCCTCCAGCTCGGCCCCCTCCAGCTCGGCCCCCCACCCCCACCCTACCCTCCAGCCCGCCCCCCACCCCTACCCTCTTCCCTCCACGCCCCCGCCCCCGCCCCACTCCAGCTCGCGAGCTGGAGTGGGGCGGGGGCGGGGGCGTGGAGGGAAGAGGGTAGGGGTGGAGGGCGGGCTGGAGGGTAGGGTGGGGGTGGGGGGCCGAGCTGGAGGGCGTGGGGAGGAGGGAGGGAGGAGGGTGGGGGGGCGTGGATGGGGGAGGGAGGAGGGAGGAGGGTGGGGGAGTGGAGGGGGGGGCGTGGAGGGAGGAGGGTGGGGGGGAACTGGAGGGGGAGGGAGGCGGACGGGGAGGGTGGGTGTGGTGGGGGGCGCTGGAGGGGTGGGGGAGGGGGGGCGCTGGAGGGGAGGGGGTGGGGGAGGGGGGGCGCTGGGGAGGGTGGGGTGGGGGAGGGGGGGTCGCTGGGGAGGGTGGGGTGGGGGAGGGGGGGTCGCTGGGGAGGGTGGGGGTAGGAGGGGTGCTGGAGGGGGAGGGTCAAAAGGGTGTAGGACAACGGGGGTTCTAAGAAAAAAAAGAGCTTCGAAAAGTGAGTATGGGTGGGGGGAGGAGGGGTAAATTTTTTTTAAGACTAGGGGCAAAACTGTCTTTTCACTTTTCAAATATATTAATGTGAGGTCCCTTGGGACCCTACATTAATATTTTCAACTTTTGGGATTTTTCCAGTATTAACTCCCTTGTGGGGGACTTCTAATTAATTATCCCAAATATTAAATGCTTCTTTTGAAGTTGTCAAAAACCTAACTTACCCCTACAAAACAACTGAACAATTTTTTGTCATCAGTCCCTTGTTTAGACGCCAACCTACACACTCTTTTGTTGATTTTAAGCACACTTATACTACCTACCATTATTTTAGCAGCTTCTTATTCTCTTAATATTATATTTGGTAAACAGACAATAAAATATTGTGAAACTGAAAGAGGATGAGTTATATCTTTAAATCATTATTATTTTAATCAAACCAAATTCATGGTAACTCTGATATATACAAATTTGACCAAAAGACACTTATAACCCTTATTGAATTGGCTTTCTTTAGATTAGTTATGAATTGTTAAATTAAATAGATAAATAAGTGTCATCAATTCGGAAATTCATATTTTAAAATTTTGTTTGTGCTAGCGAAAAAAAAAGAGTGGTGTGTTATGAATTGTCAATCGAAATTGGAAAACCTATTATGAACAAGTGAATAGTAGTATTAAGAGATTTTCCACATTAGCCATACCAAATTTGTAGGGGAAAATAGGAGAGAGTGGTGAATTGTTAAATTAAATTAAAATAGGGAATCATTATGATAAATTTGGAGATCCTTATTTTAAATTTATGAACAAAGGATGTAAGGGATTCTAGATAGTTGAGAGGTTTTTTCAAACTAATATAGTTCGAAAACTTAAAATTGGGATTTTCAACTTAATGACTATTTCTTAGTCTAATTTAACGATTCATATCATATGAGAAAATCAACTCAACTGTAATTTGAAGGTCTGATTTGTCTTTCTAAATTTTTTTAGAGTTTTGATTGTCATTTCCTCATTACATTTTGAACTAATATTTTGTTATTTTGTTATTCATATTATTTACAACAACAGTGGATCCAACATTTGATAACAAGATAGATCATTCTATCACAATATTTGAAAAATCCTTATTCTAATTTTTGTACACGAGTGTAGAGGGATTTTTAATAGTTTAGAGGTTTAAAACTTTTTGGTAAAAAAAAAGGAGGTTCAGAACTTAGATCGTCGTCTTTATCTTTATTTTTTCTTAGTTTGGTTTAATGATTCACAACTCATATGAGAAAACCAACTCAACTACAATTAGAAGGTTTGATTTGTCTCTCTTTTTAATTCCATAAAGTTTTGATCGTCATTTTCTCATTGCATTTTGAAATAATATTTTGCTATCAGCATTTGTCCATGATAAAATTCGATCCAATACATTAGGTAAAAAAATGTAATATTGTTAAACAATTCGGCAAAGTAATATTTGAATCCTTGATACCAAGATTCACACATGTAAATTGTAATCCCTCACAATATTATTATATCAATAAAAAAATCCATGTGTCTAAGTTAAAAAAAAAAAAAAACTTATACACGCTTATCGATGTCCGCGATTAACATGAGACGGTGGTGGAAAAGGGAAAGCTTAAAAGTGGATTTCGTTGATATGATGATGACTTGATCAAGAATAGTCCAAAACAAAGTTGGACCTAATCTTGGGAGGCTAGGTGGTTGGTCTGCTTTCGTCTTCACATCCGAAGCATACGGGAATTATGGCACCAGACATGGAATCTTAATTAAATCAAATCTAAATCCATCTCTCACACAAATCTTCTTCATTCGAGTATAAACATCGGGAAAATTAATTTGAAGTCCCTCTTAAGGGAGTTAATATTGGAAAAGTCCCAAAAGTTTAAAATATTAATGTAGGGTCCCAAGGGACCTCACATTAATATATTTGAAAAGTGAAAAGACAGTTTTACCCCCACCCCCACCCCTCCCCCCTCTCTCCCCGGCCCCCCACCCCCACAATCAGCCTCCCTCCTCGGCCCCCACCCCACCCACTCCCCCTCCCTCCTCGGCCCCCACCCCCACCCTCAGCCTCCCTCCTCGGCTCCAACCCTCCCCCCTCCCCCCTCCCTCCTCGACCCCCCACCCCTACCCCTCCCTCCTCGGCCCCCCACCCCCACCCCCTCCCCCCTAACCCCTCCCTCACCCGCGAGGAGGGAGGAGGGGTGGGGGTGGGGGTGCGAGGAGGGTGGGGGTGGGGTGGGTAGGGGTGGGGGGCCGAGGAGGGAGGGGGGAGGGTTGGGGCCGAGGAGGGAGGCTGAGGGTGGGGGTGAGGGTGGGGGGCCGAGGAGGGAGGGTGGGGGCCGAGGAGGGAGGCTGAGGGTGGGGGGCAGGGGAGGAGGCTGGGGGTGGGGGGCAGGGGAGGAGGAGACTGGGGTTGGGGTGGGGGCGATGGAGGGAGGAGGGAGGAGGGGGGTGGGGGGGAGGAGGGAGGGGTAATTTTTTTTTAAGGTTAGGGGTAAAACTGTCTTTTCACTTTTCAAATATATTAATGTGAGGTCCCTTGGGACCCTACATTAATATTTTCAACTTTTAGGACTTTTCTAGTATTAACTCCCTTGTGAGGGACCTCTAATTAATTATCCCAACATCATATTCATCTTTTTGTTTGCCAATAAACATCATATTCATTTATCTTCTTACATGCTCTGCTTCCTACATAGTACTCCGTCCTTATTATAACCAACTACACATTTCTCACGGTAAAAAAAACTACACATTTCTCACATACCAAAGATGGTAGTTGAGCCTTAAAATTTATGTTAAATTTGTCATTTTTTTAAACTTCACCCTTCATTAAATGATGTGTTTCACATTTTCAATTTTGAATATACATTAATAACATGGGTAAAATGGGAAAAACATTCAATGTGGCGGCTGATGACTTATATTAAGGACAAAAAATTATAAGTAATTTGGTGACTTATAATAAAAGACTGAAGGGAGTAGCTACTAATACAATGTTTAGTGCCCTCGCACAAAATCAATTAATGACACTCTTTACTGCAAACCCACATTTTATCATTTTTGATTTCTCCCTCTTAAACATAACATCTATCAACTTAAGTTTATTATATTAAATATGTGAATTTAGTTGTTGAAAAATGCATGATATTACCAATTCACCTTCATTGGTTACTTTATCCCAAGCAATTCCCTCTTATTTGTTAATTTTATACAAGGAGCAATGTGGATGATTTGATAAAAATATTGTAAAAATATTAAAAGTAGTCAAACAGGATGAACATCATCTCCTCAAATATTCAGGATTCAAATGATTACAAGTTACAAGTTTACAACAACCCCACCATCCTCATCTAGACAAAGCTAGTAGCTCGAATTTGGAACTACATCGCCCACTCTTTGTTTTATTTAAAAATTGAAGTTATAATTCGACGCTATTTTTTCCCATAAAATATCTTCCTCTATAGCCAAACTTGTAATAAAAGATGCTTCCCTTGGCAGCGATGTCAAAGGCTTTATTTTATGGAGATTAAAGGTGGATCATCCTTTTCATTGAGTTTAGGAACCTAACGGCATCATATGCTCACCGCCCCAAACTAATACTACTATATAATAAAAAATTATAGGATATTACCACAACCTTTCAGCTCTGTGGGATTTTCTAGGACGGATGAAGAGCCGTTCAAAGACGCTGACAATGCAAGTTAGACGCTGTCCCGATTGACCCACAAAATGTGTATGAATTACTCATATTACTTTTGTTGCAGCCATCGGTGGGTTATACTTATATACTCCATCATCTAGAACCTGCCCAAAATCCCCATAGTAGTCGGGGACCACAATACTTGAACGTAAAGCATATCTGGAGTTCTGTTATGCTCATAAGAAATGTAACCCCTTGCAAATTGAGGTTGAGGTGGGCTAGGCCCGAAGTAGAGTAAGGTTAGGTAAATAATATCATGATTATTCGCAAAACTGTATGTTCGGGGCCCGCAGCATGTTCTAGTACCGTACATGAAGCAAGTGGCAAACTCAAAAATAGAACAAAGATCGAGTATCTCATAGCTCTTGTTTTAACTAGCAGCAGCCAGTGGAGACAAATGCATGGGGTCAGGATCATACAATAATTCAAGAGCAGGCTAATGTCCCAAATTCTGAACACCAGCAACAATGAATTGAATGGCAATCCAGCAAGGTCCTTGGTGGTAACCTTCATGCTCAGGAAATTAAATGATTTTGCACGAGCTCGGGCTGACGCTGTCGCTGAGTATCTCACATTTCTTTTCTTTCAAAGACTCGTATACGCTGACCATCTTTATACGTAGGTATATAATTAGATATGATAATGCTAGATTACTTGTGGGAACATTAGAATGCCAAACTTGCGAGATACACTCTTGAAGAGTTGCTGAAATATGTGTCCATGACTATCTTAACTTTCGCTAGAATGAAAGAGTGGCGTTTAAATGCATTGTTTTCATTTTTCATTAGTTCATTTGGGTTTAGCACTTCTGAAAGCTAAGAACTTTGCAACCCTAAGCTTTAGTCAAGAGATTAAAATAGTGAGTGCCTTCTTCATGATGTGGGTGAGATAGTGTCTTCTATGGCCGTATTTTATCATTTCCATGAGCAGGTAGATTGGAGAGGTTGTTGGGATCGGATGTGTTGATCAGATAACTGAGGAGCGTATTAAAGAGGTATCCTCTGTTATTATGATGGCTTGGTGGACACGTTATTATGTTTCATGGCTACCTTGACCTCACTTGAACTTGACACATGCAATGGCACATGATTATTAAGGGTACTTGATGCAATTATTAGTATTTAGATGTATTCTTTCATTGGTTGTCTCAAGGTTATATTGTTATCTTATCGCGTGTTAAGATGGATGGCAACAACCAACAAGAGATGAAATGAAACAGTCAAAGTGTGTTGTTCCATTTTTTGGAGGGTTTTCTAAGTATTAATAGGATTGACAGTTAATGCCTCCGAAGAAAACTTCTTCCCCTTGATAACTCCAAATTTTGCATCCCTCAAATTTGTTGGAAGAATAATTCAACACTGACTTAGTCAATTGTTTTATTGTTTAGCATATTTGTTTTTATTAAATAACTAGGAAAATCTGTCCGTTGCAATTTTCTCGTCATGTTTTTAGGAAGTTGTTATTTGACTAGTTCCGTTGTAAACGCCTATAAATAGGCTCATTATTATTAATAAAGTGTGGCCAGTATTATTTACGTGGCTATCCCCTCTCCTTTTCTCTCGTCATTCTTTTGTTCTTTAATTTCCAACATGGTATCAGAGCCAGGCTCGGGTCGATGTGCCAGCGAGGGCGCTGGGCCTCAAGGGGGGTGGATTGTAAAGTCCCACATCGGTTGGGGAGAGGAACGAAAGGTGCTATATATAGACCTGGATACCTCCCTCCCTCGACGCGTTTTAAAACCGTGAGGGGTGAGGATTCCCCAAAGCGGACAATTTCGAGAGCGAGGCGCTGGGATGTTACAGATGGAAGATCCTGTGGGTGATGGGAGAAAATATTGAGGGTGTTACAGGCCTCTGAGACTCTTAATGAGTACAAGCCGTGAAGAATATTGAGCGTGTTGCAGACTCTGAGACTCAAAAAGGAGTACAAGTCATGCAGATCGGCCTCTGAGACTCGGAAAAGAGTACAAGCCGCAGAGAATATTTGTTGGTTTCACAGTGTTGTGTGAAACATTTTTTGAGTTAAAGAAATCGTTTTTCTTTGTTTTTTTTGGTGTATGAGCATTTATTTGCTCTATTTTTTGTTGGAGTGAGCACAGCTCCTTTTGGTGATAGAGCAAACAAATGTTTTGCTTTTTCGTTGGAGAGTGACAATTTGTTGTTTGCTCTTCTTGGCTCTTAATGAGCAAATCCTTTATGGGACAATTTCTTATAAGTGTGTGAAAAGAATTGTTTTAGAAGATGAAGAACTACTTGGTGAATAGTGATTTTTGAGAAGATCATGAAGAGCACACAAGTGTTGATTTTTCTGAAGAACATGAAGAACGCAAAAGGCGAGTTCACAGATGCTGATTTTGAAGGAAGAGATTTCACAGATGCTGATTACAGGAAGAATGATGAAGTCTTGTTTTGAAAGTCAGTTTTGAATTATGGGGGAGTGTTGGAAGAATAATTCAACACTGACTTAGTCAATTGTTTTATTGTTTAGCATATTTGTTTTTATTAAATAATTAGGAAAATCTGTCCGTTGCAATTTTCTCGTCATGTTTTTAGGAAGTTGTTATTTGACTAGTTCCGTTGTAAACGCCTATAAATAGGCTCATTATTATTAATAAAGAGTGGCCAGTATTATTTACGTGGCTTCCCCCCTCTCCTTTTCTCTCGTCATTCTTTTGTTCTTTTAATTTCCATCAAAATTTAGGGTTCAAGGATGGGAACTTGGGAAGGAATTGGTGGCAGGAAGTAGAAGCACAATCACAAAGATATGAATAGCCAAATTTTTGCTTGCTAGGATCTTATACTTCTTTTTAATGGCCTATTACTTGTCATTCCAATGTTACCATTTCATTCCCTCATAATTTCCCAACTATTTCCTTCCGAAGTAAAGACTTTCTTTCTTCCAAAAACTTGATTCCTAAATCACAATCATGCATTGAAATCTCATTTAATTTGCAATTTTCCTAACAGGTTTAGGTTTTGATTGAAAATGCTTATCAAACTCTACAACATCGAGCCGAAAATGTTAGTGGACCAAAGTCAATAGTGGGATAGGTTGAACCGTTGGTCGAACCGCCAACCTAATATTAAATAAAAAATAATATATATATATATATATATATATATATATATATATATAAATAAATAAAACATAAGGAAGAAAATAAAATAAATCCTATTCTGTCTGATATTTGGGGACAATAAATAAATAGCTTGGTTTCATAATTATAAGATGAGATCAATTAAAAATCTCACAATCAAAATCTCTAATATTAATTTATGAACCCAAAATTTATGAAACCGCCGACTACTGAAAAACGCCCCGGCTTACTAACGGTTCCCAGCTCAAAAGTTGTCTTGAAACGGTTCAGAACGACTGAACTTGCAAAACGGCTTAACCCATTGACTTTTTTTTCTTTGACCTTTACCCATTGACTTAAGACCTTCATGAATCATGATGAAATTCATTTAGCAATTGTAAAGATAATATTTCAACATTTCATTATGGATTAAATACGAATTCTCCGCAAGTCTCAGTTCTAAACATTTATTATCATGATCATATATGCTAGATCCCACGATCTTCTATTCCAATATCTTTTCAATAGATACACCATATTATAAGCTGTGATTCAAGATTTAAGTAATTCAGTAATCTCTCGTTTGATGTAATAAAAAAAAAGTAACCTCTCGTTTGAAGAGAACCCAAATTATTTAAATAAATAAAATAAAAACATAAATAAAATCTCCTAATTCCTATGATCACCGTTATCATGGCCAGTTTTGCAGCAACAATGTTTTTTAGAATAGTATGACTAGTATCCAAATAACGTTTGGAACATCAACTTCATAGACTTTGCAGCCCACATTTTAATCTGCCACAGTCAAACTTGGAATGCACCACTGTTTAGATAACTCAATTGTATAGATCATATGAGACTGAGTCATGTCATGACTTTTGTGCATTTTGAGGCTCAATTATAACACTAAAGCCAAATTCATTTCCGGGCGAGAATGACTTTTGAAGTTCATCTGCTGTCTCAATGGTTCTTACATTCTGGTCCTTCACATCCAAGTTTTCCTGGCATAGAATTGGATCATCAACATTTAATTGGTAAAATTATGTTAAACCTTGGATACGTGGAGTAGTGATCACTTGCCTCTTTCACATAATCAGCCATTGTTGAATTGAGTATTTCTTGTATTACAAACTTCATAACGCGTTCTTTGCCAAGCATCTGCAGAAGAAAGCTGGTTGGAACCTGCATAAATTGCCAAAATGAATCATCCACTAGAACACAGCATATCACATTGTTCTACGATTGGATTGCAAAATAATTTCTATTCACAGGAACTTAATTGATACTATCGCCCAGAGACAGCTCAGTGGCAACTTGGGACCAAGGGATGATAAAAAAAGTTGTGAATGTAAGTGCTTAATTGATAATTGTAGTAGTATGTATGCAGGATTTAAACTCTGTAAAGGAAAGTAATTTCAATATCATGCAAGAGGGCAAGACGCTAATAAGCATTCTAATATCAGTTGAACAAAATAATTATTAGTAATACAAAGTGAAATGAAGCGTAACGCACCTTGGAAGTTTTTCCTGAAGCAATTCCCACATCAGATGTACAATGTAATTCAGTAAGCATTCAACAGTAACAAGTTCTAAAACTGCTGAAACACTAAATTAAGAACAGAAGGGAACTGGCGTTCAAGGTGAGAAAATCACATCAAACCAAGTAAATCTATAATAATTCCATGGAGGGACTTAATGCTCATAAACTGGGCATGAGATCAAAAGAAAAACAAATGTCAATGCAAATCTCACTGTGGAGAGGGAAGAATGCAGAAACCAACAGAAACGCCCATCGGCCATTGCATATTAAAGTGAACCCAAAATTCAGTAATTACCTCCTTTTTGTCTACGAAATCCCGGTATTGGTGGGACAGTGCGAGCTAAATTTGTAAGGACCTGATCAAAAACCCTTTGTGTTTGATCCCCTGTCAAGTCCACTCTTAGCTGCCACTCACATGAATTACTTTGAGTTACCGTCACAACATCAATCCCAGTAAATAGTAATAGGTGACAAGCAAATGGATGTATGAATGTATTTGAGTAAGGTCAAGTTGTGAAAAGGGGAAGGGGTTAAAAACAAAATGCTATTGCAGCCACATTGTGAATATTTGATGCTACGTATTGCATAATAACGAATACTATAACATTAGATGGGGATAACAACAATGGCTTCCATTTGGAGCGGTTTTAATTTAAAAGCGATATGATATCCCGGGGGCGGGAGTGAGAAGTGAGAACTGCAATTTGAATTTGAATTAATTAAAAAGCAGTGGTTGCTTGCTCAGTGCTCACTCACCTCTATGGTGTTGCCATGTTTAGATTGGAGAACGATTTTGGCATTTTTCAAGAATGCGGAGCTACTCTCATTAGAATCGGTGATGGATGCTTCGAAGCCTACAAATTGAAAGTGAGGGGGGATTGTGAACAGGAAGTTCCTTCCATTAAAGAGCGTGATGTGATAGTGATAGTGATAGTGATAGTGTAGGTAGGTGGAGGTAGGGACCTGAATTAAGAGCCGAAATTGCAGTATGAAAGGTGGCGTGAGAGAGGTTGAAGCTGGAAATGGAAGGAAGGGAGGAAGCAGTAGTTAGTTAATTGAGTTATAAAAAGCGGGAAGGGAAATAGCGAATACTCTCGTATCTGTACTCTCTAGTCTCTACTCTGTAGTCAAATACTAATAAATAAATAATAGTAGTAATAAAATGACCTTCCCCAGGGAGTGGGAGCATAGCGAATGTGATGGATGCCTCTGCCTCTGCCTCTGCCTCTGCCATTGCCAGTGGGGCTCGCAATAACCTCACTGCGACAGCTTCTTGTTGATGTTGTGATTGGGAAGAACTGTAGAATTGAAAAGGAGAGGCATAAGCATAAGCACATTGAGCCAAGATGGAGAGTTGACGGAAATGAAATCGAGACACGTGATTACAGCCATCATCGTCGGTGTCAGTGTCCCCATGGAATTGGAATCAGAGCTAGCCCACCAGCCACCACCACCATATCTACATTCATGCCCCCAACGGCGTCGTTCCACCACCCTTCATCTTTTATTTTTAATATATTCATTCATTTCTAAACTTGTAACATATAATTATAAAAATATACACAATTTAAAGTCATCAATTTTGCAACTTGATGGATGAAAGAATAATAAAAATATGTAATTAGATGGCACATTAGTTTACAAGTATAATAAATAAGTTTTGAAAAAAATAAATAAAGACAAATTAAATTGATCAATTTGCCATTCTTAATTTTCAAAATAAACTCATTATAGTCTTATAAGTAACACTGGAGAGAGTATTTATTGGATTTCATGTCTAATTGTTTCAAATTAAATTGTAAATTTAACAAAATACAACAATTCATCTTTTACCATTAAATCATTTAATGTTCACTCTTATTTAGAATAAGGGAATGACATACTTTTAGATAGAAAATAGGTGATTTGGTCAAAACACTAGTATGATGAAAAGAGAAGTCTATCGCATGCCATGAATGGTATTGCGTTCATAAATGTAAGATTTAATTGACATTTTTTATAGTCATAAGAAAGTTAAACATGTCACTTGTAAAAATTAATAATAGTAATCAATTTTCTTACTTTTTTTAAACTAATTTATTAGACTTAAAAGCATTAACAATAAAAAATAATTATAATTAAAATATTTATTTAACTTTTTATTATTAGCTTAGTAATTTCTAATTAATTGATGAAGTGGTCAATTCAAAAAATTAAATGATATAAATCATTTTGACAGAAATCATTTTGACAGCAATTGGAAATAACTACTTCCTTCGATCCTTATTATAAGTCATTAATTACTTACAATTTTTTGTCCTTAGTAGTATAAGACACTAATTGTAGCATTGAATGTTTTTTTCCTCCTTACCCCTATTATTAATGAAGGTTTAAAATTGAAAAAACGAATCATATCATTTAATGAAGGGTGAAATTGGAAAAGTGGCAAATTTAATATGAATTTTAAAACTCAATCATCATTCATTGGTATGTGAGAAATGAGTAGTTGATATGAAAATTGGCTCCTAATTACTCCCTGATCCTTAGTATAAGTCACTAACCGACTCTAACTTTTTGTCCTTAATATAAGTCACTAACTGTCATTAACTAACTCATTTATTAATTATTTTCGCAATATACCCTCATCATCTATGGGAAAAAGAAAACTCTTTAATTGCATTGACCTTTCATCCTACTCTTGTTTTCAATATAAAAGAGTATTGAAAAAATTGAAAAGAGAGAGAGAGAGAGAAGAGACAGAAATGGGAAAGATAATTAAAATATGATAGATTTGATGATGTAACTTCTATTCCTTAGTATGTGAGATTTGGTTGGTTAACGACTTATAATAAGGATAGGAAATGAAGGAGTAAGATGCGACATGCGAGGTACTCCCTCCGGTCCTATTTATAAGTCGTCAACCGCCTGAATTGTACATACCAAGGAAAGGAGGTTAATGGAAGTTGGATCATTAAATTAGTCTTATTTTTTTTGTCTTTTCCATTTTTGCCCCTCCCACCTTTATCACTATGGTCCACTACATTTTCTCTCTCTTCATTAATCCTTTATCTATAAAAGTGTTTTTTCATCTTCACTCTTCTTATCTTCCAATATTCATTTTTCAATGTAAGGATATATTAGGAAAATTTTAATAAATGAGTTAGTTAGTGGTAGTTTGTGACTTATATTAAGGACCAAAATTTAGAGGCGATTGACGACTTATAAATAGGACCAGAGGAAGTATAAAGGAGTAAGATGCGAGGAGAGGATGTGGGTGGGGTGGTCTTAAAGGGCGGCTCCAAGTCATCAGAATTATAGACTATTCCCATTATAATGCTGGGCAGTTCAACACGTTTTTGTGATTGACTGTTTAGGACCCTGACAGTATTAATTACCGTTGGGTTGACCATAACATCGTACATGTCCTGCCACTGCCAAATTTTCAAACCTTTCAAGTTTCAACTATTCTCATTGGTATTGGTCAAAAAAAATAAAACTATTCTCATTGGTATAACCCCTTGTGACTGACTAACTAAGTTATTATCTCCTTAATAGATGACGAATTGATTTGATTAGAAAAATTAGTTACTGGGGTTTTACAATTTTCGTATTTATGACTTTTATATACTCATTTACACAAATCATAAATTTATGTGTAAATGATATGTAACTTGTGTTAAAATTAATGGTTTATTTGTCTATATATCTATAACGTATATACATAATCAGTGTTAAACTTAATTAGTTTATTTATCTTCCTAAATTTAAGGAAATTAGTCAATTTATTCATGTGTTGACAATGATGGGGTTAGGATTTAATTTACGGTTTATTTTAAAATTTTCCTGTACATTGGACATTTTTAAACCAATATTCTTATAAACTGTTTCATAAAATGATGTAGTGCTCCCTCTTATCTCTAATATAAAATGTATGCCTACCATTTTACACATCAATAAAAACACAGTGAAATCATTTATTTTGGGTAAATTTAATAATTTTTTCCATTTTTACATTTACTCGTTTAATTTAATATATACACTTTATCCCACATCTTGAGTTAACTAATATAAAAAAAGTTGGAAATAGAGATCAAACATTTATTACTATACTTTTGCATTTTACCGCCTCTTTTAATTTGGACAAAAGAATTTATCAAGTTAATTACCTCTTATATTTAAGACTAGAAGAAGTAACGATTATATGCTCTTTGGATTACATTGTGTAAACTACAAATTAAATACTTTGTTACTACTGTTTTTCTTTTCACGGTCAAGTTCATAATTTCTCCTTATTGCAAAAATAAAAACAGAGAGAGATCATATGCATCATTATTCTCTCTTGATATATTTTGGTAACCTTCCCTCTCAATTGAAATAGAGAGTTTATTTTAATTTAGTTATGATGATAAGTGTAATTTATAGAGCAGTAGTTGCACAGTAGTTGCACGCTAATTAAATATTTGAAAATGGATGATGTCCACAATCTTAATAAAAAAGAATAGTTTTGGAATGGAGGGAGTATTGACCATCCACCAATCAAGCACATCCAATAAGTATCTAGTCTATAGCTATGATTATATTGAGAATTGGGAGCATTGACGTGTTTAAAAGTCAAACAGGATGAAGGGGCGGGGGTGGAGGAACGTGCAGGGGCAAATGAATTAGGGAACACGCTTTCTTTTCCACCTTAGCTAGTAGGACGAATGAATGGGCACTTGAAATTAAAGCAAGGACACTACTGTGCTATAAATATAGCCGAATGAGGTATAGGATGAGCATGCATCAAATCTCATCACACCATACACTAATAGACACATCTCCTTCCGGAAGAAGAATTGAAGATGGCGAAGGCGGTGATGATGAACATTGTAGTGGGCATGTTACTATTATTAGTTGCGGGTGAGAGGACAGGGGCTAGCGTGGCGGACATAGTGACGCCAGAGTTCTTCAACTCTATCAGCGATGAGGCAGACAGCGGCTGCGCAGGCAAGAACTTCTACACACGAGATGCCTTCCTCAACGCTCTCAACTCCTTCTCTCAATTCGGAAGCCTCTCTTCCCCCGACGACTCCAAACGCGAGATCGCCGCCGCTTTCGCCCATTTCACCCACGAAACTGGACGTACGTTAATTAATTAACTCTCTACTAGTCTAGTCTCTCCGATATATCCACTGCACACACACACACACACATATATATATATTTGTTCCTACCTAGCCTACCTTTTCATTCATTCACAATATATATTCTTATTCACTACTAGCTTAGTACTATGCTAATAAATACATAAATTAACATAACACCACATGACATGCATGAATGTATACGTACGTGCAGATTTTTGCTACATAGAAGAGATAAACGGTGCGTCTCAGGATTACTGTGACGAGAGCAATACACAGTACCCATGCGCCCCCAACAAAGGGTACTTCGGGCGAGGGCCCATCCAATTGTCGTGGAACTTCAACTATGGGCCCGCCGGGGAGGCCATCGGCTTCGACGGCCTCAATGCGCCGGAAACGGTGGGGAACGACGCCGTGGTGGCCTTCAAGACGGCTCTCTGGTACTGGATGCAGCACGTGCGCCCCGTCATCAACCAAGGCTTCGGCGCCACCATCCGAGCCATCAACGGCCGCCTCGAATGTGACGGCGCCAACCCCCAAACCGTTCAGGCCCGCGTTTCTTACTACACCCGTTACTGTTCCCAGCTGGGTGTTGCTCCCGGTGATAATCTCACTTGCTAGATACCTTCCCACCCATATATATATACACATATATACATGCACACGTACTCTACTATACACACATACAGGATATATACACATAAGAGAATAAATTAGAATGGAAGGCACCTGCTGCTTATTAAGCCTTTATTTCTGTATTCACTTTCATTTTGCTTACCAAATAGACCATAAAATAATACTACCTCCGGTCCTAAATATAAGACCTAGATAACTTTTTTTTGGAGAGATTAAGGTTGCGAAATAGGTTATTAAATTATGACATATTTAATATATTTTTAGATTATTCATTAGTTTATAGGCAAAATATACTAGTCTAAGGGAAAAATTAGGTAAATCATCAATTTATAATTAACTTATTTTGCTTTTTTAGGATTTTCCAAAAAAGTCAATTAGGTCTTATATTTAGGACCGGAGGGAGTACCAATAAAGATGTGCGTGGGTGCATATATGCTTATGCATGTTATTTCCCTCATTACCTACTTCATGGCGTGTTCTTTACTACTACTATTTCGTATGAATCAACAGAGAGCCGTGTTTATGTCCTCACTTCTTTCCAGCTCCCACCAATCACTTGCATTCTTGTTGTTCGCCACTACGATTTTCAAGTCAAATGCTTTCTCCCACGCGAACATGCCTGTGTGTCCCACACGTTGATCGGGTTCGGGTGGTTTGACTTTTCGTCATCTAAATGTAACCAAGTACGCGGGCTCGCACACATTTTTTTTTTTTTAAAAATGGTCAATCAGTGCCACACTGCCACCACCTCAACAAATAATTCGCTCTCGAAAGTCAAAACAGTGCTACCCTTTAAAGCTGTCCGTCCTCGTGATATCACCAAGAACTTGAATTAAACAAAATTTACTTTAATTTATGAATCAAAAAACTTATATAGATAAACGCCATGCCATTTTAGCGAGTGCCAAATTAAATAAAGAAGGTATTGTCGTTGGCAAAAAAACTAAAACAGCTCATGGGAACCAGAACAAAAACTTACAACGTTTTAGAGAGGTAAGATGATGCAATTCCTTGGGTTTGGATTAGCATTTGACAAACACGTTAAGACAAGGTGAGAGAAAACTGTTAGATATTTTTTCTTATATATTATTGATGCTACCAAAAATTTTAATTAAAATATCCGCAAGTGTACGGCTCGTAAAATAGTAAAATCAAGGTCGATCCCACAGAGACTCAGACAATTAGTACTTAGGCATTAGAATTCCTACTTTCATTTAAGTTGAGTAAAGACAATGAAGTTGATTTTATAACTAGTGAAAAAGGTAAATTAAGATCTAAAAGAAACTACGATAATAGGGGTGAAATTCACGAGTAAAAGGAACAACCTAGGTCACTAATCCCTTATTTGCTTCTTAGACTTTATTCCCACTAATTAGTTATGAATTAACTAAACTAGCTAATCTAGAGTACTAGTGTCTATAAATGCCTTCCGGTCCACTTATATCCTTACCTAGCTTATGTAATGCCTTACTATAATTTACTAAGCCTAGTTAATACTGGTACCGCTTTAATGTGACTATGTAGGGCTTCTAGGTATATTCCTATCCTAGTCGCAAATCAGATTACAAATCCAATCCTACACTATTTAATCTCATGGTCTATTTAAAATTCCTTCTTCCGAGTCCAATCCTAAATTCCCTAAACATGTCTAATGGTGGCCAATCACTAAACAAGTTAATCAATAATAACAAGATTAAATAAACTAATTAAAATTAACCAAAACTAAATAGTGGGAAATAAAGTATCTAAGTCACAAATAAGCTCATAGTGCCCTAGGTTGTAAGAGAAAATTAGCCACACATGAGTTCCAAGTTAATCCCAAAATACATTGCAACTAAATCTGAAATCATAATGGTAAAAAGAAATTCTAATGAAGTAATACCAAGTATCACAAATTACTCCCAAATCTGATTTGAATCAGCTCCAGAAGAAATTAATGACTGCAACTTTGTTCCTCTCAATGTGCGCCTCAGCTTGCGTGCCCAGAATTCTCTAGCTAGTCCTTGTTCAGCTCGTGTATTCATTGTTCAGCTCGTGTATCTCCTTTACTGCTGCGTGAACTCCCTCCTCCTTTCTTGCGTGAATGTGTGTGTCAATATATCACTGATTGCCTTCCCCCATATGCGATCAAAATCTACCGCCTCCCTTCCTTCTTCTTTTTCTCTCCTTGTTTCCTAATTCATTCACTTCTTTCCTTTCTTCACTACTATGTATTTTAGGAAATTCCGAATTAGCTCCTTCCTTTCCTTTTCTTCTCTTCACTTTCCTAAATTCAGCTTACTCTCTCTTCTTTTGTGTGTCTTCCTTATATATCTAGGTCTTTCTTTCTTTTCTCCTACTTGCTCTTGGGCCCCATGTGTTTGTGTCATTTTTTTTTTGTTTCCCATTTGCTAAAGCCCAAATTGTGCATTCTTATTTCTTTCCTTAATTTATGTCTTCCTTTGCCTTCTTTCTTTATTTGGAATCTGCACACATAAAAGGCAATAAAAAATACTTGTCCCAAATATATTATTTACTTTACTTTCCTATTTCACTTCATAAATTCATATACTTCACATCAAGAATCTTTTTTTATTTCCTAACAAAAATCTCCTTATTTTGAATTGATGACTCCTAAATATGATTAAAATATATGTGAAAATATAGTAAAACTAAGGAGTCATCAATTATTTTATTGATTAAGTATATTATATTGATATTTATAGATATTAATTAGAACATATACTATATACTGTGTTTTGATTCATGTAATTTAACCAAAATAATTAGTTTTGATGGGAGATTAATAATAATAAAGTCTTTTAAAGTGGTACAAATTAAACATGCATGCATGTATATATAAAAAAATATATTCATTCACACACTTGCTTAAATAAAAGGGTTCCTTAATTAGAGACTCCTTAATTACAGACGACAACTCAACATGTTATCATTGTGCATATCTTCTAGTCAAAAAAATATATCTTTATATTCCATGGGCCTTTATAATTCAGTAATTCTATCTTCAGATTAAGTAATACATATGGCAAGAAGTATTTACAGTTTTAAGTCTTTTGCTGTTTAGTTAAAGGTTGATAGAAAATTTTGATTCCTTAATATTATAGGATTTATCCAACTAAATTAAAACTCTCCATAACACTACTCAGTAAATCATGTTTGACAAGCAATATCACTAATCCAAACACCGAAAGAAAAAACACTTCACATAATGGATGCGGCAAAACAAAATACAAGCTAAGGGACTTGTTAACTGGCATGGTAAGCATGGACACATGGTAATCGTCAAGAGATGAATTCTCAAACTTGTCAAGATCTGAGTTTGAAAATTCAAATATGTTAATTTATATATTTTACAAAATTATTTCATGGTGCATATGATTAAAATATTAAATTAACAATATAAAAAATATTAAATTAAATTAAATTAGGATAATCTGCTGAATTTAGGTGTTCATTCTCCTGATTAGCCCCCAAACTGGATAAAAAACGGGTTCTGGGCCCAACAAATAAATTGGCTCGAATCATTTGAGCGTGGGAGTTTTATCAGAGTCAGCTATAAGTTGTCCCGCGACCCCAAACTCTCTCCCAAGTCTCCAAACAAAGTTATAATTTGTGCTTGGTAGAGGAGAGAATTAGAGGTGGAAAAAATAGAAGGAAAAGAAAATAAAGATGAAAGAATTTATTGTATCTCTTTTTGAAAAGAAAATAGGCTTACATGATTATACTCCCCCACTTTCCTTCTCCCCCTATTTTTTTTATCCAAAATCCAAACAAATTAAAATTTATGTTCTCTTCTAAATTTCCGTGTACAACGTACTTGTATCTCCCCAACAAAACACAACCTTAATGTTATTATGAATCTATGGATCATGCGACCATTTCATTTTCAAGCACCGAAAAGAAAACAAAAGAAAATGTTAATTCACTTTCTGACTGTCGTCTCTTCTATGTATATGTTAATTCACTTTCTGACTGTCGTCTCTTCTATGTATGAGCTCGTATTTCGTCATCAAGCATCCGCGTCCTCATTCGAATTTGATAATGTTATTTGTTTTTCTTTAACCAATGGAAAACCCGTTTATATTAAGGCATGTGATGGCCTTAATAACTCAATAGACAGCAACTTTGACTTCTTTCCAATGTGTATTTCACTATGATAACCTCCTCAAGAATTTGAAGTTAATTTTTAAGCTGAAACCTTATTTCAAATTGAGCTGAAATGCATCTAAATATTCTTCTAGGTGTATATCCACATCGATTCATCTAATGGTCAACATTATTTTATTAAGATAACATTGATAAAAATAAAAGCTGTCTATTTCTTCATGAATACTTCCAGAAAAAATTGGCCTTTAACCTTCAAACGTACTGAACAAGAGAAGAGGATGAAGCATTCAAACCACAACAAAACAAGAACATTTAAAACGGAGAGTCATGACACGTCCCCTGTTTTTGAACCCGCCAAAAATAAGCAGGGGAGAAACAGGGGACAAATTCAAGATTATAACAAAACAATTTCTCTTTCCAGGCTTCGTTAAAAGTTCTCGTCTTGAGTTTTGAGAATGTTAGCCCACCTGGGAGAACTTAGAAACTACCATTAGCAAGAATAAAGATAAGCTATTTTCCGAAAAATCCTAGAGACAGGAATGAATATGGTCTAGTGACACCTGTGGTAGAGGTATTCCACAAAGTTAAATAATTTATGATCCTGATATTGAATTACTGTCAATAAAAAGGACAGTGTTGTGATGGTATTGTCTATGTCCCTTGAGCAGGTATAAGAATAATAACACATACAGAAAGAATGAGGTGCGAAACAAGAGGAATAAAAGAATATTATTTCAATTGGAAGACATGAATAAGATGAAGCTATTGTGTGTGTTTGTGTTGGCTATTGTGTGTGTTTGTGTTGTTGGATTATACAGAGTGGGAAATGAGTGATCAGTGGCCAGGGCCTTTGGGACTTGGTCCTGACGCCAAACGAGCGAGCCAAAGGCGGAGGTTGGCGGTGGCGTCCGCATATGTCCGCAGATGACTCCCACTCTCAAAATCTGTCCTCAGAACTCTGCTTCCCTCCACTTCCACTAAACTTATAATGCTTATCCACATCACCACTGTCATCGCCACCACTACCCAATCTTTTCTCATTCTCATTTTTCTTAGCTTCCTATAACTCTTCCTCTCTCTCAGCTAGCCTTTTCTTTTGGTAAATTTGCTCGCCAATGGAATCTTATTTATAACTCCAACTCCTTACGTGTTGACCAAGCACTTCGCGGGACTTGCCTTGCTTTGCCCGCTATTTAGTATTTACACTTGTCATTGAATTTGTCAACGCCCCTCGAATGTATGCAGAAGCGGGTGAATATTTATTTAATCATATTTATAAGCCACATCAGTAAATTGTTTTAGTGCGAGTGAATAATTTTCCTCTACTTATTATGTGTTGATTTTATTTCCTTGTTAAATAGAGATAAAATTATGAATTTGTTAGATTTTAAAACAAAGTTCATGAGATTTAAGGTTATTTTCTTTCATGTTAAATATATTGGAAGTGATTTGTGAAAGAGAGCTCATGAGTATAATATTTGTCTATGCATTTGCATACTGCCTGCTCATAATGCTACAGATATTGAGTTCCGTTGAATGGGTTTTCTGAGGTTGCGAAAGTGGAATTTGACTCTCCGATACCTATTCACACATTCTTGTTCTTTGTTTTTGAATTTGAATAGACTTTGCCGCTCTGGTATGAAGAGCTACCAGCTTCCACCTACCACTTGCCATGTTTCAACCTAATTACGTGCTGATACACGATGACACGAAGTGTCCTTTTACATTGCTTTTCTCTCTCTGTTTTTTTTTGTTCTAACCATTGTGCTTCTTCACTTGTTACTGTTCTTCCTCACAGTTGAACTTTTAAATCCACTCAATGTCCAGTCAGTTTGTGGAAATTAATGAACCAAAGCACCTACCCAAAACCTAAAAGAGGAAAGATTGTTAACAACTTAGAACTTCATATTTGCCACTTGTGAAAATATTGTGGCTTACTTATTAATGTTATATTGCACTCCCTTTGTCCCAAAATACAAAATTTAGATAACTAATTTATTAAGTTCATAAAAATACTTGTGCTAAAAAAAGGTTCATAAAAATACTATTAAATAACTAACTATTATATTAGAAATAGATTTGTTTCCTTCTTAATAAATATGAAAGAGAATGCATTTGATGGATAAACAATATATAAAATTAGAAAAAAAATACAATTAATACTTAGACAAACTCAAATGAAGCTTAAGCTTATATTTGAGGGTAGGGTATTACATCTATTTTTGTGTATTACTACCTCCGGTCCTAAATATAGGACCTAAATAACTTTTTTTTGGAGAGGTTAAGGTTGCAAAATAGTCTATTAAATGATGAAATATTTGATATATTTTTAGATTATCCATTAGTTTATAAGTAAAATAAACTAGTTTAAGAGAAAAAATTAGGTAAATCAATTTATAATTAACTTATTTTTGCTTTTTTTTTAGGATTTTTCAGAAAAGTCAATTAGGTCTTATATTTAGGACCGGAGAGAGTATTAAATTTTGAAAAATCATTCTTGCTATTCGTGATTTTTGAATAATATGACTTGTGTATTTTATTTTACGTACATGGTATCGATTCCATTGATATTGTTATACCAACACAACTCTATTTCTAATAATTTCCTGATAAAAATTGCTGCATAAACCATGCTCAGGCCTTGGATAAAAAAAGATAATAGAGACAAGTGTTAAGTGTAATTGAGCGAGAGTGCTTTTGCAAAATTTGAACAAGGAATTGCCTGTAGAGGTTGACCAACACCGACAGCAGTTTGCAAAGGTATTGTGCTTTTCAGAGGTAGAGGGCGAAAAGGGTCAATTTGGATGTGCTTATTTGTTATTATTACTGACTTGGTCATTGAATCTACTCTATCTGACAATCTCTCCCCTTTTTTCTGTATAAAAAAAAAAAATCAGAGTCGTGTCAAACGATGAGAAAGAATTAATCATAGCAAATAAGTGTACAAATTAATCGCAATTGAAGGCGTAACGATACATTCGGCGGGAGGATTCGCCCAGTTTACTTGTGCAGTTTGACCCATGATGGACCGTGTGGTGTACGAGTGGAGCAAAAGATACACTGAAAGCGCGCGCGCGCGCACATGTATCTTTTAAGTGAACAGTGATGAAAGCATCTTTTAAGAAGTGCAAAAACTACGAATGCATTATGCATACTTGTTTAAGCTAGTTAGTGGGCTACCATCTATGATAACAAGAGTTAAAGATAATAATTCAAGAAAGTTTCAAAATAAACTTAAAAAATTAACTAGCGACTAAAATTAATCATCCAAACAATATCACAATCCAAACTCCAAAGTTAAACAAGAAGAGTTGAAAATAAATGAGAGGGAAAGAGAGAAAAGGAAGGAATATCAAAATCCTAAAACATTTCTCTAATGTAAGCCTACAATCTAGCTCTAAACTCCTCTCTAGCTCTCTCGTGTTCCTGATCTGGTTCTGGTGCTTGCTCTTAAGAAGAGAACGAAGAGGGCGTCAAAGGTTGTTGATGATTCAATCCTCTTCTCCTTCGCACGCGTCTCTGCCCTTAATAAAGATGATGTATTTTCTTTCTCAAATCTGCCACCTCACAACGCCATAGTGAATGGAACTGAAGAAAAAGTCTGATGCTCACTCTATAAATATCAATATCAATACTAATCCTAATAATAAAACAAATAAAAGTAAGAAAACACACTGATATTTTTATCTTTTCATAGAATCTTTTGTTTTGTTATCAATGACCCTCTAAATGTGCCCAAATATATATTAAATTTTATAAAAAAGGGGAGTCATCAATGATACATTTCTCTGTAAAAGTAGCCGAAGCCCCAGTGAATAATGGCATCAAAACTAGCGCCACTTTTTTTTGGACTGAATTAATTTTTTTAGGACCGGAAGCTGCCACTTCAAAATAACTAAACGAAAACCAGTCCTAAGTATTATCGTAAATCGATAAAGCAACAGTAAGATCGAGGAATATGCTACTCCGCTCATGCATTTCATCAAAAACCATAGATCGTTACATAAATTAGAGTTACAACTATATCGCATGGATGCACGTGACATTAGCTCCACAGGCATGCAGCTAGCTTCAGAAATTCATTTGCCCGTTTCAATTTTTGCTACTAATCATACAATATTGCTTTGATTGGCCTTGAGCTGTACAGTGTTGATCTGAGACAAAAAGGACAATAAATGCCGGCGCGAAATTTCAAGGGATGTAATATTTCAAGCTTCAGAAATCTTTTGCCCTTTGCCTTAATTGATCAAGTTCCCTCTCAATCTCCGCATCTCGAAATGGAATTCCAGTGTTTGTGCTGCTACTGACACTTCTTCCAGGGGGAAGCTCTCCTTTCTGCTTGAAACAAACATGAAATACAACGTCGGACAAAGAAATTCTGATAACTCTCCCCTCAGTTTTCCCTCTTCCTTACGAAATGGGAAAAAGAAGGGAGAATAGCAGCATGACATCTTTTCTTTTTCAAAAAAAAAAAAAACGAAAAAATTAGCAATGCAATCTTTCATGGGCCACCCACATTCATCACATTCTTTGTGAATTGAAATATTCCACGTTCATCAATTGGGAAAGAATGATAACGTGTGTGTGTAGGACGCACATTCCATGTTTACATCTATCATATCTTTTATCCCCCCTCCCTCAGAATGCAGCACTAAAGCATCCAATTTCTAAGCACAGAATATAGATTGCATTCCTTGACTAGGTTTAGAAGCTATGTTTTGAATTGTACCATTGAGCTACCAGCTAGTTCTTTCTTCAAATTTGCAAGATCATCTTCAACTGATGAACCCTCTAGTAATGCAAACTGCGCAAAATCAACAATTGGTAAGCATGAAGGAAAGATATCCATAGATAAGATCTTTCTTCAACTTTGCAATATGATCATCAACTGATGAACTCTCTAATAATGCAAACTGTGCAATAATCAACAAATGGAAACCACAAAAGAAAGGAATCCTTAAATCCCACCAAGCATCTTCAGCCTTGACCACCAAAAACTGACCAATTGCCATCCATTAAAAAATATTGACATGACATAATCCAGGACAAACTGACTATGGAAAATATCAGCCCAAGAAGACAATGAACATGTATTTTCGGAAAAAGTCATTCTTGGGACTTTTACTGTATCAAGCTGTAAGGATTGATCGGTAAATAGTAAAGAAAAATAATGTCCTAACATCACCACATTCCTACTCATTGCCGATGGGTCTGCTGTCACCACTACATTAATCTGTCCAGGCTCTAGAAGACATAAATTGGGTGCTTGCGGCATTGACAAGCAGTGTGCAACTACCATGAATAGTTGTATTAGAGATCTCATTCTGTTGCATTTTTACAGTTTAAGATACCATGGACATGTGCAGTGGTGGAGCATTACCAGTGAAAAATCATGTCAAAGTATTTTAATTTTCCATCAACTAAGTATGTTAGAAAAGAAGAATAAGTTTACTTCTGTTTTATGCTATTTCATCCTCAGTCCTGAAAGTCAGCAGATCATTCTGATATTAAAATAGCAGGTTGCATAATATATAATGTTCACTACCTTTCCTTCAAGATCATCACTTGTCAGCTGACCAAGAGCTTCAGCCTCTGATTCCATCGCCATCACTAACAAGATAACAGTAAATAATAAATGTGAAGACTTTAAAAAAATTCACATGCAATGAAATGATGAACAGTGTGAACCTTCACTTGATGGCCCACACTTTTCATGAATTAATGTGGATAAGGGAAGAACGGAAAAAAAAGAAGACAAAAGCTATGCAGTATATTCAAGAGATTTTCTGAGGGTAGACTTAATTTATGGACATAATGATCTTGTGCATGTAAATTATCAAATATGTAATCAGGTGTAATTGCAGTAGAAGTGAAGCTATGATAGTAATATTATTGAAAGTGCAAAATAAAAACTTTTTTAATTACCAGAAAAACTTGAGCCTAAAATATGTGTAGAATATGTTTATGCCCAAATAATAAAGAATAAAGGGTTAAGGGTGAAAAACACACATGTGATTTTGTCAAAAGTTCATCAGCATCAATTGCTTTTTTTGGATCAAAAGCAACTCTAAACTTTCTATTAGGTTCAAAAGTAACACTTTCTATTAGATAAGGGTAAAAAATACACATGATTCTATCAAAAGTCCATCTAGCACCAAGCTCTTAAGTTTGGACCATAACTATAATTGTGACTTTTGAACCCAATTTAGAATTTCAAAGTTACTTTTGGTTAAAAAAAAAAAGCACATGGTGCTGAACAAACTTATGACAAAGGAATGTGTATTTTTTTCCATTCTTCTTACCTTATCCACATTAAAGACTTAAAACATTTGAAATTTCTAGACGCCATCCCCTCCCACCCAACAATGGTGCAGGGTAGGTTATAAGTATTATCCACATATCCCTGTTCCCAATAGCCAAAAAGTAATTCAGATTAAAACTTTCAAACCTTTGTCTTCCATCTTTTCGAAAGCTGATAGAGCACTACTTGTATTGACATTTCCCAGCATCTCATTCACTTTAGTTGCCGTCCTAAAGGAACATTAACCGACAGCCATGATTAGAAGAACCAGAGTACAGAGAAATCAAGGGATGCAAGGATGTCAACGGGAAATTGGTGCCAAATACAAACTTTGCAGATTGAGCTCTAGCTTTCAGAGTGTCCTTCTTAGATCTTGCCTCCTGAATCTTACTCTCCAAAAGCTACAACATTTAAATTCATAAAGCATAACATCAACAACTAAATATTTATAAATAATTATAAATATAAAAATGGCAGCATTGCAATATTTAACACAAATTCCAAAGACAAATTGTAAAACTCCAATCACTCCCAGAATAATGCACACTCACTTTACAAGTTCCCAAGTACAATTTAACTCACCCGTGTATTAGAGACAAGGTTATCAACAACACCCTTTTGTTGATCAAGCTGAACTTTCAAAGCATTAGCATTATCCTGCATCATTTTCAAAAGAAGAAATCAAACATCAAATTATTTTCTTCACATGGTCTATTGTGTGATGTGCACCATAAGTTATCCATATACCTTATAACTATTGCAGCTACAGTTTCCTGAATCGGTAAATTAAATTGTCAAATTACAGAATATTTCAATTTTCAGCAATCAACAATAGTAAAACATTATCATCATCATTCATGTGCAAGCAACTTCTGTCTTATACTGAACTGCCTATTTTGCAGAAGCTAAATATTGTGAGATTGATCATATCTAATGATCTGAACTGACTTCAGCTTCTTCATAACACAACTATGACCAGTGAAATGGCCTTGCCAAAGGCAACCAAAATGGTCCAATAAATCATAGGTCTACATATTTGGTCATGAATAAAATCGCTGGGGAACAGAGAGCAGAGTTTCCATAAAGCTTTTGAGGACACTTTTAAAAATCAGAGCCGTGACAAAGCATTGATTAAATATTATAGCAATAATTAGCAAGGAAGAGAGAATAAAGAGTTCATATATGTATGTATCAGGCAAAAACTGTATTTTGACAAAATACCAGAGTCAAGTGGCCCATTTGATGACCTTAAGTTGGAAATCCAGAAGTATATTAGAGCATGAGCATTCAAGAAAATGAGAACATACAGCATAAGACTTCCGCCTTTTCAAAGCTTCGCGAGCAAGATCTTCTTCACCTTTCTGAAGAGCAAGCTGTGCTTTGCGGTACCTATAGCAATGCAAAGCATAATACTGGTATGTATACATAAAACAATGTAAGTAAACTAAAAAAATCATATTTTACCACTCTTCAGAAGCTTGTTGTGCTGCTTTGTATTTATTTTCCAACCGCTTCTGAGATGCCAATACCTTGTGGAGGAGAAGAGGATATCAGAATAAGGTCAGGAGTGAAAAAAGTTTTCTTTGTGTGTGTGCGGGAGGGGGGGGGGTTAGAGATGCAGCGTAAATGGAGAAATTTGCAACGTATCCCCATCAATCTAATCATTCGGTTCAAAACGCAGAACAAAGCAACTTTCCATAACTCATTTATAACCATGGAAAGAAAACAACAAAGGTAAAATTTTTAATACCAAAAAGTCCAGACTCCCAAATCAAACAATAAATAATTAACCTGCGCTGTAGCTTGACGCATTTTTGTCAAGTCATCATTCATTTCAAGAACTGCCTGTTCCAATATTTTCTCTGGATCTTCAAAAGTACTTATGATTGCATTTGCATACGACTGCATCACTTAGAGAAATCATAATTAGAATGTAAACTAAACTATGAATGTCACTTAGACTATCCATACAAAAATATTTAAGAGATTTAACCTTCACAACTCTGGCAAATCTATCAAAAAGGTTCATTTGAGTGCCAAGAGCACCTCCACCTTGTCTAGAATAAGATTGGATGGGACCAGCAATCCTTATCCCTTTGACTTTCAGATATTCAACTGCAAGCATTGAGGAAATTTGAATGAGAACCATTCCGAAGCTTATATGTAGAAAAGGAGAGGCAGGGAGACATAATGTTTTAGGCAGCAGTAAATAAAAACTAAAAAGCCTAATCAAACCATGTGGACTTAACTACACGGATTGCACGATGTCATTGGGTTTTACCAACAATGGACTCTCCTGGATTCTCACCAACACTAATCTGGGCATACTACTATCTACAAGTAATGATATCCAGAAGAAGAAAACTGGTAGGAGGCAAGGCATAATTCAAAGATAAGAGGCACTGATATGAGGAAAGAGTGAATTGCTTGAGACCTTAAGGTTTCACAAGTTTATGTGATCAATAGCGCATAAAAAGATTGATTCAAGTCCAAATCCTCCAGGAAAAAGATTGTCTCATCCCAAGTACTGCAGTATATATTTTGCACTTGTAGTTGTGACAGTAATAACAGAGGTACATACTTGCTCTCACTCGCACACTGTGTGGTATTGATAATAAAGAAGGTATGTGAAAAGAGAGTGAAATGCAATTGAGGAAGTTGATACCTCTGCTGCCGAAGAAGGAGGTGGAGAGAGGCCTGGGGAGCGTGTAAAGAGCATTGGAGGAGGAAGAATTAGCCTGAAAGAGAGAGGTGGAAGGTGTTGGTGGCAGCGGCGCCCCAGTAAGCATGTGCGCCTTCGTTGACATTTCTGCTCACACTCTGATAAGCAATTTCTGTGTAGATAGATAGGATTGCAGATTTTGGCAAATCTGGATCAGTAAGCGCCAATACCCTCTTTCTTCATCAATAATCCAAATTGCTCTTTCCATTTAAATATTTCAACATCCCACATCCCGTGTAAGAAACATAATTTAAGTGAGGTCTCAAATCTCAAAACTTGTTATGTGAGGATGATAAATTTTTATTACTAGCTCTAGAAGTTGTAATTACAACTCATCATACCTCACTTTAATTATCTTTCTTACACACGACCTTTTAATTAATTTTCCTAAAAAATATAAAACGTTCTGCATTTTATCATAACTTGTAATGATTTTTTATTTAGTGTATTTATTGATTTTCTTTAAATTAATTTATTTAACTAAAAAACTACTATACTAATATATTAAGCAACATATATCATAATTAATTAGTTTATCTTAACTTTTAAATTTGCTTAAAATAGTCAACTTAGCAAGAAGATGTTTAAAAGACACTAGATACTTCGAGCTAGCATGATAACAATAACATGTTGTTAGACTTTGGGCCTGTTTGGATTCAGCTTCTGGAGAATATCTTCTGGGAAAATAGTTTTTAGAGAATAGCTTTTTAATAGAATAGCTTTTGATGAAATGAGAGTGTTTGGATTAAGCTTTTTGAGAATAACTTTTGAGAATAATTTTGGAGTAGAATATAAGGGAAAAACTTACATCAAGTTCCTTTCTCCAGGTTCTCAAGTTCTTTTAATATAGGAGTGACACGTGTCCTTTTATAACAACCAAATGGTTGTTATAAAAGGACACGTGTCACTCCTATATTAAAAGAACTTGAGAACCTGGAGAAAGGAACTTAACCTAAGTAAGGTCCAGAATATAACTTTTCTGAAAAATTGTTAGAATGAATAGCTGTTCATGTTTCTTTTGGAACCCTAAACTAGTTTTCTTTTCAAAATAGCTTATCCAAAAAAATTGAGTGTTTGTATGTCTTTGTGTAAAACCTAAGTTTCGGAGCCAGAATAGCTTTTGGAAATATATCTAAACAGACACTTTATTTTAAGTTAGCTTTGATTACTTAAAGTTTTAACAATCACCCTAAAAAAAGAAACAAAGGCAACTAGATAACTCGCTCTCTAAAATTGGTGTTCATTTTTTCATTTGAATCTTATGAAAATAGACTAATTTAGGACCACAGGTAGTATGTATGATTGATGAGAGTCATATTGTAGCTTTTAATTAACTTCATTTGCGAAAATTTATAGTTAAGTGCATTATAATAAAGACAAGAGGTAGTAAGTTCCTTTATTTTTTCATTAATAGCAGGAACAAGCTGATTGGTATAATGATTAGTTCATTATTATCTCACTCATTTAATATGATCAAAACTAAATCTACTAACTTAATTTATTGATTTGAGAGTGTGTGACATTGATATTAGTACATTAAAATACCCACATTATTGAGGGCATACGGACAAATAAAACTAAATTGACTAGAAGCATGTAGTACTAATGTTGATGTTCAAAGGGAAAATAATCAAACAATATGAAAGTGATTTTATTGATGTAATCTAAGGGTCACTGACAACAATGATTTCAATCAGTTAAAAGGAAATAGAATACAAAGGGTAGAACGTTAACAGAGAGTAATTCATGATGCTCTTAGAATGAATATTTTTTGCTGTTCTTACAAAGGAAGTGCTCTGCTACTTTTAATGCCATAGTCACTGTATTTGTCTGTTGCTTCCACTTACTAGTCTTTAGACATTACAAAGAGTTAATAGTCGTCCGTTACAAATGTTGACTACTCCCTCCGTTCCTAAATATAAGATCACTTTGGTTAATTTGAGGAGATTAAGAAAGACAGGAAAATTACATGATCTTCCCAAAATCTCCTCAATTACTTAACTAAAAAAGGAGGAGGCGTTTTCAATGAAAAAAGAGAGTATAAGGGTAGTTTGGGCAAAATTTGAGATAAAATAGGAAGTGATCTTATACTCCCTCCGTTCCTAAATATAAGACCTAGATAACTTTTTTTTGGAAAGATTAAGGTTGCGAATTAGGTTATTAAATGATGACATATTTGATATCTTTTTAGATTATCCATTAGCTTATAGGTAAAATAAACTAGTTTAAGAGAAAAAATTAGATAAATCAATTTATAATTAACTTATATTTTGCTTTTTTTAGGATTTTTCAAAAAAGTCATCTAGGTCCTATATTTAGGAACGGAGGGAGTATTTAGGAACTTATCTACTACCCCAAAGTGATCTTATATTTAGGAACGGAGGGAGTATATTCTTTTTAATTTGTTGTTGGGTCTGTTTTACCTTCTGAATGGACGGTTTGCACCTATTGGGCTTACCTGTTCTATTAGGCCCAATGGAACCATAACAGGATCCAAGAGCTAGTATATGGAATACTGGAATGATTGTGAGTTTGTGACCCTACATATCACATTTTGGTGGTCAATAATAATATGAAACAAAGTCTTGCTGTGTTTCAATAACTTTTCTACTCCATTGAATCATTACCATAACAACAATATTTATTAAGTGACTAAAACCAATTAGAGGACTAAGTTATAACATTTGATATATGTAATTAGATTCTATATATGTAGAAAAAATTAGTTTTGAATAAAAAAAGACAAGTATAGACATGTTAAATTGAATAACTTTACTTTTTTAGTTTTTTAAAACGGTTAAAATGGTCTTAAGATGAGTATAAACTTGTTAGCTTACAAATGATTTAGTTATGGTGTATCTATCTTACGTGGAGGAGTTTCTAGTTTAGAGTAATATTTATCTATGAGTACTGTCCAAAAGCACGTGCAATGGAAGATAGAAAGTGAGCAGATTTTTTTGTAGCGAATAGATTTCGTTATCCGCACTGAGAAGCGTGGGCATGGCTTCCTGTCCTTCTTCCTCTCTGCTTCTCTCACTCGGTAAGCACTAAGCACTTTCCTTCTTCCTCCACTTCTCTGCTTCCTGCGATTGCCATATAACATATATATAAATGCATGCACTTCCACAGGTTGTGCTTCCTACGCCCAACGACAAGTCATTCCTTGTGACAAGTTTCGATGCCTGGCTGTGCATTATGCTCACACCAACTCCACGAGGAGACACATTCTGGGGTTAACTGTGGGGATCCCCGGCCTCCTCATGACTTCATTTCCAGCCAAAGGGGCTGGCTTGCCCCCAGAGGACAAGCCCAGGCTCTGTGATGATTCCTGTGAGAAAGAGCTTGAAAATGTATGGTGAGATTACGTTGTATCCTTCTCCCCTGTCACATGTTATCTCTTCTTTCTCTATTCAAAGTTAAATCATTGCCCGTGATTGCTGTGCATTTCTAAGCGCAAGTAGCAGGGCCTTTTATATCAGTAGCTTCAAGTGATGTCACGACTTCATTTAGTTGGGTTAATGGATAAACTCTAATGCTTTTCTACATACTCCCTCCCGTCTTCACCCTTTGACTTTTTTTCTAAACCAATGATGCAGATTAATCACTTTAAATTGTTTATGATTGATATTTTTTCTCTTAATTTATTCTACTTATAAACTAACATATTCTAGTTATATATGACAAATATCATAATTCAGCGGTCTAGTTTGTTTCCTTACCATCAAAAAAATTCAAATAGTCTTTTATATACAACCGGAGAGAGTATAAAATCAGCTGCAAGTTCTATCAGAGTACAGATGTAAGTTAGATAATCTTGAGAGGTTCTAAATGTGATAAGGGGTTTGATTTTTATGAACAGTTTGATGTCCATAGCTTATGCTTGAAGCCGTTTTCAATTTTGTTTGCAATGAAGGTGCCTATGATAACTACGGAGTCAGGTTTGCAATATAAGGATATTAAAGTTGGAAAAGGCTCTACACCACCAGTCGGATTTCAGGTTTTGAAGTCATATGACTTATACAGGTTTTCTTGTTTGCTTGTCTTTATCCTGCAAAGAACTGCCTGATCCAATGCCATAAAAATGTATTCTTTCTTAGGCAGATATCATATCATATTTATTTCACGTTCTAGGCTTAAATTCAGTGCATACTAATGAATGAAGCTACCTGATAGCCACTTCCTCTGCCAATGTAGTCAGGCTGTAAGTTCACATATGTTTGCCTCCGTGTGAACTTTCAGAATTCCATATGTAACTGCACTTGTTTGACCAACCATAGAGTTAGTGAAGTGCCATTAATCCTATTGCTATCTCAGTATTAAATCATCGTATCAAAAAAGGAAAACATTATCTTCTCTTTGTAACCCGGAGTTAAGTTGAATGCGACATTGCTCTCTGTGTGGTAACATGTCCTTTGCCATTGTATTTTTCTGCCACCAATATCTAAGTGGCTACTTGTCTCCATATGCCTCTGACTACAATCTGTATTCTTCTTATGTAACTTAAACTACAGGTGGCTGCTAACTATGTTGCGATGGTTCCATCTGGACAAATATTTGACAGGTAAACCTGTCAATTGCTGAATTCTACCATTCTTTCCTTGCGGTATATTAGTTTAAAGATTTCAGTGTTATTTCTTAAATTGTAGACTTGAAAGCTTTGAGTGAGCTTATGGAATTACCAAATCAGATTTTGGACACCTACGTTTAACATATATGAAAATGAAACCATCAATTATATATACTTAGCAAATGGCAAATGCCGCCAAAATGCTTTAGTGATTTCAATCCAGCTTTGGCGTTTGAATACCCGCCTTTTTAAGATCTTAGGATATGATCCTTTGAGAGACCTTTGATATAACAATCAATTAAGGGTCAAGGGGCAAAACTAGCCACAGTAATTTTTCAAATGGACAACTTTGACACCCGTAAATTGGATGGTGCAAAACCGGACATTATAAAGCAAAATGGGACAAATTTAGCCACGCCGTTAAGTTGAAGCTGACAGACGTGAGTGTTGGTGTGGGGCCCACCTTCACTAACCTCTAGCTTCAACTTAACGGCGTGGCTAAATTTGTCCCATTTTGCTTTGTAATGTCCGGTTTTGCACCATTCAATTTACGGGTGCTAAAGTTGTCCATTTGGAAAATTACGGTGGCTAGTTTTGCCCCTTTGCCCATCAATTAAATATATTTTTGCTGTGACTATTATTAAGTTTGCTAAGGGTATTATGTTTTGCTCCCTCTCCTCCTTTTTGATAGTACAGTTCATTGGAGAAAGGTCAACCTTACATTTTTCGCGTCGGTTCTGGCCAGGTAATTCTGATATTGCTGCTGATGAATTTTGGGTTTGAGAATTAGACCTTATGTATTGCCTGTTTAAACTTGAAGAACTATGGTACTGTCGTTTTTCCTTTATGGCGATAGAATTATTGTGGTTAAAGTTGCTATTAGCAATATTTACTAATTTTCAACCAAATGAGTGGAATAGGTAATAAAGGGACTTGATGAAGGAATTTTGGGAATGAAAATAGGAGGAAAACGCCGGCTGTACATTCCTGGATCAGTAAGCTTCTGTCTTCATGCTAAATTTACTTACTCCTCTAACTTTTCCCAACAAAATAAGCTTCCCAAAATCTTAAAAAACTGATATTTAGGTATGTTTTAATAATCATCTGTGCATTGTGGAGTTATTTTGACTTTGTTTCAACAACTGGATTCAGATTTGGAATAGGTTCAACATCTTCCCTGAATTCCATTACTTTTCATTAACTTAATTTTCACATATTCCTGGTTTTGCAATGGGACAGAGGGCATCTGCACTTATGATGTTCATTGAGCACAAAATAGGTGAAATATGCATGATCATGAAGTTAAAAAACCGAGACTTTTGATGTTATTTGTTTTTTTAAAAAAATATTGTTGAGTGTGATTGAATGAATAGCATAGAGTTTAACTCCGGGCTGTCTTGTCTGTTGTTTGGTGGTAGTTGGCATTCCCAAAGGGTCTCACATCTGCTCCAGGAAGACCAAGGGTGGCTCCAAACAGTCCAGTCATATTTGATGTTAGTCTGGAATATATCCCTGGACTTGAACTGGATGAGGAATAAATCAACCGAGCTCTCCAGCAAAGGAACCAGAAATTACATTATGTATTTTAATTCTCTTAGAGATTGAAGGTGTTGTATGGAAGTGGTGTTATTAAGATTATACTATGTGTATATATGCATCGCATGCATGCGTTTTTATTTATTTTGGACATTGTACAAACTGTTGATGATGACAGCAAACAAGAGAATGACTCGAGATCTTATTATATTACTAAAACGGAAATACAAATAGAAACACAATTTTAAGTTCAACCCATTCACCTTAAAAAACGTGCTAATAATGTAATTTGTTATGCCGCTTTAAAATGAAAGAAAGGAAAATGAAATATTTGGTTATCCACCCTCACTAATACCTCATTTCTTGCTAATACCTCATTTCTTAAATTAAATATAAAATCAACCTGACTCTGATACCATGTTAAATTTTAGAGAGGAAAAATAGAGTTTTAAAAGAATTGAAATGAAATCTTGTTGAATAATGAATTAGTCTTACATAAACTTGTGTAGTCTATATATAATGTGAGTGAGAACCAAATAGGGAACTAGGCCTTAAACATAAAGTCCAACGTTTTTTAGCCAAAAGACCCAACACTATACATTGAACTATAAAATTACAATACAAATAAAATTATCTTCATATTTAAACAATTTCGATTTGCATTACATTTTTGGGTAAACAAACTGATGTGCATTTCTTCAATCCCCCATTCATTTTAAACATTTTTCAACAGGAAACAAATGTTGCTAGTAACTTTGTCTAATTGACAAACCGAGCAAAAGCGCCACTATTCCAGATTTAAACCATTTCAAATTGCAACCAGAAGTGTATTACATAGAATCTGAGATCCACGGAAGCCACATGAAATTGTATAACAAAATGATGGCAGGTAACCGCATAGTACAATAAATAAAAGCAGCAAAAATGCCATTTCTCATCCAACTGTTTATTATTGTCTCTCCTTTAGACAATCTACACAGTGAAATGTCGTCCATTACAAAATATTACAAGGGGAAAAGGCTCATACGCAGTGTGTAAGTAGAAGACCGACATAAACTGAATGGTAAAAGAAGGATTACAAATGAAATCACACAAAACCAGTTGCCAGATTAGCTAGCTAAATGGCTGGGAGAGTTGTTGAACATGCTGTGCCACATGAAGGCGCGAGAGAGCACCATCTCAAGCTCTTGGTGAGACCAGTTATGAGTCGGAAGATGTTGAAGGAACATTACCAGCTCTTGGAAATCAAGCTTCTGGAGCTTATCTGACCACTGAGAAATCATTTTTAAAAAAAACAAAATCACTGTCTGCCATATAAGATTAGCTAAATCATAATACACAAACCGTACGGGGCAAGCCATACTCCAATAGAAGAATATATAAACAAAATGCAACTTAAACACTAGTCAATTAGGAAAAAGTCAAAGACCCAAGCAATGGGGAAAAACTGTCATACATGCACGTGTATTTTCATAATCTGCATTAACACACTCCCTCCATACCTGAATACTAGGAACAAAGGGAGTATAAGATTGTTGATCTAGACTGTCTGTGATACATATATGAACTCATACATAACAATATGCTCAGTGATAATAGACAGATATTAATGCAATTACATAAATTTTTATTTCTGAGTCTAGCATTTGATGGATTAAAAAATAACTTCTACAAAGGAGTTTCATCAGCATGGTTACACGATAAAATATATTTAAACTGATTATATCAGTGCAGAAGCCCAAAAATGATATGTCTCACCGTCAGAAGAAAACTGGCAAATATATACACAAGGAAATCTGGTAAGGCGTCTCCTTCAGCAAGATATGTGTCCCAAAGGCGTGTGATGAGATGGAAGGGTATCTAATTAAATAAATCACATATTAGACTTGACTAAAGAATATCACTCGAGACAAATTTACTAACATCAATGAAACAATTAATGATCTCCTGCTCCTTGTGATAAAGTCTTTTTACGAATGCCTTTTGAGATATCACAATTGCAAATAAAAATGTTGTTAGTAAGAGCAAACCTCACGAATAAGAAGACAGTTGAACCAGCGAAAAGCAAATTGAAGAAATTCCAATCCTTGCTCCTCCACATGTCTAGAAACAGGCTCTGGTACAGCGCAACAGTTTCACTTGAGCACATCAGATTCTATTTGAAGGTATAAGATAATAATATAGCAACGAAAATAATGAGATGAGAAGGTTGACGACTTTTTATGTTTTATCATATTAATAGGTAACATGGAAGATTTAAAAATATTGACTCTAATGAAAAATATTTAAGATGATTATGGGTAAAGAATGCCAATAGAGGTAATGTTAAAGAGGGATAGGTAGATAATCTGTAGCCCTACAAGAGGATAGAAGGAGATAAAAAAGGACAACTAAGGAACTCATGGATTGAGAGCTTTTAGCTAATGGTAAATTGGGAAAGTTGAGGGTAGATAGAGCACAGTGGGGTCATGCAATTAATGCTACTAAAAGAGATCTCAACCTCAACTGCTTTTTTCTTCTCTCATACAGAATTATGATTCTGTAACACAGGATTAGTACAGGTGAATTATGGATAAGTCCAGCACGTAGAGTTTAAAAATTATCTATGGACACTAGAAGAGATCTTAACCTCTAACCCCAAAATTTAAATGCGGCTGAACTGTAGTATACTTTGACGTATTATGGTTGCTCAAAGGGTAACATTTGAGTTTATGAAATTAAAGGCTGTTTAAAGAAAAACATGAACCCTCATAAAAAAGCTTACCATCTATTCTTCTGACCAATTCCTTCAACTTAAAAACAAGCCTCTGAATTCCTGGTTGAGCGAATGTGTAATGGTCTTGCATACCATCAAGTAATTTTGACAAGCACCAATAACAGTCAGCCTCTACATTAGAAATTTTATCTGAGGATAAATCCGACATCAACCAATTTTCTATACTTCCTTCTAAGTATTCTGATAGGAAAACAACTAAAAATGGCGTGACTAGATCATTAATTCCCTGAACATATCCACTTGCAGGGTGACGAATGGCCCTGGAAAAAAAAATCATTAGACCACATAAGTAAAACAGGTAAAGTAAATAGCTTATACAAATTTAATCAACAAGAGGTTAAGAGTTAGAACATATTCTATCATGGATTAAGACTTCATTAAGTTCAATTAATACTTGTTTGATGCACCCATGATGGTAAAGTTAACCCATAAAACCTTTTAAGGTTCTAGCATCTCCCACACCCCCAAAAAATGCGATAAAGAAAATTAGAGATCACAAGAGCAACTATTTACAAAGTCCTATGACAGAAATTATATATGCACAAGTCATTCACACTATCTTTCTACTTGCTACTAAAGACTGAAAATAATCTGACAATTGAACCTGAAGCAGCAACAACAATACCCCAAAAGAAAACAATTAGAATCATCACAAATCATTTGCGACACTGTAAATATGTGCTGACCAAAAGTGATAGCCATATGAGAAAACTATTTATAATTAGATAGATTAAAATATTACACTGCCCAAAAGAAAGAAGACTACTTTCAAAAATTGATATTATTTTGTAAGCAATGTGTAATTTCCCCCTCAAAGTAGCATCCAAACCAAAGAGCAATAGGCTAAGAACAACGTCAGGTAACTAAAGGGTGACAATAATATCTAACCAGGTGTAGAGAATGCGCTCCAGTGATTTCTGAACTTGTGGTTGCTGGAAGAATGAAACATCAGGTACAGTTCTTGGACAATCAACAGCAATCTACCAAATATTTTAAACCAATTGTCATGACTCATGAATTATAAACAGTGTTTTCATATCAAGATGCTCAATCATTATAACTGAGGGTACCTGGCGAAGCATGCTAATCTCATCATCTGAACGTTGTGTATCAGGAATGTCGTAATACTGAGAAACACAGTCAAGATACTCCTGGCGTTTCCTTCTCAGAACTCCCTCCCTTCTATCTGAATTAGGTGGTGCATATCCCTGTTGTCAGTTAGTCTTTAAATTTCAAAGCTAAGATACATAAAATAAAAAATTGAAAAAATAAATACATTAAAGTTCAATCTCAAAGAGGCTTGACTATCTATTATTTTACAATACAATTCATTTTTCTTTTAAATAGTCCCCCTTATGGTCTCTTTGCAAAACATATCCATGTAAGCAGCATCAAAACCTCTTCTGAAATTCATCCTCAGCATTTTTTTTTATTTCAGCAATATCATTAAAATTAGATAAGAATAATTATATCTTTACAGATTATCACAATAACTTCGCTCTTTTCGAAATTCACGCTTCTTATAAAATTTTGCAATTATCAGCTTCACTAAAAAATATTGCCATTACCAAATCATGAGCTTGAGGGAGAAAGCAGCTGAAGATGGAAAATAATGCTTACCAAGAGAAGCCTCCACACTGTAGGGCGCAAGTAATCTGGAACTCCACTCCAAGATAATTCACGCAACTTCTCTGCAAAATAAATTTCAAGTAAATACACCAACAAAAGAAGAGATCAGATTGAGTTCTATGAATTTGCAACAGATACTGCTTCCAAAATTATAATGAGCCCACAAAGAACAACATTTTGGTTGCCAAGTGGCACGAAGAACTGTGATTATAAATTCAAATACCTAATATTACCGTCGACCCAGAAAGCACCTTAGTGAACTTCATAACTCTCGCAGAGTCTGTAGCTCTTGCACCCATGGAAGTTTTCTGGACTTCTTCAGATGAGTTGTCCACGTCTGAACTTGATTTTTTTAACTTATTCACATCGGAAACACTGGCTGGTTTACTTGTACTCTGGACTTCTTCCTGCTCAAGAATAAAAGCCCTGGTTAAATGAATGGTGCCCAGTGGCAAAGAAGCTTGTGGGGAAATTATTTTGTGGATACTGAAGCACCTCTGTAGCCTTAGATGAGTGATCACTTGTACCAGCATCATTGAAGGAGAGGCTCCTTACATATGTTGGCGAATATTCCTTTGTGTTCGAGTTATCTAGCGGCTCTGCTCTCCGAGTCAATAATATCTTACCAGGGATGCTACGACCTTTCAGCAAGCTAAAAAAATGATAGAATATAAAATTACTAACAATTGCACACACCGAGTTGTTTGATATCCATTGTAGGTGAATCAGAACAGGAATTCAGAGTTAAAAGATAACTTTTTTCAGCGATTAAACGAAAAAGAAAAGAAAAATTGGTTCAATGAATCAATGCCTGAGAGTGGAACGGGAAAAAAATGTAAATCCCAATCATGCAATAGCAGTCCCATTGCAGCTAGAAAGAGTGTTAGGAGAGAAAAACTACTTTTTTTTGTTTTTCATGAACAAAACTTGGTAAAGAATGGAATCCCTTGAAAGAATGTTGATAAGCAGAAGCGCCAAACTTGATAAATCATGTTGAGTTTTAAGTGCAATGAGATGGGCGGAAATAAAAACGTGGAAACAGGTCGTTGAGGTAGGATATTAAGGAAGGCAGGTAGGAGATGCCCATGGGTTTGAACAGAATGACAGATCAAGGTTTTGGCATTGAAGTGAATGAGGTGCATCCGTATAAATTAAGCAGTAAGCAATAGAATAATGGTGTGAATTTGGGTGGATAGAAAAAAGTGATTTTGATATATGTTGAAATAAATTGGAAGAGTAAAGGGAAAGGGGGAATTAATATTAATAATAATTATGTATGTATGGGGATGAGATGAGAATAATTAGAGAAAGAGAAGGGTAGCCATACCCTTGAACATTGCGGAGGGTCTGGTTGAATCTGGAGTCTTGGGTGGAGGCGGTGCTTGGATCTTGTTGGCGCCCCCGCTCATTCTCATTCTTATTCTTGTTCATGCTCACGGTGGCTCTGCCAATGCCACAGCCACAGCCACAGCCACGTCAGCGTCGCTGGATACTAGTACTATAATATATACAATCTAGTGGGAGGTGCTATTGCTATTGCTATTGCTATTGCTTACGAGGAGAGGGACTTCGCAGACGCTTTTCCCCTTCCCCTTCATCCTATTTCTATTTCTTGATTTCTTCTCTCTTCCCTTTTCTTTTTCTGCCTTCATCCTCCCCGGCCCCGCCAATATTTTTCCACCCACCCAACCTTTTTTTTTTACCGCTTTTCATTTTCCACATTAGCAATGAGTGATTTTTCCAAAACAAGTAACATGTCATTATTTCATGTTAACAAAAAAGTATGATATAAAACCATCAAATCACCCGGCGGGTTGGCGTGAGTGGTAAGTACTCTCGTCCCTTAAACAAGTGGTTGAGGGTTCGATCCCCAGCCCTTGCGAATGAAGCAAATTCACAGGCCAGCTGTCTACCCCCTACATGGGACTTCAGAACAGCGAAGGATTAGTCCCACTTGACACGCGGGTGGGATACCCTTGAGAAATAAAAAAAAAACCATAAAATGAAATATTGGTAAACAGAAAACTCAAATAATGATAGATACATACATAGATGAAATTTAAAAATAAGAATAGATAGAAATATTGAACAGAAAATTATCTAAGATACGACTACTACCTTGGTTCCTACATATGAGACCATTTTGGAAATGTGTGTTTATTCTATATACAAACTCACTTTCTAATTCATCTCATTTCCCCCCAAATTATCTCACTTGTATTACTATTCAATAAAAAAAGCGAATAAATGGGTTAGAATATAGGATAAAGATGTTTTGTAATATCTTGTAATTTTAACTAACTTAATAGTATCTTAATCTCATCAATTGATCTAGGAACATGGGGAGTATGCAAGAGGAATTATAATTGATGGCTAAAATAAAAACGTCACTAGCAGAAAATATATTGTGCCTAATTGTTGTTCAAACTTCCATACATCATATTGACAATAAAACCAATAAAACCAATCAAATTGGTTCTTTTAGAAAAATCCACACGAGCATATTTAATAGAAACTAAATAACATATAACATACGAACACAAACCATGAGGATTAAGTATAAGAAATTCTTATTGTTGTCTCAAGAAAATAAAAGTGGTGTGTGATAAAATACACATATCTATCATGGGAAAAACTTTCACAATAATATAGAATCTATAATATTATGAATAGTGTTTACTTATTTTTCATGAAAGATGATGAATAATTCTGGCAAAAAAAAAGAAAGATGATGAATAATGTTGTTTATAATAATTTTTGTTCCCATTTATGGATGGACGACAGTCAAACCTACTCATACATTTATGAAAAGTTCACCTCACAAGGCATTAAAAAAGTGGTCCAAAAATACACACATATACATATATTAAAGAATTGTTCAAAGATAACTATAAACGTTACAAAATAGTTCTTTTAAATGTAAGTCTCGTTAAATCTCCATTACTATTATTAAGTTTGAGTAGTGAGTCTCACTCAGAATTCCAGCCACACCATATGCTGTGCCACAATCAACTCCTTCCTCGTCCCTTACTCCACATTAGTGCATCATATCATAGGTTTTCTCTTGCTAACACATGTTACCGACGAAGTCATAACCCACCTCAAAAACTCTGCCATAGTAGTCCAGCTTGGCCTCTCAGACACCAAGTTCGCTTGCTCAGAAGTCAAGTTCGACTTTGCCTTCCACCCCAAACCCCATGCTCTCACCTGCTGACTTGTTTGTGTCCAACCTCCTCTCCCTTGTCATCAACTTGCCCCTCACTGGATATTGTTACATTGAATCTGAGTCTCCTCGTCAACATTTAAACCAAATGGTAAGACATTAAAAAAAACATGATGATTTTCTGAAATCACGATTCTGTTTAAGGAAATGTTACCTTTGAGTACAAAAAATCTTAATAGATCTTGGTTTAGACATTTTATTGGTCACAAATAACTTTATTTTTCTTAAATATTGATATTCTTTTCATTTGAATTATAGCTTAATAAATGGATGTGTTTGTTTCATTTTGACCGTATTTCAATTTGGAGTAGGCCACTCAAAAATGCAATTGGCATTTAAAACTTTTTTCCTAATATGTATAGGTGTCCTTGAACCATTTCAAAATGTATAATGGCATATTTTAAACCACTTTTTTTTAATATAGTTGATGACTAAGCATGACATTAAGAGATAAAGATGATAAATACTGGATATAACTATAGGTGTAGTTTTCGATTCTTGATTCCCCTTAATTACACATTTTAGCTATTCATGATGTTCTAATAGTTAGGTGATAGATTAGCACCTTAACCCTCTAAAAATTTCAATATATCAACATTAACTAACATATTTGTTTCCTATATCAAGAAAAGTCAAATAGTTCTTATATAATTATATTGAGGACAATAGGGAGTAGATAATCCAAATTAAATTTGAAATGTCAAAAGTAAAGGAACACCTCAATTTGAGTGATTAAAGGAACACCTCAACTTGAGTGATTAGATCGGCTGAATGACAGCACATGTATATATTAATTGAGGAACCGTCCAGATCAGTGTTTAGGTTTAAGGGATTGGAAGAATTAACACCAGCCTCCCTCCTTGAGCATGTCATGTGTGTGTGTATTGCAAAGAATTGCACCCTTTCCTACTTTCTTTTTCCTTTTATTTTCTTTTATTTTTTTCCAAATCTGCATTATCATATTATAAAAGAGAAAAAAATAGGAAATAATCACAATAAATTTAATTACATAATCTCATTAACAAAAAATTTCCCTTCAAAATATTTTCTTTTAGGCTAAAGTACACTTTTGGTCCCTTATGTTTGCGTCAAGTTTCAGTTTAGTCCTTTATGTTTGGAAAATACACTTTTAGTCCTTTTTTGCTAACACCGTTAGTTTAACTTAACGGAAAATGCTAACTCAACAATTTTAAATGATTATTAAATATTAAAAAAATGTTCAGATTAAAATATTTGAGTGTAATTATTCTTATATTTTCAAAATTTATCATTTTTGGTACAATTTAATTATAAAATAATCATTTAAAATTGTTGAGTTAGCATTTTCCGTTAAGTTAAACTAACGGTGTTAGCAAAAAAGGACTAAAAGTGTATTTTCCAAAGATAAAGGACTAAATTGAAACTTGATGCAAACATAAGGGACTAAAAGCATACTTTAGCTTTTCTTTTATTATTTCAAGTTTCCTATTTAATGAAATTTCAAATATTTCAAAAGAATTAATTATATGATCCCAACTCATTCTTTTTTCAATTCACATCAAAATCTTTTAATTATTTAATTAATGACTCCTCAAATATAATAAAATATTTCGAAAAATCCAAAAAATACGGGGAGTCACTACTTTGAAAAAAAAGATACACATATTAATTTAATGTCAATGTCAATATTTAAATAAGAACGTGATCAATAGATATGTGCTAAAGAAAGAGAAAGGGTGTTTCAATTTCCTAACTTTGTTTAATATTTAATATATTTGATATTTTTTTTAAAAAAAAAAAGAAAGAAAAAGAAAGGGTTGAAGAGAAAAACCTGTTTTATCCAAAAAAGAAAAAAAAAAACAAGAAGAGAAAAGCCTGCCGGCTGCCGCCATTAACATTTAACAAAGTGCATTCCCGCCCTGCCAGTCCATAAACCCTAGCTTAGTGCTTAGTGCTTAGTGCTTAGTGCTAAAGTGGGCGACTGAGTTGAGTAGAGTGAGCTGTGAAGGATGGCCGTTAACGATGCGGAGCAATCCAATAAGGCTCACAGGTCTCGTCAGTCTGGTGCCAAGAAGGCCAAATCCGATAACAACAAAAAGAAGCAACAAGCCTCCGCCGCCGATAATAATGATAATCGCAAGCAAAATCCCAAGGTACTCTTTACGCTCCTCTTTTTATTTCTCCTTCTCTGTCACCCTACTCTTCCTCACATTTAATAACTTACCTTAATGTATAATAGGCGTTTGCTTTTGCGTCCTCCGCCAAAGCTAAAAGGCTGCAATCCCGTGCCGTCGAAAAAGAGCAGCGTCGCCTTCATGTTCCAATCATTGACCGCTCTTATGGTGAGCCTGCACCTTATGTCGTCGTCGTGCATGGCCCTCCCAAGGTATGCGTTATCCATTCTCACTTTCCCTGTCAGTGATCATATATTAATTTCCCACCTTTTTTTTTTAATTTATTTCTTGTTGCCTCAAACTGGTTTGCTTTTAGGTTGGAAAGTCGGTATTAATAAAGTCCTTGGTAAAACATTATACGAAGCAAAATTTACCTGATGTTCAAGGTCCCATTACCATTGTATCAGGTTTGTTCACATTTAATTGTCCGTAGTCCGTGCCTGTTTATTTGGCCATATTACTGGCGTGCATTTTTTTTCAGACTATTTTTTGCATTTTGGCCGGAACAAGATTATAATAATTGTTTGATCAGGAAAGCAGAGGCGTCTGCAGTTTGTGGAATGCCCAAATGATATCAATGGCATGATAGATGCAGCAAAATTTGCAGATTTAGCATTGCTTCTCATAGATGGGAGCTATGGTTTTGAAGTGGTGAGTTATTGGAGGGCTGAAACATATTGTATCAATCTTATCAGTTATTATAAGTCACTATATGTATATGAAATGCAATGGAGGTAAACTTGGTGTCCTGACTCCCTTCCCCTCTTCAACTGCAGGAAACCTTTGAATTCCTTAATATATTACAAGTTCATGGTTTCCCAAAGGTAATGGGTGTTCTGACTCACCTTGATAAATTCAAGGACGTTAAAAAGTTGAAGAAAACAAAGCAACGCCTTAAACATCGTTTCTGGACTGAAATATATGATGGAGCGAAATTGTTTTATTTATCTGGTCTTATTCATGGAAAGTAAGCAACTTAGCTATACTCTTCTTTATTGATCATACTTTCTCTATTTTTTTCATCAGAAATTTATGATGATTACAAATGTTAGGCATAAGTTCACTGTTGAATATATCATTTTGTTTAATTGACCAGGTATCCGAAGCGTGAAGTGCACAATCTTGCCCGTTTTATCTCTGTTATGAAGTTTCATCCTCTTTCTTGGCGAACTTCCCACCCTTATGTTTTGGTGGATAGGTTTGAAGATATCACTCCCCATGAAAGAGTTATAGAGAATAAGAAATGTGACAGAAAAGTCACATTATATGGTTATTTGAGAGGGTGTAACTTGAAAAGGGGAAATAAGGTACATTTTTTGTTCTGCAAAATTACTATCTACTGTTTCTAAACCAATGGCTTCTTGTTTCCATTTAAAACAATACACACACCACTGTTTTCCTCCTCCCCCCTTTTCTCCCCTCCTCTGTTTACGCATTAGTTTGTTCACATTGTTGATTCTGCATCGCATACTTGTTTTGCTATGAATGTATCCCTTCATTTGCCCTTCTGCAGCATTCATGCATATGGCTCATTAAGGAGAACTATGCCTGCATTTATCTTAAAATAAAGTGTCATGCCTGTTTCCCCTGAAACCTGAAATGATGAACTTCAACATCAAAAACACCAAGTTGTGGCAGTTGCTCATATATGGGGTTGTCACCTTATTATTCACTAAAAATGTGAGATCTTTTAAATAACATATATCCCAAACTTCATTGTTCTCAGAAAAATATAAAACATTTTTGACTAAGGGAACATGGTTATGGTGTTTGGCTTAAGGATAGATCATAGCATGCAATGAAATTTTGGTGTCTTGCTTAGTCTGATATGGCAACTTGATTATTTTTGTCACCAAACACATATTTTGGAAATCAGGTGCACATAGCAGGAGTGGGTGATCATAGTTTAGCTGCTATCAATCTGTTGCCTGATCCTTGTCCTCTACCATCTGCTGCAAAGAAGAAGGGACTGCGGGATAAGGAGAAGTTGTTCTACGCTCCCATGTCTGGCATTGGGGATCTTATATATGACAAAGATTCTGTGTACATAAATATTAATGATCACTTTGTCCAGTTTTCAAAAGTTGGTGATGAAAAATCATCCATGGCCAACAAAGGTTTTCGCATTTTATCTTCCCTCTTATTGTGCATTGTCCTGTTGACAATACTATACTATAGTCATTGGTGATTATTTTAATTCAGTTTTTGTACATTTTGTTGCCCTGGCCTGAGACTATTATTTCTTAACCCTGTATCTTCATTAAATATGATCTATACCAGCTACGATAATATATTTTTTGTTTTGTCCCTTGTCTCCCTGATTTCTGTACATTTGTGCTAAAATATTGCACCTTCACTATTTTTAACAGGGAAGGACAGAGATGTAGGGGAGGCTTTGGTGAGATCACTTCAGAATACCAAATACTCAATCAATGAAAAACTAGAGAACAGCACTATCAATTTTTTTAGCCAAAAGTCAAATGTGTCATCAGAAGCACTAAATGATGTACAAGGCAGAAATGTAGAAAATATCGAAATGGATATGGATGGTTCGGAATCTGATCAAGATGAAGCCCTTCCACCCAGTGTCAGGACAGACAGTAAAAGTAGTGACTCTGAAGAAGATAGTGACACAAGAGATGGTATTGCTGTTGCTGGAAATAACTTAAAAGAACATGTGGAGTTTCATGGTGGAAGACTCAGGAGAAGAGCAGTGTTTGGGAATGATGTTGATCCAAATGGCTTGAAGGTAGTAGGCTGGAAGTTGTTATTTTTTCTTTACAGAACTCCCCATCAAGTAAACCTCAACATATTTTAGTTGTAGTAGTGTAACTTGCTGCTGGCCTTTGCAAATCATTACTTGAATTCACTGAATCATAATATGCAAACCGTAACTTTTTGTTTTCATATGCTACTTATCTCAATTTTGATATGACGATGAGAATCCTCTGAATCATTATTTCCAATCTTTGCATGATTTCATTTAGTTCCTATATTTTGTGTGTTTATTTCTTGTAATGAAGTGTAGAATTATAGATTTCTTATTATAGAAAAAAAAAAGAATGCTCACCAGTGCAAAATGGCATCATTTTTAGGGTTCAGATGAAGAGGATGGGCCGGCCAGTGGAGGTGCAGCATCATCTGACTCGGAATTTTCAGAAGAGAGCTATCATGATGATAATGATGGTGATGATGATGGTAGCGACGGCGACAATGGTACAGTTCATCATCTCATTGTTACGATTTGCATCAATGTGGTCTTTTTAGTTGTTCAAGTGTGGGTTGTTCTGCATAGGAGAAGTAGATTTGGTTGACAACAGTTCAGTTTAGAAGGATACTAGAAGGATGTTACACAATATATAGTTTTTATCCCAATATCTCGTTAGTCATAAAATATGAAGAGTTTTCAGTTTACTTTACTTTGTTCCTGATTTTTTTCTTTCAACATCCTTCATAGAAGATGGCATGGGAGATGTTTCAAAGTGGAAGAAGTCTTTGGCTGAAAGAACTATCTTACGTCATACTCCTAGCTTGATGCAACTTGTTTATGGGAAGTCTACTGTTAATTCAGCAAATTTGAAGAAAGAGGATGACAGTAGTGATGATGAAGACAGCGAAGGTGAATTTTTTATGCCAAAAGAGGAAGTTAGAAAGGTTGGCCATTTACTTCTTCCCCATACTTGTTCATCAAGCGTTCATTTCTCTCTTAAACATAACTAAAGCCTATTTGCTGTAGCATTTTGATTGCATAAAATTAATCTTTGCATGATAAATAATCATTGCTTCACAACATCTAATTTTCGTTCCTGTGAAAATTCTGAGCAATTTTTCACAGCACATGTCGGGTGTCTCGAAATCCTTTTTTATTTTGAGTTGAACTGATCATTGTTGCCCTTCAGAATATCTTATTTTCTCTTGTTTATTTCTTTCCTTATTCAAATTATCATTATTAATTAAGAAGTTTTCTATGCTTCCTATCTTATTTTTAAATTTATTAGCAAAAAATGAGAGAGGGATTACATGGTGAAGATGCCAACACTGAGGACTGTTCAAAGACTGCAACGTTTCTGGATGTTAAACATTGGGAAGATAAAGATTTTGAGCAAATTCGTGATCGTTTTGTTACTGGTGACTGGTCAAAAGCTGCACTAAGAAACCAAGCATCTGAGGCTACAATTGGTGATGAATTTGATGCTGTCTATGGTGACTTCGAAGACTTGGAAGCTGGGGAGAAGTATGAGGGTCATCAGCCAGAGAGGGAAGCTGTTGAGATGGTACCAAAGGGAGAGGACTTGGAAGCTGAACAGCGAAGGCTCAAGAAACTTGCTCTCCGTGCAAAATTTGATGCTCAATATCCTTTTTGCCCCTCTGTTAACATTTTAAGAGTGACAATCTTATCTCCTCGAGAAATAATAGAGATTTCTGTTGCATTATTTAATCAGTTCTACAATAGCTGAACATGCATTATTTTATCTGCTTGTTATTTTTACAGTTCAATTCTTTTGTTTTAAAAATTATCATGAATCGTGGATTCCCTTCCCCCTTCTCCTCCCTAGGGGGACCTCTGGGCAAGAGCAATGAATATTGGTTGGTGAATCATCCTTACTATTTTTCTTAGTAAAGATGGTGAATCGTTACTAATCTGTTGCTTAGTACTCAGTTAAAGGAAATTTTTTGCTTAGGGTAGTGACCGCCGCTATGTTTTTCTAGTTTGTGCAAAAGCAAATACATTATGAATTTTATTTGTGACCTTAATTTTGATATACATATGATAGCAATGAATCATCTGATGAAGAAGCAAGTAATAAAAATGTGGCCAAGCTCCATCGTGGTCAAGCTAATGAAAGTAGTTATTTCGACGAGGTAAATTCTTTTGATTAAATCCCATACTGATATGCCTAAAGAACATGCACTGATTTTTGGTTTTCCAGTTGAAGGAGCAAATTGAACTTCGGAAACAGATGAATATAGCTGAACTCAATGATCTTGATGAGGCTACCCGATTGGAGATAGAAGGCTTCCAAACAGGAAGTTACCTAAGGTTGGAGGTCCATGATGTCCCTTATGAGATGGTTAAATGCTTTGATCCTTACCACCCGATATTAATTGGAGGGATTGGTCTTGCAGAGGAAAATGCCGGATATATGCAGGTCATTTTAATATTTTCTTGCTATTACATGCTTATCTTACCACCCTGATATAAGTGGCTTGCTGGGACTTGTCTAATCGTTGAAAGTTAACTCAGTGGTTCACTGGAAACTGAAATATTACTTAGTTTTTTTTTTTTTTTTTGTAAAATGTTGAACTTCTTTGTGTAAAATATTATTGGTTGAGTCAAATATCCGCTAATATTTAATGCAAATGTAGGAAATGTACTTCTTTCCCCCAAATATGGCTGGGTAGGTCAGAATGGGAAAATAGATGTGAGAGTATGTAGGAACAAGAAATTGAGAGTATAAATTAGGGTAAAATGGGTAAAAAGTACATTTATTGTTCAAATATACCCAAAAAAGATCTTATAAAATGGATAGATTGATTCAAGAAATTGGATAATGTAATAAGGGAACAAGGGAGTATGTCGAATAATTATGATAGAGATCACATGAAAAATACATAGTATTATAGGTATTGGTTAGGGTTACAGATAGGCCAGGTTATGTGAATGCAATATTCTCAATCAAAAACAAAACATTTTGCAGAAATTTAGGAGAGAAGTGACTTCTATTTAATTTTTCTTTGTGCTTATAATTTATGGGGAAAAAAACTTGTGAGAAAACTCTGGTTCAGTTTCTCGTTGTTTGCTAGGTTTTTAAATAACTTATTTGGAGAATTCTTTTTCTGAAAGATTTACTGTTTTAGGGCTGGCTAAGCTGTAAAATGTGCCCACATGATATGTTTTTATTTGAAAATCTGCTAGTGAGTACCCTAGGGTACACAAAGGTTTTTTTTAACATATGGATCCTTTGGGAAGAGTCGGGCTTGGTTCAACGGTAAGCTCGCTTATCATAGGGTCTGGGGTCGTGGGTTCGAATCAACCTCTTTGCATAACAGGGGTAAAGTTGCATAGTATAATTCCTCAGCACCTATATCAAGTGGGGACTAGAACTAGGTTAACCCTTTTTTATTTAGGATCCTTTGGACTGTCTTTTGATGATGCATATATGAAACATCTTGTATTTTAATGAATGATGACGCGGCATGTTTATATGCATTATGCATTAATGAATGAAACATTATGATCTACTTGTATGTGTGGGAAGATTAATAGTTGCCTGTTAAAACAGGTTGTTACTTAATAATAGTCTGCTCTGAAATGGCCAAACTTCCATTTCTTTGCATTTCTTTCGAACTCTAGCTGCAAATCCTCCTTTCCTTCTCTCATTGAAAATCAATTTGTTCCACCTCTTTTTTCCAGGCTAGGTTCAAGCGGCATCGATGGCACAAAAAAGTTCTCAAAACTAGAGATCCTATAATTGTTTCTGTTGGATGGAGGCGTTACCAGACAACCCCAGTTTATGCTATTGAGGATCAAAATGGGAGGCATCGTATGCTAAAATACACTCCAGAACATATGCATTGCCTGGCTATGTTCTGGGGTCCTCTTGCCCCTCCCAACACTGGGATAGTTGCTGTTCAGAATTTATCGAACAATCAGGTCAGATTTGAGACACTATTGGGTCTCTGGATTTTTTGCACTTGGCTTTCATTGGGATTCACTTCTGTCTGAATGGATATTAATAGAATATACCCGTATTTTCTTCATTTTAATTTGCTTTTTTGCCATTGAGATGTTAGTCTTGTACTTGCCTTTTATTTTGGGTTGATCAATTTTTGCTCAATGAAACTTCATTGGATTTATCAGGACTCATTTAGGATTACTGCAACTGCTGTGGTACTTGAATTTAATCATGCAGCAAGGATAGTGAAGAAAATAAAGTTGGTTGGTCACCCTTGTAAGATATTCAAGAAGACAGCATTTATCAAGGATATGTTCACTTCAGATCTTGAAGTAGCCCGGTTTGAAGGTGCAGCTATTCGAACGGTCAGTGGGATCAGGGGGCAGGTTAAGAAGGTTAGTACTTCGTAATTTTTACAGCTTTATCTCGTGTAATGTTTTGTCCAGTTAGTTTTGGTTGGATTTGTTTTCATTGTTTATTACGATGGAATTCTACTAAAGGATGAGATTATAGAAAACATAAGCATTATAGTATATTATTTTCCATCTGCATATGGTAATATTTTTTATCTGGCAGGCTGCAAAAGAAGATATCCATAAGCAGTCAAAGAAAGGAGGCCATCCCAAAGAAGGAATTGCTCGATGCACTTTTGAGGACAAAATTTTGATGAGTGACATTGTTTTCTTGCGTGCATGGACTCAAGTTGAAGTTCCTCAGTTTTTTAATCCCTTGACAACAGCATTGCAGCCTCGTCAGCAAACCTGGCAAGGAATGAAAACAGTTGCTGAATTGAGAAAGGATTACAACCTTCCTGTACCTGTAAATAAAGATTCACTTTACAAGGTATGATAAGTTCTGTGTAGAATAATGTATGGCTGGCCCACATATTCTCCTTCCTTCTTACCTGTTGGGTCTTTTACTTACGATTGGTTTTCTGCTTCTTTTCCTTTTTGTCTTTGCCAGAAAATTGAAAGAAAGCCACGGAAGTTCAATCCGTTGGTGATTCCCAAGTCTTTACAGGAAGCACTTCCTTTTGCGTCAAAGCCTAAGGATATGCCTGCTCGAAAGCGGAAGTCATATGCTCAGAGAAGGGCTGTTGTTCGTGATCCTCATGAGCGCAAAGTCCACGCTCTTGTGCAACAGCTCCAACTAATTAGAAATGAAAAGGTAAGTGTGTTGCCATTCTCTTGACTTTCGCCACTTACATCTGTGAACAATATGATCTAGAATTGTTAGCTGTCGTCTATCTACCTCAGAGCATTACATTATATTGTTATGGTTCTACTTTTTTAAGAGGACATTTCTCATGTGTATGTTGTACATCTTATGTGGGCCTTTTGTAGATGAAAAAGCGAAAGCTTAAGGAGGAGGAGAAGAGGAAAGCACATGAAGTTGAGAGAGCAAAAGATGAGCAGTTAGTAAGAAAGCGGCGAAGAGAGGAAAGGCGAGAGAGGTATCGTGAACAAGAGAAAATGAAGAAAAGTCGGAGAGCTGAGGTCTGAGTTTATGACTTGGCGATGCTGCAGTATTGATTTGTCTTGCGGATGCAAAAAACAAAAGTTTGATGAGGTGTAATCATCCTACCAAGAAAGGGGAGAAAGGCAAAGCTGAAGTTTTGTAGGATCGGAGCTTCCAATATGTATGGATAACAGATACAGTTAATTAATTCCAAATATTTGAGCACTAGTCCGGCAAGTAATATCATATCCTTTGAAAAGAGAAATTTTTGATTAATTAAAACAATATTTCGTTTGTAACTAATCGAGTAGCCCATGAACTACTATTTCGTTTGTAACAATATTTCGTTTTAAATATAAGATCTAATTGACTTTTTTGGAGAATCTTAAGAAAGCAAAATGAACTACTTAATCATATTATATTTTGTACTACCTCTGTTCCTAAATATAAGATCACTTTGGCTAATTTAGAGAAATTAAGGAAGACTTTCCAATAAATTAGGATTATATGATCTTCCCAAAATACCCCTCACTTAAATTTAAAAGACTAATAGGAATTTGAGAGAGGAATTTGAGAGAGGAGTGAGGGAGTTAAGAAGTATATGGGTAATTTGGACCAAAATTGAGACAAAATAGAAAGTGATCTTATATTTAGGAACATAGGGAGTATATTAATAGATCAAATATTAGTTTCCAAGAAAGCAAAATTTGCATTATTTAGCTTTTTTAGTATTCTTAAAAAAGTCAACTAGATCTTATATTAGGACTGAAGGAAGTATAATTAAACTAATAATTTTTTTGGTCTGAGTAATTAAATAATTTGAGTATATTAGTTTGTGCATGGTAGAGGAGAGAATTAGAGGAGTTAAAAATAGAAGGAAAAGAAAATGAAGATGAAATACACAAAAGAAAAAGGTGGAGGGAGTAAATATATATTATTCAAACGGACTCAGCATGCATGAATAACATGCTTGCTTGCACACTCAGTTAGTTCGTTACAATACTCTTCTCTTCCCGTCTTCTTCATTCACATTCTCTTCCTGCCTTTTTCATTTTACTATCTTCCCTCACCAAGTAACCATGGCCGAAGCTCCTACTTCACTTGAATACACATGGACCTTGCCCAAGCCGCCTTTTAAAATATTAATTACATCATAAAAATCATCTAGTGGCCTTTATCATCGATGTTGCCTTCTTGATTGCTGGCTGTTTAGTTCAGTTGTTCTTACCTTTTATCAGTAGATGCCTAATCCGACGAATGCTTTGTAACTGTTTACACGTTATACTTAAAAGGTTGATTGTTACTCTTACTTGGTGTGGCTTAAGCATTTTGGCAACGTTCGTTTTCTCAAGCTACTCTAATAATGTAGAAGATGGAGGACCCAGCGGAACTTGGCATTGGAGGACAACCTCAAATGCATAGTGAAAATGTAGAAGATATGGAGGACTTGGAGGTTGGAGTACATGAGCAGCATTACGAGCAGGTAGGTCGACAGGCCCGGACATACAGAGAGGAGATCATTTTCCACCGCTTTAATACCAAGACTTGTTTGTTTTCTGGCTGCTAGGAAAAGTTTGATACCACGTATGGCTAAACCTATGTCGCTAACTAATAACACACATTAAAAGCGGGCTAGCCCGACCCGATTCTAATGTGGGTTGAAATATCCTAACCCGACCCGACTTGAATGACAAGCTATATTATTTTTTAAAAAAAATAAAGTGAACATTAAAATAGTAAAGTAAGCACAAAAATTGTGACAACATCATTTACCAACAAAGTAAATGAATAATTTTATCTGTCTATTTTTTTTTTGAATAAAACAGGGTACCACTATATATTACAAGATATAAATGGTACAAATTTAAAGTCGCTCGATCAAGATCCACCCATTCAAAGTTAGGTGTTACCTGTCTTGAAAGTCATAAACTGTTTTGAATTTGTTCACATTATAGTTCTGAAATTTATCTGTCTAAATTTCAAAACTATAATGTGAATAAATTCAAAATAGTTTATGATTTTCAAAGATCCTTAACATATGTCATCTAATTTCTAATTAGCAAACTATAGATTTTCTAATCTTCAACTTTTTCTTTAATGTTATTGCCCAACAACAAAGCTAAAATATCTATAACATATTACAATGTCAAAAGACTTTTTTGCACTCCTTTTTCAATCCCATGTGGGAAACCTCATACGTAAGAACATATATCCATGACGTTGGTGATACTTCCTTCCTCATATGTTTAATATATACTTAAACTCACATATTCACGTTACACACTCGAACACAAAAATTTGAAAACTCATACACATCAAAATAAAGCCTAAAAATATTCAAATTGAAGATGAAAAGGAAGAAGACGTGAAAAAATGGGAGAAGGAAGATGAGTTTTAGAAGAAAAAGTAGATAATTTTCATTACCCAAAAAAAGGCAAATAAATTTTATGAAAAAGCGTAAGAGGGCGAGCCCGCCAACTCGATATAAGCAGGCCAGCGGTCGACCCGATATAAGCGGGTTCCTATTTCTTTGGTCCGACCCACTTTTTTTAGGCGGGTTGGGTTGAACTCGGGCGGGCGGGTTGGAAATTATCAGCAGCTCTACGCAAAACATGTTATTTATAGTCCAATTTAATAGGCATACATTACTATCCAATAACACACATATTTTGAGGTAAAAAAATGCTATCATTATTCATTAAGCATGTCATAATAAACAACCAAAAATGCAATTATCCTCTATCTTACCCAACCAATTAAACTTATATCGGTTTTAGTAATCTACACTTGAAAACCGATTCTCATTAACAATAATTCGAGTGCTCTCAAATGATTAAAAACTTAATTTTCTAACAAAAATCATTATTTCTAGAATGTATTCTTACAACAATCAGTTTCAACCCATGAGCCATGCAAATGTATGATGACAGAGGCCTTCACTTCACTGATGCCACACAAAAAAGCATTATATGTTCAAAGAAGTAAAAGGAAACTTTGTATTTTGATGAGCTGGGCTGGAAATGGGACCTCTTCACCCATCTTTTGCCCCCCGACATCTGCCTTGCCATTGGCTGTACGCCCATTCAGCCCCCTGACACAGCATCCTTGTGCTACTGGAATCTGGTTCACTCTGGCAGTTTCCTCACATCCTCAGCTTATGAAAGTATTAAGCACACTGACTGGGATAACACAGATACATTGTGGGTGAATCTGTGGAAATTGCCAATGGCACAGCGTGTCAAGAGCTTCACATGGCTTCTTATTAAAGGAAAGTTGCTCACTAATATAGAGAGGCAACAGAGAAATCTCACCCAGGATCCGCAATGCACCTGCTGCATGGGAGGGCCCGAGGACATCTCTCACGTTTTCAGGGACTGTCCCCTCTCATCCTCTGTGTGGAAGAAGATCCTTCCTTCAGATATGTTCACAAATTTTCAGAGAATGCCTCCCTCAGATTGGATCAGAGTCATTCTCCAAAAATCTGACTTACACATCTCATGGAAGACTGGTGCATGTATTTGCCTTTGGAAACTCTGGCACATTAGGAATCTTAGAATTTTTGAAATTGAAACTTTCACTGTTAATAGCATAGTCTCACAGATTCGGGCACTTGCTAAACACACTGAAAATAGTTTTAGGCATTTTTTGTAAATTGCTACTTAGCAGAGCATGCTAATCACGCATTTAGGCTTGTACTGCTGCTTAGCCAATGTCTGCTGATGTAAATTTTCTCTATCAATACATATTCCCCTTTACTCAAAAAGGAAACTTTGTATATATAAACATCGACAACCTATACCATGAAGCTCCCTTTATTCAAGACTCCATAGCCATGAAACTCGACGGAAGAAGGGATAGACAGTAAGAACAACAGTACGTCCACATCCGATTCCAACTTCAGTGACAGTTTCACCAATAAAACGCGGTCAACCAAAATAGCGAGGAAGTTAACGAAAACACCTGGAGAGAGGTCTCAAACGTTGGAGTGGACAAGGTGTTGCATGGCTTAGGGATGGAGAAGTTGAATAAGTATGATTATGATAGAGAAGAAATGGGCAAAGAATTCATGAGTGCCTCGGTTATATATAGGCAAGAACGGCGTGGGCCACAAGGCTGTGATAAGATAACCATGTAAAAAAGTTAAGCCCAACCTTCGCACGCGTGATATGATATGTCTGGACGTAAAACACGGAAATATTAAAAAAGAAGTCCTGATGCATTAATGGCAGCACATGGTGTAATTGAAATAAATAAATAAGCACTATTTTAGCCAGCCAGCTCCTGCCATTTTTCCTTAGCTATAGTAGAATGAGTCTACAAACCAAAAAGTAAGTGGGGAAAATTCAAAATGAGGGTGGACGAGCTTTTAATGTATAAGATGATATTGATATGAGTGATATGTGCTGAAGTTGCAATCCCAAGGTGGAAGTTGTTATAGGCTTTTTGCTGCTTGGATCCATTTTGGCTGGTAGACAGATGAAACCACACATAAACTGAATGGTAAAAGAAGGATTACAAATGAAACCACACACAAGAGTTGCCAGATTAGCTAGCTAAATGGCTGGGAGAGTTGTTGAACATGCTGTGCCACATGAAGGCGCGAGAGAGCACCATCTCAAGCTCTTGGTGAGACCAGTTATGAGTCGGAAGATGTTGAAGGAACATTACCAGCTCTTGGAAATCAAGCTTCTGGAGCTTATCTGACCACTGAGAAATCATTTTTTAAAAAAACAAAATCACTGTCTGCCATATAAGATTAGCTGAATACACAAACCGTACGGGGCAAGCCATACTCCAATAGAAGAATATATAAACAAAGGTGCAACTTAAACACTAGTCAATTAGGAAAAAGTCAAAGACCCAAGCAATGGGGAAAAACTGTCATACATGCAGGTGTATTTTCAGAATCTGCATTAACACAATCCACCCATACCTAAATACTAGGAACAAAGGGAGTATAATGTCTCAAAGAACATCTCATTCCATTCCGAAAAAAATGATCCCCCAAACACTACTCGGCCTGATCTGCATTACCCACAAAGGACCTCCTTCGGCCACGGGCAAGCTGGCTCAGTCTGGACTACAAAAGTAGACAGACACGTGATATGTGACAACAAAATGTTCTGAGCGATGGAATTCATACATTAGAAGGAAACTTGTATACTTAACATCTAACTAATCGTTGGGAACAAAATCATGAAGAGGTTATGGAAGTATCCTACGCCGCCGCCGTGGAGTTTCACGTTTCACATACATTTTCTCCATCTCATCCAGCGGTCTACTAGATCCATCTGGTAAGCTTGCAAATTTCCATCCTCCACCACCTCCACGCTTACCCCGAGCTCCTAATTTCTCTACTGTAAATGTCCACCCATTTGAAGGCCGACGCCGACTGTATTTGTGGCATTTCACCTCCCCAGCCATCTACATGAAATTAGAATCATCATTCAATAAATTCAGCAACCAAAAATAAATCTGATTAGCAGAATACAACTCAAGTTAGTTTAATGGCACAACTAAATTCTGTCCCAGCCACATCTACAATATTTGTAAACAGTGGATAAGGAAATTAAATGACAGTGAAGACACCATTTCTAGTCAAAATACAGTAAAAGCCACATCTAGAATAATTTAGAAAAAGCACAACATAGCAAGTGCCATAACCAACACCCTCAATTTAACCAAATGAGTTAAATAGATTTTATATTTAGGACTAGAGAAGAAAGTAGGGCATACTAACTTCAATTCTTTCAAAAAGATTCATGCTTAGCCGGGAAATGTCTAATAAATCAATAAATCAAACATTCAGAAATTTACGCAGCCCCTCCAATCCGCAGTTTTCCCTTTGGATGAATAATATTTACTTAATAAGGAAAGATGATCAATCATGTGGTGTAGCAAAGTCATCCACACATCCATCAGCCACAGGTTGTTCCTTAAACTACAAACACTTTAATGCTCAACTTTTGTCAGAGAACCACAATTGAGTCCTTAAAAGGTGACTCTTTTCACCACTATTCTCCAAAAATAAAGCCTTTCCATTTAATTTTCCTAAAATTTTCCCTATCTCATAATTGCCCCACTAAGCAATTCCAGAATTGCTAAACGCATTGACATAAGACATAAACGGGAGTCCACGTAAACAAGAAAGAAATCTTTTTAGAGAGTAAATAATCAGTTTGCTGCGCTCCATCATGTTCTCTATTAAGATATGAGCAGTCAACACATTCATAGATAGTTTGACAAAATAACAAATCATAAGCACAAGAGTCTCAAATGCTGTTAGAGGCTTTGAACTACACTCAACGATACTGTGACAAGTCCTACCGGAAAATCCTATCCTCATTTAATTTCTAACATGTGTATGCCCGATTTAATCTCTTATTCCACAAAAACCAATATAAGACGGTGTCGACTCCTCTCTACCACAGAAATTTCAGACCAACAAAATGAGAGATAGTAAAGCACAAGCAAAAGAGTATGTTTTAACAACAGCATCATGTCATTCTCATGTATATGGAGAAACACAAGGTTATGGGGCGAGCAACTTACTTTCTTTTTGTTGAAATTCATCCTCTGAACAAATTCTTGATAGAGCATCTCATCTTCTTTTTGGGAGATTTCATAATGAACTTCATCCAAATCTTTGGTGATACCATCCCAACCCTCAGGCATAACCTTAAAGTCAGGTTTATAAGGAAGGGATGCAACATGAAACTCCCTGTCATGTGAGATAAAAAATCTGCCAAGGAAAAGGTCAAATCAGACATGAAATGAATTATCCCGGCTTAAAATTGAATAAGCACTTCACCATAACCCTAAAACAATAGAATTGCGTGCACATAGGTTGCACCAAAGCAAAATGAACCATGTATACATATGTCCAACCTTTAACCCAACTAAGTCACATAACACACGAATGAATTAGGATAAAAAATGTTGGGGACCTCAAAACGGTTGGTGAACAAGTTGTAAATAGTCCAGCAGCAACGACTATAATAATTGATAAACCTATTGTGCAGTCCAATAGAGAGGGAAGAAAGAGGTTGGTGGAGAATATATTATAAAGTAAGTAAATGAAGGAAAAGGCAGGCAGGGTGATGCAATGAGAATGGGGCGAGTGTAGAGTGGGAGGGGAAAGAATAAAGAAGGAGAGAATGATTGATTAAAGAAAGAGTAGAGAAAGAAGAAAAGAGGAGGGAGGGAGGGGATAGATGGTGAAAAGAGAGAAGTTACTCAGGACAGGTGTCGAGCAAGAGGTCAACAGAATCGTCGAGAGGATGGCCAAGCGTTTTCTCCTCCTCCTCCTCAAGCTGCTTGAGCCAGAGAATGGAGAGGACTCTCTGCCTCATGATGCGATAATCCTTGGCAAGTCTCTCAACAGTGTAGAGGTGAGGGTTTTGGTTGTGCAGGCGATACATGTGAGCCTTCTCAGAGTCCTTGAGATAAGAGCCCCTGGCGCCAGGCTCCTCCGCCTGCTTCAGCAGCACACTCACCTCCCGCATCCTCTCCTCCCATCCATCCACAAACGCCCTCCCCTTCTTGTTCTCCCCCTCCACCTCCTCCTCCAACCCCGACCACCGCGCTTTCCCGTTGAAATGCTCCTGCGTCAGCCCTGTCGACCACGAAGACACTGACACTGCCTCCCATTCCATGCCACTACTCAACGCTGATCTCTTATCATCGCCGCAGAAGCCTCTGCACATCACCCTGAATGGACCACCTTCATAGCGATAGGATAGAGAGAGACGACATATGAGGCGCTGTATATGATTCATATTCATAATCATAGAAGCGCTCAACTACCTAACACCTGAACAAGAGAGCAGAGATGGGTGCATGTGTGTGGTATGTGAGGTCCCGGTGGCAGTGCGCACCCTAGCCCCATGATGGAGTGGGCTGGGTTGGGCCCAGGCCCAAAATGAATGAATGAATGTTGCAAACTCTAATCTACTCTACTCAATATGGTTTTGATTTGACGGTGGAGATACATTTTACTCACCTCACTGTGTCTGTCTGTGTGTGTCTCAAGTGTGAACAAGTGAAGCAACAGCTTTTCCTTCCTTTTCACCCACCCTCCTATTCATCATCATCTCTCCCGCTCCCGCCTCCGCTTCATCACTGCCCTTCCCTCCTCCTTTGCTGTTTTTAGCTTTCTTAAAGTAACTTTCTTCATTTTATGTCTTACTTTAACTTCCTTTTCCTTCTTTTATTTATTTATCTATTTTTTTTTTGCATTTCCTCCGCCTCAATTATCACCTCCTTCATTCCTTTCCTTTTCTCCCTTTTTTGTTCCAAGCTTCACACTTACACGTGAACTTTTATGCTTCCTTGATCTTCCTTTTATTTGTGCCTGCAAGATCCCATGCTTTTACTTGGGCTCAATTTCTGGCCTTCACTTAAGATGGCAAATGCCCTCTCAATACAAGGGACGAGACTAAAAATATAATTGGGTGGTGTTTCCTTATTTGACGCGGATCATCTTCATTTCGCTCTCTTCCCCCACTGTATTTGAGATCTTTTTGTTCTTTTTTTTTTAAAAAAAAAAAATTGTTGATAAGCCTAGCAGCTATAATTTTCTTTCAAGTTCTGCTCTCGCTATCAGGAGTTGTGGATAATGCCTCTCCACATAATCCTGGTATAGCTGTATAGTTGTGCCAAACAGGCCTCTAATTAGGTAGCTGTATGAATATTCTTTTTTTTTTTGGCCTGAAGCTGCACATCTGTATTGCTTCATATATGAGTGCTGACGACAAACCTGCTTGCTTATGGTCTAACTGTTTCAGCTATCACTACACTGATCTGCTATCTATACTTCATTTTGCAGCGATTACTGAATTTGCTTCCTTGGTACCTGCCTTTTTTCGGGTATAACTAGCAACAACCACAATGTTGTCCTCTTTCAAACTAAATGCTACCTGAGGGATTGTGGAGTTATGGGCTTATTTCTGGATGATAAATCTTTTAAAGGTATGACTTGGGATAATTGAAAGGTGCTGCCTTGTCACCTGTATCTTACACTTAAACTCATTTGTGGTAGTTTAATGACTTTAATCTCCTATTAAAATCATTTTATTTACTGCGGGTTATTGCTGGATTGGTCATACATATAGACTCAGTTTCTATCCTTGTTTCAACTAAAGATTCATCGATAGGCCTTTAAAGTTCATTGCTGGTTATGTCTCCCTTTGTTTCCATGAATGATACAGTGCAGTTTCATGTGCTTTAAGGCTCATACCTGTTCATTTGAAGCATTTTTTTGTTCTGTAATTTTTTTTATGCCGAATGCTGATGTATTGCATTTATTGCAGGTTCTTTGTGCTGCCAACTAATCTTTCTTGCCATCTGGCTACCTGCTTACCAAGATGTGATGGCAGAGCAAAAACAAGTTGTCACTAGTAGTATTTCTTCAATGGTAGAATTAGCCAAGGCACCTTCTCTTGGTTTATTTGATCCCATAGAAATATCACCTGCTGTCATGCCACAGTACCCTAATTCCCCAGAGCCTCTAGCACCATGGTATCCTAGTTTCCCAGCCAGATACGAACCAATTTTAACTGGGAAATGCCCGGTAAATTTTTCAGGTATATCAAATATCTTAGATAAAACAGCAACTGATTGTGCTGGACCTTTGGCAGTCTATGTTGGGAATGTAATATGTTGTCCACAGTTTACCAGTCTGATGCGCATCTTCCAAGGATTCTTCAGCGTGAACTATGACAAGTTGGTTCTTTCGAGCACAGCTGCTGATCATTGTTTTTCTGATATCATTAGTATCTTAGCCAGTAGAGGGGCAAACAGTACTATCCCTACACTTTGCTCTGTAAAATCATCTAATCTTACAGGCGGGTCTTGTCCTGTGAAGGATCTCTCCACTTTTGAGAGAACAGTTAACACAAGTAAGTTACTTGAGGCTTGTAGCACTGTTGATCCACTGAAAGAGTGTTGTAGGCCTATTTGTCAGCCTGCAATAATGGATGCAGCACTTCAGATATCAGGAAGAGAATTGATGATCAACAATAATAAAAATTTGGGCGGGGCAATGAATCACACGGATTATCTAAATGATTGTAAAGATGTGGTTTATTCTTATATTTCAAGAAAACTCTTGTCAGAGGCTGCAGACACAGCATTTCGAATACTGTCTTCCTGTAAAGTAAACAAAGGTATTAGATTGTGTGCTTTAGACAATAACATTTTTTTTTTTTACTTTATCACATTTTTATATATCTTTGGTGAGACTTGTGTTTATATTCTTCCTCCTCTTATGCTTCTACTGCGGCTTCCCCTTTTCTTGTCTTCACTTTTGAGCTGAATATTTTGCTTGTGCAGTTTGCCCTTTGACTTTGAAGGAGCCTTCAGAAGTGATTAATGCTTGTCGAAATGTTGCTGCACCTAACCCTTCCTGCTGTAGTTCATTAAACAATTATATTGCTGGGGTACAGAGGCAAATGTTAATTACAAATAAACAAGCTATCATCTGTGCTACACTCTTTGGGTCTATGTTACGTAGAGGTGGAATAATGACGAATATTTATGAACTATGTGATGTAGACTTGAAAGACTTCAGCTTACAATGTAATAATCTTACTGCATTTGTTTTGTTCTGTTTTTTATTTTCTGATCATTACTATCTTTAGTTTATCTGATTTAGTTTTATTCTGTTTTGCTTCTGCTTTGGGCTGCAGCGTCATATGAACAACAAGGTTTGCTACTTCTATTCCTGCGAACAATTAGATGTTATTATCATTGCCTCATAAATTACTTGCTGATTGAATAAAACATATGGAATTAATGACATGTATTTGGGAAATTGAGGTGTAATCATTTGCCTGTATTGGGTCAATATATCATACGGCAAATGGGATTTGATAAAATTGGTTTTTGCCGTAGGGTGCCTGCTTCGGAGCCTGCCTGCAGATGTGTTGTTTGACAATTCAACAGGCTTTAGCTTTACTTGTGACTTGAGTGACAACATTGCTGCACCCTGGCCTTCATCATCCTCAATAACATCCATATCCCTCTGTGCACCTGGTACATGAATAGATTGAATCTGTTTCACTCCGGTTGTCTTTTTAAGTCTTGGATATTGAGATTCCATATTACTAGGTCGCTTGTTACTTACACTTGGCCTGTTTTGAGTTTTCCAGAGATGTCATTACCTGCACTACCAACATCACAGACATTAAAGAATATGGGTGAGTGGCATCTCCTCGTGCTCTTCATTTATGTTTAATATAGAATGGCGATTGAGGATAGTGTTGATAACTAGTTTTTGCTTTGTCTACCCTAATTTATACTTCTCTCACAGTATTGTTGCTGCTCAGCAAAATTAACGTAATTGTAATGTGATTTGCAGGCTGTAGTTCTAGTGGATTGGAATACCTGATGCTTATTTTTTCATTTTTCATCTTTAGTGTATCACTGCACTAGAGATTTTAGGATTGAGCTGGTTGTGTTAGGAGGGCTTTTTTTTTTATTTTCTGGTGTGTATTTTCATGTATATTTCAAATGGCCTCTATGTATGTGTATAGCATGCCCCAACCCCATTTTGTCTTCTCTTTTTTCTCTTCTCCTTCATCCATCTTTCATCCACCGATCTATTTGTGAAGTGTCTGTCTTGTGCGTTTGCTGCTTGTATTCGTGTAGCTGCAGCTCATGCTGAAAAAGCGCTTTGTTTGATTGAACTGCCCTAATGATGGTGAGCGGAACCAAATTGAACGAGTGTTTTCATCTGCATATTTCAGCCTACAGGATTGGGATAGATTACTATAACTAACATGGAAATTGTGACATAGAAGGCTTTGCTCTGCAGCTGCTAAACCTAATTTTAAAAAATTAGCCATTGGAAAACTTGCTAATCAAGTAATAAGTAATAAATATGTATTCATATCCATAAAATTGCATGCAAATAATCAAACGTTCTATTTTATTATACATGAAACTGAGGCTCGTTACTTCAATCAGAGAAGATCCATCAAGAATTATACCGTAGCTAATAAAATAGAATCGTTAATTTTCATATTCAACATTCCAGAAGGAAATTTTGCGAAGGTATCAAACAGTTGACCACACATAAAAGAGACTGAAAACCCCGGTGGTTCGGGAGTTCCGTAATGATTAGCCTTTGCTAGAACCATGAACTGTTATACATTCCACAGTCAGATGGCCTGATAGATACTGGCCTTCCTCCCAACAGTTGCATTCTAATAAGAAGCGGATTAGTTTCGGCCCAGGTTCAAGAAAATAATTGACGACCCATATTGAATATTGCATCAAACGCATCCAAAAGTCCATGCAGAAGTTAGATGCAAAATGGAAAATGAAAGCTCACTCAGGGTTAGGGATTCAATCCTTTTTATTTTTACTTTCTTGTTATTGCTATCAGAAAACGAAACCTATGCATCTTTAAATTTTCCCCTATAGTTTCTTAAATTGTATAATATTTACACACAAAATGAAAGCAAGGCACCCTAGTGATGTGTAACTCAATCCTGCCTACAACTTCTAACTTCTATGTTGCTTCTAACATGTACAAATCTATAAAGTAAACAAGTGCTTCCGTTTGACTTAAACTCGATCATTCATCTTCCAGAGAGCAATAACTCAGCAGCAAATTTCTTTGCACCAGGACTGCAGTGGATAGGGAAGCTTTGCCTCTCACAAAGGTCTAAACCGAACATAACTTTTTCGCACAAGCTTGAATGCAGCTCTACTACGGAAATTGCTAAAATTATAAACTTAAATATTTATTGAAACAGGGCTTCAACAGTCACATTGAAGTCATGCGTATTCATATATGCTAGGAGCCTTGCAAGAAGGAACTACTACTACCAGAGCTGCTTAAGAAAGGCATATCACGAACAAGGAACTTCGCACAACTTGTGCTCATATCTTCCAATATTTCTACGCACTCCTGCAAATCTGAGTCATTTACCAACATCACCCATTCCTCTTCATCATCTAGATATTTAAGCTGGAATGACCCATTGTGTAATTTGAATCTTGTTGCTACTTCTTCGTACAGTTGAAAACAACCTGCAGATGGATCAAACCTGAATCGTACAGTATCATCTTTATAGGTGGCTTTCACAATAATTTTTGATCCACTCTCAACAAGCACCGATTTGACTTTGGGACGCCTCGGATTCTCAGAGCTTTGAGCACCAGATGAACTGCCATGGATCATTGAACCGGAACCATTGGATGAGTCTGTCACGTTTAAAGAAGTAGGATGGCTGTGTTCAACAATCCCGTTGTCCCCATCCACAATATTTTCTATTTCATCAGCAACCAGAGAGCTTGAACTCCAAGAGACATTATCAGGACCAGAATTTTTTGCAGCCTGGCCATTCATGTCCAGCCCCCATGCGTTTCCATCTTTTTTAGCAACTGGACCAAGGTTATATGCTTGCTTAGGACAACCCTGAGACTTGACCATCTGGCATGATCCATCATCTAAGGCCATTGATTTTGAATCTTGACTAAAATCAACAAAAGCTTTGGCTTTTTTCATTGCTCCCTCACCAGAATTTGGGACAATTAAGCTTTGTCGGCACACAAGCTGGTTGTCAGCCAAATAAACGTCGTTATCTTCCAACTTAATATCCGAATTCTCTCTTTCACTATAGGGTACATCAGGCACTGAGACTGTATGATTTGCAACGCACTCAGGATCTTGCATGGGCATACTCTTCTCAGAGAACAAAAGACGACCATGTGCATCAAATTCTTGAATGACTGAACCTCCTGTCACAAACCCCCCAGTAGAAGGGTCGAACTTTAGCCCTCCCTCCACTCCCTGAACAGAATCAAGCACAGTCTGGATTTTCTTTAATGAACGATTCACTTTATTTATTTTACGGGATGGCCATCTAGAAATGCCATGTTGCCTGCATATCCGTTTCAGAGTTGTCGGACAAACTGCACAAGGAAGCAAATTTGTAAACAAACTTGTTTTAGTATATTCACAGGTTTTATTCAGAAATATTCAACATATGTAGACAAAAACACAGGAGAATGTGTTACAAATTTAAATGTTTAGACGTCTACAGCCTACAGGGATGCTATTGAGATCCCTTAAGCTAGATATTGGCATTCGCCATATCTTTCTTCAAAATTTGACCACTACATTTGAGGCCAATAAAAAAAATCAACAAATATAGTGTAATGCAAAGGGCTGACGTGCAGTGAGTATTATGTAAACTATTCCACAATATTTTTTTTTTTGGGGCGGGGGAGATACTGGATGGCTTTCAGAACGCAAAAACATGCATTTTCAATTATGATTATTGATTAACATCAAGCGATATAATTATAGCCTAAGCATCCAGGGTTCAGAGTTCAGACTAAAAATAATTTCCATCATCATAAGTTGAAAAATAAGCCATGTCAGTCAATTGACATAAAATAGCAAAATTCAAATCATATCTTAGTCTCACCACCAATGCTCTTTGCGGCATCCTTTAGACTACCAGAAAAGTATTGCTGGAGAACTCTCAAACTGACATTCTTCTCACCCGTGCTTCTCTTTTTCTCAACCTGCCTTTTTGACCTATTCATTTCCTACAAGACAAGATACAATCATTTGTTAAAGTCCATTCTTCAAGGATAATAAGAATGAAAAGCTCATTGAATCAATTACAACCAAAGTTCAATATCAGTATATATAGCAAATGCATCCTTAAATAGAAGAGACGGGAAAGGGATCTGTTACAATAATTTTTAGTTACCATTGAGGTAAAAATTTAAATATTTCATAGCTACCAGAATCTTCATCAAGCAATATTTCCTAGTCGCCCAGTGTTATTTTGAAGTATATGGAGAACAAAAAAAATGCTTAAAAGTTTAACAGACATGGGACAATCATTCATTTCTCCAAAGTTATTCACAAACTTACTCATCAACATAAACATGCCATCTGAAATGTTGCTAGATAACAGTGCTTAATAGTTAGGATCAAAGAATAGTAGATGCAACCACACGATACCTGGTTACAAGTAGTTTCAATTCCATTGTTTCTCAAGTTGCAAGCCTTCAATGAAATCTTACTGACTGAGTCCTTGTCAACATCCATTAATCCTATTTGAGAGTTTCTCCCAGATATAGGCAAAAATTCTCGTACCTTCCCATTTTCAAGATTTACCAGCGACCCTGATATTCCTGATAATTCAGCATCAGTAACAGTCCTTAAGCTCTTACAAATTCTCTGCATGGTTCCCGAAAGGTTGTCCAATAAAAGTTGCTGCTCAGAACTACCTCTCATATTGACAGGTAAAAAGAATTCTAAAATGTAATCATCATCATTAGTGAATGTACTTCTTAGCCTAATAGCAACAGCGGCATTTAAATTATATTTCCGTGCGTGCTGAACAAGTGGATATTCGCCAACATCATATCCCTTGACATCAGGATAGAAGAATGGCTGATTTGACTGAATAGCTTTGCCAGCTGTACCTTGCCCTTCCTCAAGATGATGCTCAACACATGCATGAACAAACCCTTCCATTTTTCTGTCATTAATATAGCAAGCTGATTCTTCGATACATAATACAAGTTTATCACTAGAACTTGAGTGATCCTCCTTATTTAGTGCACTCATAGTTTCATTGTCAATTCCCTTCAAGTAACAGCAGGGAATCCATGTCAATGCCAGTGGCAAACTATGTGCATGGCAGACAGCTCGTAACACATCAATTATCTCCATCAAAGCAGCTCTTTTCTTACTTGAGAGGCTCTGCAGTAAAAGAAACCATCTTGTAAGACAATAAATCTTGAAAAACCTAGCAAAACAACCAAACTTATAGTACTTAAAACTTTGATTAGTTCTTTTCCCTTTTTTCAATAATGCAGGGGATAATCAACACAACTTTTCAGATGTCAATAAATACCTGGGGAAGAAGTCGGGGTGTTACAGCCGTCCTTAAATTCACAACCTGCAGAAAGTCAAAATTAGAATGCATTTATTCTTTTTAACATCAACTAAATTTGATAATGAAAAATAGAAAAGAATCAATGATGAAATATTACAGAAAACTTGTCCTCAGAAAAAGGAAACTCTAGCTTAGAGATAATTCAAATTTTATGTATTTTCTGACCCTCATGAATTTTCTAACTTCTTTTTTGCTTTCCTTATATTTTGAGGAAATTATGAGTACTATTTGTCTGCTATGTAGAAAAATCAAAGTTCAAATATTTGAATGGAGTTCAAGGTAAGAACAATAAAATATCTTCAGGAATATGACATAGAAAGCCATCACAGGAAACAATTTTATATAGGGGAACCCTTTGATTGACCATCACACCTAATGAAGATAATACATCATAGAATCTGAAAAACAGAAGAAAGAACGTCCAGGTGACTGGTTCATGGCAATTCTCAAAGATAGTCAAAGTCAAACATCTATTTGCAGGTCATTTCCATATTCAAACAGCTAAATTAGTATATCCAATCACATTGCAATCAGTCTCAACGAAAGAAAAAGGTAGAGTGAAACCAACCTGGAGAGCTTGGCAAAGAATTTCCAGTTCTCGATCAAAATCAGTCTTTTCATTTGTAGTGGCAAGTTCCAGAACAGCACAGCATGGCATTTCAGAATATAGATCAAACACTGGAACTGCAATTGATCCACGAACTTTGTGATCAATTGCATGCTCAATCCTCAAATATTCAGCCTTTGTGTAGTAACCAACATTGGACGTCCACTCAGGAACTTTAGAGATGAAGACACGGCCAGGGAGTCCTAAGACAGAGCCTGGCCTTCCTTCTGCTGAGAATGTGAATGTCCTAGACACTTCACGATAACCTGCAAGCATTTGGTCAAGCAAATAGGGTTGCTCACTTGTGGTTAAGATGACTTGATCTCCATGCTTAATTGGTACCCAAACTTGTGCCAAGATTCCCCCACCAGCAGATTCCTTGAAAAGGGACAAGGCCCACAGCATTCTCTCGTCTAATGACCAACCAGGTTGCCTAGAAACTATATAATTACTTGTCATTGAGCTACCAAGTTCTTCAACAGATTCATTAGGATAATGTTTATAGTTTAAGTTCCCAGCATCATTTCCACCATCAGATAACTCAAGTTGGGCCTCCATTTGCTGAAAAGCAGCTTTCTCTGCAGAATTGGGGAAACTTCTGGTCATGTTGTAATTCTTATTAACATCACTAGCCAAGAATGACCCACAGCTCTCCCCCATTAAATTGAATTCATCAAGTGATGCATATGGCACTGATGCAGATGATGAAAGCCCATTGGCTAAAACCCGGTCAATGGGGAACGGGCTATTGCACCAACCAGCATAAGCATCTAAATTTATGAGCTCAGAGAAGGTGGTAAGCATATCTTCTGAAATTGGTTTTTTGGCATCACCATCTAATGATGCTGGTTCCTCCACCTGGGCTTGTGGAGAACTCCAGTACTCACTGTCTTTTCCCTTATGAGAAGAAGGGTATTCCATGTTCAGGTTGAAACTCAAAATTGGAATCGAAATTCAGCCAATGTCAGAGATCCTTTAGGTAAAAGGTTGGACAAGACATTGTTCCCCCGTTTTCCAGCAAGCAAGAAGTTGTTCACAGATCTGATATCATCTTTATATCCACAAACCAAAAACCTTCATTGTCCAACAAGTTCAGCATAAGCACAATAACAAAATAAAAGAACGATAATAATGGGAACTGGCAAAGCTACAATATCATCAACCCACCCCCACCAGAAAAGCAAAGATAGGAAAAAAGTAATTCCTTAATGGTAACCGGGACAAAAAGAGATGGAGTATTAACAGTATACACGAGGGAAGCAGCTCAGCAAATCCTAAATTGGGAAATAAAACAGAAAAGGAGCAGTGGAAAGTGGAGAATCTAATAAGAGCAGGCACCAAATGTGAATGCTAAGGAGTTCCAAATTGGGAAATAGAAGAAGAAGTTGATGACAGCATGTGTAAACCAAGATAAGATGGGAAGGGAGGAGAAGTTAAAGAAAGAGGGAGAAAGTGGAATTGTAGGTTAGAGATACCTGAGAGAAGAGAAGAGACAGAAAGAAGGAAAGGATGGAGGATTGGGGAAGGGGAAGAGGAAGAGAAGGATGGAATTGGAATTGGAATTGGAATTGGAATTGAATTGAGGAACCCTAGCTTAGGCTAGAGATAAAACTGTGAGGAAGAGGAAGCCGATGCCTGTGCTGATGACAGCTAGAGAAGCGCCGACTACTTCAAGAATGTGAATGTGTGACAAAATGTTTGCGTAGAAAAGTCACTCAAAAAGAACCCTTTGAATAAAACAAAACAGATTCAGCTCTCTAGTCAAAACACGCGCCAGAGAGCTGTCTGAGATTACAATTACAATTACGTACGAGTTAGTACTTCACAACCAAGGGCAGAGCTCAAGTGAATGCCGTTTTGTGACTTTGTCTCAAAGCCTGCCAAACAAACGCACATCACACATCAGCCTTCCACGGAATTACCACTGTTACACCACCCACTATAGCTTAGCTTTTATATCATATACACATATATAGTCTCAACCTGCTAGATCGAAGTCACCGGATATAATATGGAACGAGATTTTGATGACGATTATTTGGGCAGTTAGGGAGATTAGAATCTTTAGTTTTGTATTAATACAAAAGGAATCTTTCATATTGAGTTAAGGGGGCATAATTCTAGTTAGCAACCTTTGATCATACTTAAATTAAATGAATAAATTTGGAAGGACGATTTATTAGTAATTAATTAATGTATAAGTTGAGTAAATTAATTAAAAATGGTATATCATCATCATCAATATCAATATCAATATATCATAAGAATCTCTTCCACCAAACACTGTTCCTTATGAACAGTGTTTGGTGGAATATTATATTATTTTTTTAAAAAAAACTTTTTAAAAAAAAAATTAAAAAATTCAGTTATTATATGAGTTTTTTCACCCGATATTTTAGTTAAAAAATTTGCTCATGAACAAATTTTTAGTGCAGTGATTGACATTCTCTATTACTATTGTATGTGATTGCTTTCTTGTGCGAATTTATTTTGACAATGTATTCTTTACTTTCTTGGGTTAATTTATTTGGGTCACATTTTTTTTGTCTGAATTTTCCTTAAAGATTTATATCTTTAGTGTTGCTATTATGATGATCTTTTTGGCCTAATATATATCTGCAAATGTTTTATTTTGTCTTTTTTTTACCTAATAAACCTTGAAACTTTAGCAAGACACAACTCAAATGAATAGGAAATCCAGAATGTTTAAAGGAGAAAGCCAATAGCTTTCTTTGGCAAAAGGTCACATATTTTTTTGTGTAAATTTGCCTTATAGATTTATATCTTTAGTGTCACCATTATGATGATCTTTTTTATCTAATATATATCTGCAAATGTTTTATTGTGTCTTTTTATTTGCCTATCTTTCCTTCATGAACAACGATTTGATGGAATATAATATATTTTTTAAAAAAAAATTGCTTTTTTTTGTTTAAAAAAAAATTTATTATATGATTTTTTTCACCCGATATTTTAGTTAAAAAAAGTTGTCATATATTTTTTTAGTGCAAATTTGTTAAAAAAAAAGTTAAAAAATTTGTTCATGAGCAAATTTTTAGTGCAGTGATTGACATTCTCTATTACTATTGTATGTGCTTGCTTTCTTGTGCGAATTTATTTGGGCTATGTATTATTTACTTTCTTGGGCTGATTTATTTGGCTCACATATTTTTTTTGTCTAAATTTGGGTTAGAGATTTATATCTTTAGTGTCGCCATTATGATGATCTTTTTGGCCTAATATATATCTGCAAATGTTTTATTGTGTCTCTTTATATATAATTGATTCTTTAATGTTTATGGTTCTTTAGATGAGCTCACTCACTTAACCAAAGGTAATTATTTGAATGTCTTAAGAAATTTAATTTTTTTTTAGAAAGAAAAACTTAGTTATTATATGATTTTTTTCACCCGATATTTTAGTTAAAAAAATTTGTCATATGATTTTTTAGTGCAAATTTGTTAAAAAAAATTAAAAAAAGGTTAAAAAATTTGTTTATGAGCATGGGAGAGGTATTTTAATAGATTATAGACTAAACTTTTAGAATATTAGAGAAGAGGGAATTGTAGTGACAATTGAAGAAGAACAAAATATAATATATAATAAAACATTAGTGAGATGTATTATTTGGGATTTGGTGGAATTTTTTATTATTAATTTTTTATAATTTAATATATATTTATATTTATTTATTATATTATATTTATTATTTATTATATTATTATATTGATATTTATTTATTATATTATTATATTATATTTATTATTTATCACTAATGTTTTATCATATATTATCTTTGGTGCTTCTTCAATTGTCACTACAATTCCCTCTTCTCTAATATTCTAAAAGTTTAGTCTATAATCTATTGAAATACCTCTCCCATGCACCGCACGGGAGTTAACAAAACAAAAAATATTGTTTACAAGGCGATGTTTTCAAATATCTAGCTAATTATGTACAACAAATATTATTTTTGTGAAGTTAACATCTATTCAAATATGTGAAGATATTTTTGTGATCATTCAAATATGTAAATTTTTAGTGCAGTGATTAACATTCTCTATTACTATTGTATGTCATTGATTTCTTGTGAGGATTTATTTGGGCTATATATTCTTTACTTTCTTGGGCTAATTTATTTGGGTCACATATTTTTTGTCATATATTTTTTAGTGCAAATTTGTTGAAACAGAAGGTAAAAAAAAGTTAAAACAAAATTTGTCATATGTTTTTTGGTGCAGATTTGTAAAAATAAAAAGTTAAAAAAAATTTATTCATGAGTAAATTATTTAATATTTATATTTATTATTATATTGATTATTTATTATTATTATTTATATTTATTATTTGGCAAGTTTTTAATTATTTAATTGTTAATTATTTAATATATTTATTATATTATTATATTTATTACTTATTTTTTTATTTGTGTCTTTTTATTTGCCTATCTTTCCTTGCAAACTAAAAGTTGTTCTATGTAGATATAGAACACAAAAAGAAGAGTTGTTTCTTCACATAGGGAAGATGTGTTCAGTTAGATTTAATTTCGATTTTCATTACGACTTACAGAAAAATGGTCATTTGGTAATGTAAACTAGAAGTTGTCATTCAAATTTTCTTCCGTCTAAGATTAAGGTTAGATAATAGTTTTTTTAGTTAATGCTAATTTTTAAGCAAAACCGCGCGGAGCGCGGGAAACCCCTTGCAACGCACGGGAGATATTTTTTTACCTTTTTTTTCTTTCCTTTTTTACCTTTTTTTTAAAAAAAAAATTCAGTTATTATATGATTTCTTTCGCACGATATTTTAGTTAAAAAAATTTGTCATATATTTTTTTAGTGTAAATTTGTTAAAAAATAAAATGTTCATGACCAGTAATTTGGTGGAATATAATATATTATTTTTTTTTAACTTTTTTTAAATAAAAAAATTGGTTATTATATGATTTTTTTTCACCCGATATTTTAGTTAAAAAATTTTGGCATATATTTTTTTACTGCAAATTTGTTAAAAAATAAAATTTTCCCCGTGCAAAGCACGAGAGATACCGCTAGTTTGTTGAATAAGATAAGAAAGAGTCCTGTATATGGGCAGGATGAAAAATATTGTTAACGGGAAATGCTTAGATATAGCCATATAGGAGTATGGTGAAGTGAAGGCCATGTGGGAATATGGTCATACTAAACACCGACTTTATGATTTATGGATAGCTGCTTCGACATGGGAGGTAGGCGGTCAGTGAAAGAATAAAGGTGGCAAGATGTGTGGAGATTCTCATCCAGATTCTGCATATATCACTCTTCAAATCAACGTGATGCATGTTCCGGGTTCCTGCTCCAAATTAAAATTCATTTAATCTAACGGCCCCAATTCCAAGGATTTCATCTTACAGTGGTTGCGTACTGCCAACGTAACTCTATTGTTCATTTTTTGGTACTAACTCTCTTGTTCATTTTTTTCAAAGTGACTAGATGAAAAGTTATATCGGCCGTTCTTTATTAAGATTTGATTACTTAATTTGGCAAGATTAAAAAATAAAGTCAAATAGATTATTTTACAGTATTCATATATGTTTATCGATCAAAAAATTGTAAAATGGTAGTATAATCTAATTGTGTATACAGAAATAAAGCAGCTATGTGGCTTATGTTTCACATACATGTGCATTTTCGTCCATTTTGGTAAGATCAACTCCTCTTTCTCTCCAATAACAAAATTGATAGCAAAATCAAATTTCTTTAAAGTACAAAGTCGAAGGAGACAGATAAATGAGGTTAGAGGAATGAGAGTCTCATAATTGTACAAGAAGAGAGGTCTTCATGCTTGGTGTCCGGCATCATCGTCTCCTCTGTCGTGCTCTCCCTCCACTCATACGAGATGAGTGGTTGTTGCTGATAAGGACCAGGGTGACCATTAAAGAGTTTGTTACTGTTAGAGGAGGCCATGAAAGAATTGTTACTATTACTTTTTTTAAGGTAGTATTAGTTTCAAGTCATTGTTATATAGTAACTCACTTTTAAAATCAAACAACTCATCATCTCACTTGATAAAAGATTGAACATTCCACCATTTTAGCTCATATAATCATATTCATCAAAATTTCTACTCTTGATTTGGATCATATATTAAAGCTCTCTTCGCACTTTCAAGGGTAAGGAGTGTGGATGAGTTGAACATGCTAAATAGTTGTGATGATGGAGTGAGAATTACAAAAAATGTTTACAGGGAGGCTTTAGGAATATTACAATGTAGTAATATATTTGTTGTTAACAAGACAATATTGTAGTGCAGGTTACTCTCCGCATGCGTAGCATTCTTCAATGTGTTCCATATTTAAGTTATTAGTATCTGCTTTGTGTGCTAATCATGTATAATATGTTGTAGGTTTTTGTTTTGGTTATGTTTCATTAGTAAGTCTAAGTTGAAGGTTGTTGTGGTTTAATTTATGTGTGGTACGTAATTTTGAAATAAGTAATGATTTTATAAGTTATTGGAAGGCCATTTTTTTTTGGTGAGAATATTGGAAGGCCCATTTGTTACTGAAAGAGGTGAAGGTATCAAAATCTTGGAAGGTTGTTGTGGTTTAATTTATATGTGTGGTACGTACTTTTGAAAGAAGTAATGATTTTATAAGTTATTGGAATTTTTTGGTGAGAATATTGGAAGGCCCATTTGTTACTGAAAGAGGTGAAGGTATTAAAATCTTGGAAGCGGAAGATATTACAAAAAGATGTTGCTTCCCGATCAACATGTGGGGGAAGAAATGCTTGTTATGTACTCCTATTATTTGTAATATAAGAGTCTAATAGCTATAACACACTTCTTAAGAAAATATGTGAAAATCAATTAGGTGTCTCGAGTTAAGGGTTTTTTCCAATACTGTCATGTTTATTATGATACTTTTAAGAGAAATATTACATACATAAATAAATAGGAAAGAGAGTTACGGGTAAAGTAGAAAAATGCATTACAGGAGAAAAGGATGTGAGAAGAGTTGTTATATTTTGGACCAAAACCTCTCAAATTTTGAGCTCTTATAATACTGACCGGAGGGAGTATATAGCATACCAGGTCACTTGGGTCAAAAAAATCTTTTTGTTTTTTATTGAAAGTTAAAGAATCAAATTAAATTAACATATATCACATATAATTAAATAATACTAGTAGATTAGTTAGAATAAAATAGTTTTGAAGGAAAAATTAATTATAAGCAATTTAAAGTGATAATTTTGCAAAATTAATTTCTGACTTATTATAATTTAGATAGATAGAGTATTTGAGTAAATATTGGTGAAGGCGGGCTTGTTACTTGTTAGTCGTTCCCCGCTTTTATTTTTCCGAGCTCCCGGCCTTTTTTGTCGGAGTTCCCAGCTTTTATTTTTTCGATTTCCCGCCCTTTTTTATCGGAATTCCCAGCTTGTTTTTTATGGGAGTTCCCAGCTTTTTTTATCCCATTTCCCGGCTTGCAAATGAAGAGACAATCAATTATCAAACATATATATAAGTAGTATATAAGTGGAATATAATTAAGCGTAATTTTTGTGAACGAATATGGAAAAGCCACTGTGTCCATATGATATGATATGATGGGTTGACGAATAAATAATATTGAATATTGGTGGCACTGTGATACGTGAATGTGAGTGAACTCTTATATCACAAGCTTGTTCTGAAAGAGCTGACGTCATCCATCGTACTATTACTATTCCATTTGGTTCTCCACTTCTCCCCTCTCACTCTATCTCTCGCTTTCACGTATATTCACTCACTATATATATTAGTGCATATATCTTCCTAGTATATACTCATGGCAATGCTCATCGGCGATCCTTCCATTTACATCACGAATTCACAACTGGTATCTCACTCCTTTGTGGATTGTGGATTGTGGATTGTGGATTGTGATGAACTGTATGGGGGAGATCAGGCAATGGAGGTGTGGAAGAGGTGGCACAGCCAATTTGCAAAAAGTTAGTTCCATGTTGAGCCACATTGGCGATCCTTGCCTCTCTCGCTCGCCTTCTAAGCTTCTTTTAACTCGCTCGCCTTCTAAGCTTCTTTTACTAAGCTTCTTTTAACTCGCTCGCCTTCTACGCTTCTTTTAACTCTTACATTATTACTCCATGCACCGTCCTCCATTTCTACCCTATCCTTTACACTCCTTTTCATTTTAGTCACTCTTATTTCCCTGCATTTTGTTAATTCCCCCCGCACAATTCATTAATTTGTGTAAAATGAAAACAATGTTCTGTTGACCGCCGTTATCATGTAAAAGCAGATTCATCAATCAGTCAAGCGCTGCAAAATTGTATTGCACATTCCTCTTTGTTATGTATTCAGGTGTTGTCCATCTGAGGGACATTTCATTTCCATTCAGTATTGCGTCCTTAGATCTAGACATACAGAATTCTTGTTTCTCATACAAAACTAAATGATGTTCTTCTTTATCTAATATCATTGCCACTGCATTCTTTTTATCTGCTATATAAATTGACTTGATCAATTTGTTTGGAGCAGGTAAGCAAAAAGCTTAATCCCGAAAAGTGGCGGGCAACATTCGACAATGAAGGAAAGGTGTCTGGTTTTCACAAGGCACTCAAGCTGATAGTTTTAGGGGTATGTTGTTTCATACTGCTGTTCTCCTTCTCTTGCGATTTAATTAATGTATGAGGTATTAGTACACTGGTAAGAGGTATCAATAGACTTTGAGCATGCTATACCCTCAAAATTAGCCTGCCAAATCTTTGGATGTCATGAGTATTCTTGAATTGTTTCTAAGGTTTACATACACCCTTTTATCCATCAATCACACAAGATGAATTTTCATTTTTCTTGTTCATCTTTCAATCAGACGCATTTACTTCCATGTTCACTTCTTTTGTTCTGAATATGCAGAGTCTTTGCCCTCATTCCATGTTAAATTATTTTAACAATCAATCTTTCATTATGTTAAAAATTCTATATCTTCACTTTAAGTTACCAAGCACGTGCATACTTGCCATTCTATAAACACTTGTTTGTGGAATTTTATGACACGTGGCAAGTACTACACCTTCCTGATTGAGTTCAGTTGTTTTTATTACCTGTGTTAGGGCATAGATTTATCGATAAGGCCTGAGGTTTGGGAGTTTTTACTAGGCTGCTATGCTCTGGACAGTACTGCTGAATACCGAAGAAGGTTGAGAGAAGCTAGGAGGTTTGTGCTGTCCCTCACTCTTTTCATGATCTTAACCAACAAGATTCCGATGTAGTGAAAACTTGTGCCCTTTTTATGTTTCAACTTTCAAGAGCTATCTCTATTACTCACTGAGTCAAATGTTTCCCTCATATAAATTTATAGTTGCAGTCTAATATTATATGCTTGTGGCTGTATATCAATCCATGTGTGAATTGCAATTTTAAAATAACATTATGGTTACCATGGGGCTGATTTGTTGTTTTGAATATCTGTTGGTGTGTGAGGGCTTGTTAAAAATTTTGAGTACTGCTGCTGGATTTTTCGGGTTTTAGTGATTAACCCATGATCATAAATGTGATTTGTAAATAAATTTGACATTTAATGGAGATAGACACATTATGTTTTTGCTGGTGTAGTAGCCTGCCTGGCTTCTGGAATAATATAATTTATGCAGATATAAATATCCACGTGAAACCTTTTGTGCAGGGAGCGTTATAGGGACCTGGTTACTCTGTGCCAAACAATGCATTCAAGTATTGGAACTGGCTCACTAGCTTACATAGTTGGATCCAGAATCATGGATATGAGGACATCAACCAGATATGATCGAAAAATGAAAGCTCAAGTAGAAAGATTAACTTCCAATGATAGTAATTTTGAAGGATGGGAACGGTGTGATAGGGATGATAAATATACATATGCAGAAAATGATAGGAAACAAGAAACATCCAGTAATAGGGTTGATCCTGTCAATTTGAGAGTTCGTGTAGATGGTGTGGCACATGATTCACCAGGTCAACAGAACTGCAATTCTTTCAATTTAGGTGAACAAGCACATGAGTCATTTTTCATGACTGACAACTATTTTGATTTTCCTCCTTTTTCCAGTCACTAATCTGTTTGAGAAGAGTGAGGAACACAACCTATCATGCACGGGACTTGACCGTCATTTTTCTGTACAACATAATTCAAATTTTGTAGACAATAGAATGCATAGCTTTGAAATTGGTAATAATCTGGACCTAGTTATTGAGTCAAAGGATGGACAACTGTTTCCAGCCGTTCATCCTGTTGGTTCTGAAATTGGAATTATTTCTCCTATTGAGCATGAACCCGAAGCACTAGTTAATAATTCAGCTGATGAAGCACAAATGGTCGATCATCTAGGAATAGTGGATGTTCCTCAACCAACAATGATTAGAACTTCAACATCTCAAGACAGGACTTCCAATGAAGATAGAATCTCTGAATGGCTTTGGACCTTGCATAGGATAGGTATCTTAATCAATAAGCATCCTCTCTTCCCCTGTAGCATGATAAAGAGTGCTTTCTTCGTTCTGCTCCATCACTATGTGTTTGTGTGTGTTCTCTGTTGTTAATCTTTATGGTTGAAAACATTGTTTTATTCCAGCTGTTGATGTTGTGAGGACGGATAGTCATCTTGAATTTTACCAGGACATGAGTAATTTAGCTAGAATGTCTGATATTCTTGCTGTCTATGCATGGGTTGATCCTGCAACTGGCTATTGTCAAGGTTACGTTTTTCCTGGGAGTTTCCTGACTTATTCAGATTATTTTTAGAAAATCTTTTTAAAATCTCTCTTATAATGATCTCAGACACCAAATTTCTCATTTCTTATTCTATGAATTTCAGGTATGAGTGATTTGCTGTCTCCTTTAATTGTTCTCTTTGAGGATGATGCTGATGCATTTTGGTGCTTCGAGATGCTCATAAGGAGAATGGTATCTGCAAATTTGGAAATTATATGATAACAATGAAGATTGATTACAGTGATTGACTTATTTACTTTGAAACTTACAGCGAGAACATTTTCAAATGGAAGGGCCTATTGGGGTGATGAGGCAGTTGCAAGCATTGTGGCATGTTCTTGAATTGACAGATAGAGAAATATATTTCCATCTGTCAAGAATTGGTGCTGAGAGCCTGCATTTTGCATTTCCTATGCTGCTAGTTCTCTTTCGGCGAGAACTGTCTTTTAATGAGACTCTTTCGATGTGGGAGGTTCGTGCTCCATGCTTCTAATACCCCTTCTCTCTTAAATATCTATTTTGTTATGTTGAAGATAATAAATTCAATTCAAATTTTTAACATTTCATCTTAGATAGCGAACTTCACTCCTAATTCAGGCCTATCTTTTGCTGTATATATGCAAACATCACTATTTGCTTTCGAGGGAGATTGGCTGATTACTTATAGTACAATTTGTTTATTGAAGGGGAAGTTCACCCACCTATATCTATTAAAGTTTTATGTTTATTGTCTGGAAAGTAATCAATGAGGCAGTACTCTTTTAGTAAGATTTATACTCTTGGCTTTGAAGTTGATATAAATTATTTCAATAATGTTGATGGTAATTCAAAAACGATATACCCTACGTCATACAACAATTTACTAACCGGCTCCTATGATCCATGTTGGATTGTTTTGTTAATACATAGTCACTGAATGTTGAATGCAGATGATGTGGGCAGCTGATTTTGATGAATCCTTGGTGCGTGATTTAGAAGCAAAATGTCCGGAAGCTTTAGTGATAAAACTTTCTGAGGACTTGGGACATGAAATTAAAGGAGAATTTGCTAATACCATTGATGGTGCAGTGAGCGGTTCAACATCAAATAATAGTGAAACTGATAGCAGCGCAAAGGCTGGTTTGCAATCACATCATGGAAACATTGACCATTCTGCCAGTGATGTCAAACTGAAATCGCTGTCATCACATACCTTTTGTGGATTTACAAGAAATTTCTGGTCAAGAAGTGCTCAAATTGAAATGAGCGTTATATCTTCCACGTCGAGGAAAGAAAATGAGGAGCTGCCCATTTTTTGCGTTGCAGCGATTATTATTATAAATAGGAAGAAGATTATTCGAGAAACTCAATCCTTTGATGATATGATTAAGGCAGGTATATTTGTTGCATTTCAGATTTTAAATTCAAGAATTAGTTGCTGATATGATAATACCAACATTTTTACTGTGAAATTATTTTTGCACTCTATTTATAGTTTCTGGTGACTGGCCCCTAGCATAGATTATGGTTTGATCTAGAAGTCTGGGGTGGGTAGTATAATGATGGATTTACTGGAAAATACTTATATTGTCAAAGCAGAGGTTTCACTCTCATAATCTGTATCAAGGCCATTTCATTTGTCTTAATTCTCGCTTGCTAGTATCTTTTACCTGTATTGCTGTTTTAGATAATGGGCATTTTCCATCACATCGCTAGTTTACATTCTACAGATGTTCAATGACAAGATGTTGAAGATCAATGTCAAAAGTGCTGTTCGTATGGCAATCAAACTTCGGAAGAAATATTTCTACAAGGTAGGTATTAGATTAGAAACCTTCCCTTGTTAGCCTGTTTTGAGATAGAGCATCAATGGCTTTAGAAATGTTTGTTTCCTACCAACCCGTCCATGGTTACTTGTACTGTTTTTATGTTTTTCATTGTGCCTGAGAAATACAACATATTGGTCCAGATCATCTAGCTTTGGTAAATAATAATAATTTTGATAAATAATAATAATAATTATTCAAATATATTTAATATGGATCTACTATGTGTGTGCTGAATCAATTAGTTATTCGAATCTTTTGCTTTCTAATTTTCCCTATAAATTGGTAAAACAGTTTTACTGATTATATTTGACCACATTGGGTAACCTTTACTGCTACTCAGTTAAGATTGCATGAAGACTAAAAGACCACATGAAAAATCCAGATATTTGGTTCCTTTCTCATGGGAGGATTCTGTTGCATTAATGCCTTTCGGATTTCGGTGGTGATAGTAAAGTTCCATCACTGGACTGTTGATCAGGAGAAGTAGCCATGCTCCATAGGAGGGCTGTGTAGGAAGGAAGGGGGGCTAGCATATTACTACTTCCAAGCATATTGTTGTATAGCGGGCACTCAAAGCCTCTGGATATTTTTTGTTGGCATTGTGTTGCCAATTTGGAGTTTGCTGTTATAAATTTGTTGTTATTCTACCTCTTGGGTCGGGAAAATTTTGTGGCAGAAGTGCCTTTTCTTTTTGAGGTTCAAATAGCTGGGCCTCCATGTTCATGATCTTAAATATGTCTTTCACAAGGTAATTTTACTTTATCTGCTTTACATTTTGTTTGGAAGCAAAAGCATAATTAACTGATGCATCAGAAGTATGAATTATATGTCAATAACTAGGCATCTAAGCTTTATAACAACAAGTATGTGGGTGATTTTGTGCATTTTACATGAAATGTATAATTTAGACTGAGACAATAATGGGAGCAATCACCGAGTATGTGTTCTTTGTGATAGACTGAATTATCTTGATGGAACAAATATATTTGATAAAATTATAAATTTTTACCAGTCAATGACCACAGATAGATTTCTCAAGATCTCTACAGTGGTTGGTTGTGTTCAAAATCCATCTCCAAGATATCAGAATATGACTTGATGCTTATTTATTGCTTATTCATTGTGATGCTTATTCTTATGGTGTATTCTTTTTCGTTTCCTTTTGAATCCAGTCAAAACATTGACAAGAGGAGATTTCATTGCTCTAGTTTCACCCGGGTGTATATAATTCGCAGTCTCAGATGCTTTGAAGACATGAAGTATAGTGAAAACATTGATACACAAGAAGAAATAGGGGGGTATATTTTAGTTTAAGGAAACATGTACTTGAGTTTGGAGGTTTATGGCTATAGTTGTTCGTCAGAAGAGAGGTGCTAATGAGTAATTTCTTGTATTAGTGCAACTTACAGAGGACAAAATACTTATTCATTTGATTCATGTATTATTCTTTTCGTTTTAATCAAAAACAATCCTGCATTAGATGGCTGGGCCTGCTTAAATGTTGGTAGTCATAATTTTTAATTGTGAGAGCCCTTATTTGTATTTCGACAGTGCCGGCGGATCTCTCCCTGGTTTCCTGTCAAAACATTGAGATTTCCCATCCGATATGCAGAGAGTGCAAAAGATCTCCTGAAATCTTCAAAGTCAGCAGAAAATTCCGCACCAATTTGTGGAGATTCCTCACCATACAGCAGTTGTTGATCAACCCCAAGGACAGCCTCGTGGGTAAGGATCCGTTGGTAGTAAGAATTTGTGAAAGTGTAGTCAGAGCCAGATTGTGGGTTTAGGAAGACAAGAGGGTCACCCTGTCCCTTCTTTGGGGGAGGGCACTGCTTTCTGAGAGAGTCCAATAAGGTAGCATTCATGGTGGGATCTGGCTTTCCGGTGCCGCCATAGTTGTACAGTCGATCCACGATGAAGCTGCAGTGGGTTCTGCCCATGGAGTGTGCTCCTACATTCATGAAATTAAAGAACACTGAGTGAAAAAAATATGAGTAGAAAAGAGGGTTTGAAGTTAAATATGGCCTGGAGGCCAGGTTGCATGCATTACCTAGGAGGGTGGTCATGTCTAGTTCAGTTAAGCCCTTGGATTTGAAGTATGATAAAGCATCGTGGTAGGAGATGTTGGGGTAGGGTAAGTCTACAGAGGCAGCGTCAGATTTGAATCCATCCCTTCGTCCCGTGAAAACAGGATACGACGGTGCACCCGCCTGTTATGTCCATGTCAACAAGTTAGTAAGCTTTGAGGTTAGGAGTTAAATCATAGAAGATTGATAATGTAAGAATAGGTAGGTGATACCAGTTTGAGAGCATCCCTGGTGGCAAGGTGGAGTATATCAGCACAAGACACAACTCCCGGGCATCGATCTTCCACAACAGTTTTGATCTTGTCGATCACCACAAATCCCGCCAGCCCTCTGTTTTGTGGAGCAGTCTTCTCTGAGTTAGGTCCGTCCAGAAGAACGGAAGCATCACAGCCCTGGAATATAACATAATATAATGCAAGTTTAGTGACTGAGTTAAGAGTTGAGAAATGAGAGGGGAAAAGTTATATATGGTGCAGGACATACAGTGACAAAGCAGTCAGAATAGAGCAACCGGAGGAGCTTAGGAGTAATGCTATGGTCGTAGTGCCACATTATTTGAACCTGGTGCCTCACGTACTCCTCCACGTATCGACACGTGTTATGAACCTTGTAGTAATGCCACTCCAGCTTTGGCGCCGCCGTTGCTGCTTCCACCGCCTCCATCCTCATCATCACCACCACAACCGCCGCCATCGTCACCAGTGTCCTCATGCTCCTCCCCATCATCTTCACTACTTTACCACCCACCTCTCTACTTACACTTCACCTATATATGCTTGCCTGCCTTGCTGCTTCATATATATATATAACCTCTTGGTGTTGTGTGCAGCTTCAATAATGGACTGCATGCCATCTCATACTGGACGTGTTTCGAACTGCGAATCCTTGCATTACGGCGCCCATGCAGGTGTTCACGTGCCTACGTACCTCCCATGTGCCTTGGCATCTCAATTACTCTAACTCCATCGACCTCTTTTTGGCGATCCAATAAAAATCATGGGGATTGAAAAAGTATGCTTCCTTCCATCCCCATGCAACAATCACATTCTGCATAGCGACACCGTCACTGAACTCATTAATTACGCCCCAGAAATTTTTATTAAGGACACTAGCTAGGACAGCATAGCTAGATTAATTAATATTGACATTCTCCCAAGAGTCTCATGCGTGAATGCTAAGAAACGGGAGCTAACGGCCAGGTCGTAAGCGTATAGAATAATGGTTTCATGCTGCTGGGACGGCATTTGAATAATAAGCAAGCTGTATTGCTGATTTGTTGGTGAGGAAAGGAAAAAGAGAAGAATGCGATGCTCGTCAAGTGCTTAATTGAATATGAAGTATATAGTAGAAAATACTACAAGGTTTGGTTGGGTACCACAACGCTTAATTGAATATGAAGTATATGGTAGAAAATACTACAAGGTTTGGTTAGGTACTACGACTTCATTAAAAGAATCAACGCGTATTCGTGGCTTCAAGTTTCAGTCCAAGCTCTTCATGATTTAACCCTATTCATCAGCTTTTCCTAAGACTGTTTTATTTTCGTCCATTCTCTCCACTATCAAATTTAACTTATAACCGCATCAGAGATCTTGAGAGAACTCAATTTCCCCCCAAGTTTGCCTCTCGCGTCATTATACTAAGTTTACTAACATCATAAATTGAATTATTCGATACTGTACTTGTATTGGTTTTAGTTAGGAAAGTCCAATGACTGAATTTTGCATCTTAAATCTTGAGAAAATGTTTCAAAATAGTCAAAAATGATAATAGGTGTATAAGAAATTTTGATAAAAAAAAATAAGTACTCCCTCCGTTCTTAAATATAAGATCACTTTGATTAATTTGGGAAGATTAAGGAAGACAATAAAATTACATGATCTTCCCAAAATCCCCTCAATTACTTAACTTTAAAAGGAGGAGGGGATTTCAAAGAAAAGAGGGAGTATAAGGATAGTTTAGGCAAAACTTGAGGTAAAATGGGAAGTGATCTTATATTTAGGAACTTATCCACTTCCCCCAAAGTGATCTTATATTTAGGAACGGAGGGAGTATATAAGAAATGATTTTTTAAAGAAAATGGACGACTTAATTTATAAGGTGCAAGTAAGTTAAGAAATCGAGTGCTATTAGAAAAGGAGTGAAAGACATTATGATATGAGAAATTACATAGAAAAGGAATGAAAGACAATATAATGTAAAAATCACAATTAACTTCAGGGAATTAATCTTAACAAATTTTCAAACAATCATCAAATTACATATAGAAGTCCAAGAGGACTTGTTTATATTTTCCCTAATATAAATATAAGGGCAAAAGTGCTGATCTAATAATTAACTATTTCAGTTTGGGCAAAAATAATAAGTGACTGTTTCACGGTGCATAAATAATAACCAACTTTGCGACCCGGTGCAAAAATAATAAAACCGGTGTTATGTGTTATTTTTTAATTATATGGAACTTTATTGACATTATTTTTCAAAGTGAAAATACCGTTTTACCCTTATTAATTAAACCCAAACCTCTTCTTCTACCTCTCGCCTTTCCTTCTCTTCCTCGTCATATTCCTCTTCTCTCTCTGTTTCTCCCACCCTTCTTCCCCACCCTTCTTCTACTTCAACTCGTTTTGCCGCTCCCTCTGCTTACACTCTCACAGTCAGTGCTCAAAAGAATAAGGTTCTCATTGTGAATATTAACAGTGGTGGACTTGCTGTGATTGGCTTCTATTTCGCCAAAGGGCTTCTGGGTAATCGCCATTTAATCACTATTCTCACTGTTGGTGAAGAAAGCTCAGACAAGATGAAGAAACACCCTTTGAACAGATTTTCAGTTGTCATTTTCCAGTCTTACTATGTGATATTATGTAAGTGATGAATTTTGGTGTTCCCCTTTTATTTACTTGTGGGATTCGACAATATTCAGGAAACTGTGAGCGTCGGAGGCCGCACAATCTGGGAAAATCCGGAAGTAATAAGGATTAAGGGGTGTTGTAGGAGGGGAAATATTTAATGTGGTTTTGGACAATAATGGCAAGGACCATGACTCTATGGAGGTTTGTGGCTTTGAATCTTGTACATACAACTGAAAAGAGAGGGGAAGGAGGTTTTTGGGGAGGGTGGTCTTGGTGGAGGTGGAGGTGGGGTGGAGGGAGAGGGTGGCGGTGATCGGGTGGTTTTGGGAAGAGGAAGGGGAAGGGGAGGAGGAAGGCAGGAGAGCTGGATTTAATTGAGAAATAATATCAAATAAGTTCCACATAATTATAAAATAACACATTGCACCGGTTTTATCATTTTTGCTCCGGGTCACAAAGTTGATTATTATTTATGCACCGCGAAATAATCACTTATTATTTTTGCCCAAACTGAAATAGTTAATTATCAGATTAGCACTTTTGCCCTAAATATAATACTCTTCTTATTCTAAATATGTAGACATTATTTGAGGTGAAGAGTCTCGTCCTAAAAATATTGTAGTACATGTTTCTAATTGTTTCCAGTAGACTATAAGGCTTTCAATGCAATTGTATGTTTTATGTCTACTTATTATTTTGCAGGAAGCCAAGTTAAGATTTTGAAAAGCTCTTGTTTCTATCATCTTAATTCTTTAAACTTAGTCGCTGATGTTAATTTTCCTTTGAGAGCTTGTAATTTGATTTTATTATAATCCATTGACTAAAAAACAAGCACAAGCACATATCAATTATCTCCAAACAACTTTCTCACTGAAGAAGAGGATAATGTTGGTGCAGTGAAGAAAACAAGGTTTCCCAGAGTTGTATTATGTAACGGGATGTAGCAATTAGCAATGGAATACTAATGAGAGGAGCTATGTACAGAAATCACATGTCTCAACAATATTCAAATAATTATCCTCCAAATTAGGATTTTCATCCAATCTAATTCCTCACGCACTCACACCAAACTGGCCAGAAAACAAAAAATATGATCCAACATATTTCAAGATTCTGCACAGAACCCTCTATGGAAAAGATTTCGCATTAGTTTACAAACAAACAGTCTTAGACGTGGATGCAGCTTCATTCACACGCAAATGCCTTCACGCTCCAGTGATGTTTGGGGGTCACCCCCGTCGTAATAACAAGTTGGCATTGCTATAGAAATTAATCTTTCTTTAAGTTATCCACACTCAATAATTATACACTGGAGTCAAAATAATTTTATATTTAAAAATAAATTTAAAATTTTATATGAATTATTTTCTCTGAAAATTATGATGACATTAAAAGATTGGAAATTTGGAATCATGAGGGGGAAATGTCTTCATGACCCTTGTAAAGTTAAATATTGTGACTAAAGGTCTTGTAGTCTAGTAATATGATATTTTTCGGCTAAAATATACTTTTGGTCCCTTATGTTTGAATTAAGTTTCAATTTAGTCCTTTATGTTTGGAAAGTACACTTTTAGTCCTTTTTGTTAATACCGTTAGTTTAACTTAACGGAAAATGCTAACTTAAAAATTTTAAATGATTTATTTTATAATGAAATTGGACCAAAAATGACATATTTTGAAAATGTAAGAATATTTATACTCAAATATTTTAATCTGAATATTTTTTCAGTATTCAATAACCATTTAAAATTGTTAAGTTAACATTTTCCGTTAAGTTAAACTAACGGTGTTAACAAAAAAGGACTAAAAGTTTCTAAACATAAAGGACTAAATTGAAACTTGATGCAAACATAAGGGACCAAAAGTATAATTTAGCCATATTTTTCTAATTAGGTGGTAGGTTGCAAGTTCGATCTTTCTATAACTTGAAAGTTAAAAGGCTTCAAAACATTAGTATTTGCCTATTTAATTAAGAAAAATAAATACATATTGCATCAGGTGATGTTGAGAACTGGGCCAATCACAATGTTAGCCCAACTCAATTTTATTTATCAATTTGAGACCCAACCCATTATATGGCAAAGAGTTTGGGTGGAACTGGGCCGCCAGACATGAAGCCATTTTATACGTAAGAGACAAAAATGTAGTTATAATGCGTCACAATTTGAAGAGGCAGCCGTGGGAATTCCATATAAGCTGCAACTAAAATTTTGTTTTTCATCTATTATTATTTTTTAAAAGCAGACACCATGACTCAACTCAGATATCCAACACAAGTACACAACACCGGAAGAAACTTGAACAAAATCAATCTTTACAAGTGTTTCTTTTTGACCCCCACCAACCATTACCACCTACTTAGCTTTGTTATCACATTTTTGAATGAAAATAAATGGAAAGTCATGATCTTCACTGCTCCTGTTGCTCTTCATTTCCCCATCCAATACGCATTAAAAATGGCAGTTTACCTTGACTTTATACACACACGTCTTCGTCACGATTTGACTTGCGTCATAATATTGTGGCTCAGACCAAACCCAATGCATTTCAAACCAAAGCAGACTTTGAATTCAACTCCTTTAACTAGTGGCTTCATTTCAATTCAAACTACTGCACAAGACTGAGACATTCTATGTTGTTCGTCCAGTCTTTCTTGATATTTTGAGAATTAGGCGCTAGTAAGTGTTTCAGTTGGGGTGGAATTTGGCTTCTTGAACTTTACAAGGACTTAAAAGTCTTCTTATCTTTGTTTTTTTAATACGCTCTTGTGGACATGAGAATGTGATGGCTCAGCTGCAATATAATTAGGACATACAGCTGATATTACATTAGTAAGTTCAGCTGAATTTTTTTTTGTTCTCTCTTCCACTTGTATTACTGATCTCTGCCCAGACAACTATATTCAGTAATATGCATGTTGGTGCCTTTGACAGATTCAAACATGGCCACTAGCAAACCACTCCTATATTCTTTCATGATTGTTCTTATTATTTTGCCAGAAATGGCTGCACTGGAAATCTCACCTGCACCAGGTAAACTTCCATTTCTCTTCTGTCTCTCCAATCTTAATATTTAGCTTTTGCTTTTTTATTTCCCTTCACAATATTTAAGATTACGATCTCTAAAAACTAAATAGCTAGCATGAGCGTATTTTATCCGCCCTTTCGAAAACAAAGGAAGCTGTGTTCATGCAACTAATAAAATATAATAAATATCTTTCGTAAACGTGTGATATTATATTGTAGTCTGGGATATATAAGTCCAGCAAAACTGCACCGACAATGCGATCTAATGAAAGCTTAAATGAAAATCATACATTTATGACCTGCTGTTAAATGCATAGTTAATGACAATCCTAACCTATCTTTCCTTTCTGACCAAGAAAGAGTAGGCGCTAAGTAGGACACAAATAGTAAAAATTTAATTTTATAATCTTATACAATAAAGTCCGGGAGAATTGTTCATGAACAAAAAATCAAAATGAAGTAGAAAATATCAGAACAATTAATATGCCATGATATGGAATGTTGCACGCGCGCTATCTCTACGTAATTAACTTTCCAGCTTTGCTGGTGCATCAGGTACTGCCGGAGACATTGAATCAGGACCAGATAACACAGCAAGAGCCGATCCTTTGAATAAGTTCAAAAGATACAGAGGAGGATTTAACGTCACAAGCAAGCATTATTGGAGTGTAAGTATCTGTGTCTCTCATACGTACGTTCAATATGTACACGTGAATAAAGTACCATTTTTTATGATGCCATCTCCTTGTGTTTGTTCTATACATTAGTCAGTGATATTCACAGGAGCAAGTGGGTATGCGATTGGATTGCTATGTTTTGTGTGTGGTTTGGTTTACGCAAGTTTCTTGGGGGCATCCAAATTCTGCTGCAAAACTGAAGCAAGAAGGAAGATGAAGAGAGGATACGCTTGTGATGATGATAAGAGTTGTGATATTTGGCTCATTCTCATCACTATATTGATCACAATATTAGCTGCGTAAGTTGCCTTATGTAATTATTATGTTCCCTCCTCGATCATGATGATGTTGAGAGTAGAGAAACATATTTTTTATATATATAGTACTCGTGTTATAGGGCTGCGACCGGGATTGTTCTTGGCGGGAGCGCCAAATTCTATTCAGAAGCAAAAGGTTCAGTGAATATAATAATAAGGACGGCCAATGAGGCCTCACAAACACTTCACAACACAACTGGAGCTCTTAAAGACATTAAAAATAAATTGGAAGGACTCAGTGTGGGTGACCAGGCTTCTGATATTCTTACATCCACATCTCACAAGCTCGATGCTGAGTCTGCTCTTATTGAAATGCAAGCTAGCAAGAATAGGCACCGTATTCACAGGGGTTTGAACATAGTGTAATACATCTGCTTCCCCTTTATCCCAAAACTGCATCTTTTGTTCTTAATAATAATAATAATATAGTAATACAGAATGATGAGGGATGATGCTTCAAATTGCAGGTTTATAATAACCACCGTAACTATAAGCTTCAACTTGGTAGCTGCAGCTTCTCTCTCAGGTATACTAAGGCACAATCTTCTGGTAAACCATGGCTTCATCATCTTAAATTCACACTCTTGCTCTTTTTAATGAAATGACTTTATTTTTATTTTTTTATGCAGTTTGTGGAGTTTTGAGATTACGACGTGCACTTTACTTGTAAGTGAGAGTGAATTTACCAAACCATTTGATTGAGATGAAAAATCAGACTTTGAACACTTAATTAATAACTCTGCTTGGCACACAGCCTTATGTTGTTGTGCTGGTTGATGACAGTGATGTGCTGGCTACTGTTCGGAGTATATTTCTTTCTAGATAAGTTAGTGGAACCCAAGTCCTTAATATGTTGGTTAGAGTTTGCTTGATGAGTTGTTGGGAGTATGTAAATGATAAGAGCAACTTTGCATATTGCAGGTTTGCAAATGACGCATGCATGGAACTTGCCAAGTTTGAAGAAAATCCGTATGAAAACAGCCTGAGCTCCATGCTGCCCTGTGGACAATTGGTGTCAGCCAAAAGAGTGATGTCTCATTTAAGTGAAGGCATCTACAACTTTGTGAAGGAGGTGAATGCAAATATATCACTCCATGGGGGAAGCAGTGTTCAAGTTTGCAACCCTTTCTCAGCACCTCCCCTCTATTCATACCAACCTCAGAGCTGTCCTTCCAATACTGTACGGATAGCTGATATCCCAAAAGTGTTGAGCATCTTTACGTGTTCTGATTCTGAAGCAATGTGTGAGCGTGGAGAATTTTCAGGCATGTATGAGAGAGTGGAGGCTTACACAAGTTCAATTCAGGACCTACTAGATGTGTATCCAAGTATGCTCAACTTGGTAGATTGCCAATCCCTTAAACAAGCATTCTCCCACATTCTTGTCCAACACTGCCACCCTCTTCACCGTTTTGCCACAATCACATGGGCTGCACTCGTGTTTCTTGCTGTTCTAATGGTGTTTCTGCTTCTATTATGCGTCTTCAACCTTAAATTCCTTTCTAAAACTGCTGCCTCTGCCACTAGCTCCACACACTCTCCATGAATCTCTCAACTTTTGTACATTTAGCTCAGGCTTATTTATTTTTCAGGCATTGTGGTGGTCAATATGCCACTCTGCCTCCTTCACCTCTTTATTTTTGAGTTCTGAATGAGTTCTCATGCCACATATACACTGTATAGATAGTCAGATACAATAAAATTACCATATAGTAACATCATAGTTTCAAGTTCTCGTCAATAGACATTCCGTTTTTTAGGGTAAATTTGCAGTGCAATTTTTTTCCGTGCCATATCACTGATCTTAAAAGCATGGTTGAATGTTTAATAGCCAAACCCGCAAGATTAGCTTTTAATATTCTTTATATATACATACATACACACACATATATAAATATATTAACTAGAAAGTAACGCCTAATCAGGATCCTATTGTAAAAGAGACAACTTTAAATTGTTTATATTCCTCAAAACTAAGTTATCTTTCAAATTATTATATAATCCAATGACAATTCGCGTATATTAAAATTTAGGATCTACTCTTAATATATGCAAAATGTATTTAGAATCGGTCTACTTAAAATCTATAGCATAATACATTTTCCCATCAAAATTACATTCGTCTAGAAATACTTCTAAGGGCAAATTTAATACTCCCTCCGGTCCTAAATTTAAGACTTAGTTGACTTTTTTGAAAAATCTTAAAAAACCAAAATAAGTAAATTATAAATTGATTTACTTAATTTTCCTCTTAGATTAGTTTATTTTACCTATAAACCAATGCATAATCTAAAAATATATTAAATATATCATAATTTAATAACCTATTTTACAACCTTAATCTCTACAAAAAAAATTCAACTAGGTCTTATATTTAGGACCGGACATAGTGTCATTTTAACAGGTTTGCAGTATTTTATAACACTAATGGATGAAAATTGCTATTAGATACTACTCGAATTATATTATAGGAGTATTTAAATTTAAATTAAATAGAGTAGAGATGAGGAGGAGGGAGGGGTTTGGAACATGGAGCAGCCGAATTCCGAAGGCATTGAGGGAGTCAACCTCAGAGATTGTGTAGTTGAGCTCTTGAAGTGGCTTCTCCAATCTCACGTTGACCAAACATTGGAAGTTGATCTCGGACTTTCCCCCCAATATTGCTACAATCTCCTCCGAGAGCATTCTCCAGCAGGTTCCATCTACCAACTTGAAAGGAAATATATATGTGTGTGTGGTGCCATTTTTACGTGGCTTCTTTTCATGCAGATGAAGCAGAGGGATTTCCTCCCTACAAGCGCCTTGCTTTTCTTTTACACCACCTCATAACATGTCCCAATTTGTGTGGCACGCATGAGGCAGAATGGAGGGAAATGCTTGAGCAAAAAGGATCTCAACTTCTGCATGTATATGTGCCTTTTCCATTTCAACTTCACTCCCATCTTTCTTATACTCACTATAAGCCTTGCTTGTTTTGATCCAACTAGAGCTCTGTTTCAGGTTCTCAAGGCTATCAATTATGAACTTCATGTTCAAGAGCCCTATTTCACACAATTGAAAGGTATTGTTTTTAGTTATTGCAGTGTTTTGCTCCTCGCGTCCGCCCCTCACTGCTTTCAACTTGTAGCACAACCATCACTGAGGCATTACACTGCATCCACTGTATATTTTGGACTGCATAAATTGCATGCATGCAAAACTCTTCAACTGCCTTCCATTTGAATGCGGCCAATTGATCAATAGGAAGCAAGAAAGTATTAAGAAACAGGATAATGCCTGAAATGCTATACTAAGTGATAATCATATACTCCCCATCAAGATTCATCTTCAGCACATAGGATTTTAAGTTGAGAATGAGAGCTTTTTCATTTTGATGATTTCTTTTTATTACCTATTGTTATGGCATTATAATGAAAGATTAGCCTACAACATCAAGAATTTGTTGAAACAGTGTATTTGTTAAATTTACTTTTCATTGTCATTGAAATGATGTGATATCTTGCATCTGATCTCATCCAATTTGATTCTGTACTAAACGTGGCCTCTGCTTTTATCGATGTTGTTCGTAGATGGGTTGAAAACAATTGAAGGAAGGTGTGCTACTGAAAATTACAAACGGTATATTCTTTTTTTTTTTTTTTGTGCTGATAAGATCATGACTGATCTCAGTATTAGTAAAGCATTATCAAGACTAATTAAAAGCATTGCTGATAAATATTGCTGCTCAAAAATGACATTTTCAAGGCAGAAAGTTTGAAATTTGTGCCAATACATCTCACTAGTTATGGAGCCTTGCTGCGGTCAAAACAGTTTAATTTATTATTAGTGCCATGCTAGTGAACCTATTGTCAAATTCGGCCTCTAAAACAGTGCCAATACCTTCTTCTAAGAGTCATTACAGTTTTGAGAACATATTTAGATTTATAATATGGACATTCGTTTATCTTTAAGTCCTCTCAGGCCCTCACTAACATGGAACTATTCTCATTTCTTGCATGGATTCCTTCCTCTGAACCACAGTATTGCAGCAGGAGCCTTACTTCTTTTCAACAAATGTTTAGTACTTGAGGTTGAGGTAGAATAGAAATCTGACACCTGAAGTTGAAAGAAATTCACTCAAAGTTTTGGCACTTTTCTTTTTCGTTGTCAACATTTTGAACGAATTGCAGGATGTTCGTCCTTATAACTCATTTTCTGAGATGCTGGTGGCAGAAGGTCTCCAAAATGTGCTTCCTGGGGTCAAAACAACTGATGAAGGTGGTGTGGTGGCCCTTATGAATGGAATATATTTACCTAGAACTGCCATTTATTCATATATCATCTCATCATCAATGGCACGCCTAGTTATAACCAGTTCAACAGGCAAATAATATGTTTCTATGTACTCACAAATCCAATGGTCTATATCTATTTACGCACCATTCTCATACAAGAACTTGAAATCTAGGTTGCTATTAAAATGCGGGTATTTCAAGAAACTAGTTAACACACACCATTCATTGATCTTTTTTACCACTTTCTAAGGTATTGTTAAATAACAAAGGACAGAATCATGTCTTATCAAGTATTTATTGGGAACCTTAGCATCCGGGGCAGTGTTTGTGATTATTATACATTGAGCTTGGTTTTTCAGGTGTGAACGTGTACAGGAAGTTTTACACAGAGGAGAAGGAGAGATCCAATGGAGTTGTAGCAATTTGTGTGACAAAACCAGCTTCCCAGCCCCACAACATATTGGCTTCAATAATATCTGTAAGCCTTTTATTAGCTAATTGCCTTCAGTTTTCTGCTCATAGTAACGCTGACATAATTGCCAATTGTGTAACGATGACATGGTAACATGTGCGTGCGTGCGCTGCTGAAACAGAAATTAAGTTCCAGAGGCATTCAAAGCATCTTAAGTAACACCTCCCATGCTGCTCATACATGAAAGACTCAGCTGGTTTCAGTTCTCAATTTGGCAAAAAAATCAGATTTGTGTTGCCTAGTTTCCTCTATATTTGCAGGAAAAACAGTCAAGACATTTTGGAATCTAACCTTTACAATAAATTATAGATTCTAGTGTACTTCACATTTTTTCCGATTGAAATATTAGTGTACTTCTCTATTGAATATATGTTAGCTCTCTGGCTCCTTCTTTTCTAAAGGGAAAAAGTTAATTTGACACCACTATCTATTGTAAAGCCATCTTTTTCGAAACAAGAATGACAACGTGATAACTGATAAGATATGTACAAACGGCTTTTTCTTTGGCTTTGGACCCTTTTCATATCCGTTTTTTGTTTTTAAAGAAAAGGGAGAGAAAAAAGAAGATAGAGAACAGTCAAAGATTTTAACGTCCGCCACGGAGAATACAATGGAAAGACGGTGGTATTTTAAAATAGGGAATATATGAAGAAGCACAAGCACTTGACCTTTCACTACTTTTGGTATTCAATTCAATTCAAGCATCTTGGCTCAGCACCGCGCTATTTATTTCCTCTACATTTTCATCATAATGGTTACCTTGGACTCTTTGAAAAATCAAAGCCTGCCTTATTGTTGTGATTTGTGAATGATCTCAGGAAACAAAGCCATTATATAATTATGTACATGCTCTTGATCCAGAATGAAGCTGATATGGGAAGCGCGGGTATATGACTAGCTATTTCCTAAGCAACATTATTCACGTGAAAAAAAAAACAAATTAAGAATGATAAGGGAGTTCAAAAAGAGAGTATTGAGAATGGAGGGGAAGGCCGAAGGGGTTGGTATTAAATTACAAAGGAAAAAAGGAAAATGGGCATTGTGATTAATTGGATTTGGAAGGGAGGTAAGTTACATCAGAGTGTGGCCAAAGTGGTGGCTTCCTTTTTGATAATCCTTTGAAATAAAGTATACTACTGCTTCCATTTCTGCATCCCTCTCTCTCACTTAGCTTTCAATGCTTCCATCTTAAGTCATTAGACTTTCCTCTCCCCAATTTGGTGTTCTATCTAATCGCCTCCTTACAACTAAATTATAGCACCAAATGTCCATTAATTCTTTAATTTTTTTTGTTCTTTTCTACTTATTTTGATATATTAAAGAGCTTGGTTTCTGAAATCCCCCGCGCGCACAAAAATGCATAATGAGATAATTTAGCTACCAGTACCTAGCCAGGTAAATGAAGTGTTGTACATTAATTATTAATATTTCAAAATAAAGGAAATGTAGAGATGATGATGAAGTGAGTGTGACGAAATTGTATCATCAATATTACGTATATATGTATGTACATATGTGGTGATAATCAATAATCAGATTGAACGTTTGATGTGGATAATGAGCAGTGAGAATCAGTTTTGTGGAAAAAGGATAAACAGAGGGGAGATTGTGTTTTGCTTAAGAATGCGATGTATGAGAGACACAAGTAGACACGGTGAGTTGCGAAGCACCCACCAATCAAAAGGCCTTTCAAGAAGAAGGCAAAAGCAGATTATGAATAATTAAGTGATGAGCAGTATACATATTTCCCAAATACCCTTTGTCCAATCATTTGCTTGCATGTTGGTATCCTTGTCTTCTTGTCTTATCATTTACCAAGAATCCTTTCCTATTTGATGCCCTCTCCCTCCCTCCCCCTCTTCTTAATATATTAATTTACCTACCTCAAAAACCATGTTGTGATACTGATATATGATTTTTGTGTGTGTGTGTGTGTAACATGAATTACTCTCAAATTAATATACAAGATACGTACCAATGGGAGTAGAATGAGGCAGGTCATCTTCACGTCACCCATCTCTTTCATTATCAATGTCTTGTAGTATGCTCCCAACAAGAACAATATAATTGGCTTATGAGTTATGACCATAAAATAATATACATAATAGTAATCTCTTCAACCATCAAAAAAATAATAAAAAGAATTAAAGAGAGAGGGGAGGGGAGCTAGGCAGCGAGTACAGAGAAGAGATAACACAAAATATAAATTAGTCAGCGAGCCCGGAGTGTATAATATTTTTTTTGAAAGATTAGCAGGAAAATTTAAGTTAAAAAAACTCGAATATGTCACATTAGTACATAAAAATATGGTTATAGTATTTATCAACTGTATTATAGGCTTTATCATCTTCTCCTTGTTTGCATTTCCCGAAGAAATATGTTGCTTGTTATTTTGCTTTTAGAATGATTGTAGTTGACATCCACTGCCTGAGGATTCCACATATGTCTATATATTATACTTGTGCGAATTTTTGTTCCATCCCTCCCCACTTCCTTCATTGTGTCGCACATTTCAATCACAAGTAGGATCGCTTTCATTTCAATTATTATTCAATTGCTTCTTTATATCCGGCTAATTAATGATACTAGTATATGATTTTATCTTTTACTTTTAGCATTTCTCTTTAATTTTATAAATCTTCATGCGATCCTTTGTAAGCCAAAACCAAAAGCATACATTCTTCTCTGTTGAAATTACATTACAGAAAGGTCGCAGCAACGCAGTAGATGTAATTAACAATGCTATCCTTTTATACATTTACATACAAATATGTTTTTAACAATAATTAGGAGTTTGAACATGAATAGTAAATAATATCTTCTTCAATAACAACAATAATTTCCATCACTCATGATGCTGGTATAGTATATATAAACATATGTTGGACATAATCGAAACCATTATTAGTGGGATTATTGGATCTTTGAGGAGTAGAAGAAAAAGTTGCACAATGCCTTCAAGGCATGGGCAACACTACTTTCCTTTAGTCTTAATTCTCCCCCATCTATCCTTATTTTATAGGATGCAAATTGGATTGACAGTCGAATTCCCTGCAGGATATAATGAAGACGCTTAAGTGTATTTTGCACTCCCAACACTCAAGTAAAAACAACAATGACTTTTACAGAGTGATGATATGACTTTCTTAATGTGTGTACTCAAAGAGAAATACATCAGTTATGTAGTATGTATTTGTGTGGGCAGAAAATTGTCTATTCCCATCATTTCTAGATGGATTGGTGTAGGCTATTTATAGACAATGAAGTGGTAGGTATCTTTTCACATAGATACTTAAAGTTTTGTCTTTCCAATAGATTAGAAAGTCACAACCATGTGATGATTCATAAGACATATTAAGTAGAGGTGTTTTTTTCACATGTATATATTTTTGGCAACCATAGATGTATGTCTCTTAGAGTTAAACTTCTTACACACTTTTTCATCTATGTAGGTATCTTTTCACATGTGTCTTTAGAAACTCAATGACATGACATTTAGGGTTACGACTCATTACACTCACTTCTTCGTACAATTCCTTAATTTATAAAGACATGACTTTTATAAAAAAACACACCTTTGCACTTTAATATATATATATATAGTACTATACCTAAACCTTTTCACTTTTATAAAAATAGTACTATACATAAAGAGTTTTCAGTCATTAGCGTGTGAAAGGAGGGTTTAGATTTCCTTAGAAGCTTTCTCTCCTTTTCCGCACCTCAATCCAGTCCGTTCAAACGATCCAGATATCAAAATGTGTTAAGTCATCGAATCGTATGAACGGACTAGATTGAGGACGTTGAGGGAAAAAGAGAGAAAGCTTCTAAGACAATCTGAACCCATGAAAGGATGTTCTTACTTAGTGGAAATCGTACACATGATAAGGCTCGCGGTTTTGATTATGGGGAATCCTTACTTGTTTAGGTTTTGATGAGTAAATCAATTAAACAGCTGTGAACAAATGCCACCAAACAATGGGTTAATTAACAGTTAGAGAATATATGATAACATCAATATAATATTAAACCATGCATCATCAATCAATAGCTGGAATCCCTATCTGTGTACAGATTCTAATTACTTATTTAACTAGCTGCTAGTATGTGAACGTGGTACATTATTAGGAAGGGAAAATGATATACTTAGGTAATGTTTTTATAAAATAAGATGATATAACTTTTTTTATAAAATAATAAGATGATATATTTTTAATATAAAAGATATTAAAATGATGGTTTTAAATTGGTAAATAGGGGGGGGGGGGAGGGGGAAGTTCCATTCAAGTTAATTATAGTATGTGTAAAACGTAGCCTAAAAGGGTAGAACTACTGATGAATTAAGAGGTAGTTAGCCCTGAGATATATAAATAGGCAGACAAATCAACTTTCACGCATCAGTTCTTTTTTTTGATAATATTCACGCATCAGTTCTGACAGATGAGAGGATGAGAACTTTAAAGGTGATTGCAAATCTCTTTAATTTAGGCTTTTATAATTGATTATCTTTTTCAACGGCTGCCCTACCTTTTATTTATGTTAACATAAAGTATGGTATATATGGTGGAATTAAATCTCTCCCAGAAGAGGTGCCACGTACGTGTCGTGTATTATTAGATATATATAAGGCCGTGTCAGCATCATGTTATGCAGGCTAGGTACAAATAAAGAACAACATGACCTTTTCAAAATAAATATACATGGATGCATTATAATGGAGTTTTTGTGTATATACTCGATCCCTCTACTACTAATATAAGATCTTTTTTACTTTTCTAAAGAAATCGATGCTTCATCATTTTAAAATGTTATAATTATTTTTCTTGTTTAAAACTAATTTATTCTACTTGTAAATGAACTTATATCTAACTGCATTCATGTATCATATATGTTATAATTTAGCGTTGTAATTTTCTTACTTAGTTTAATTTCCAGAAAAATGCCAAATGAGCCGTATATTTAAGGCCAGAGGTAGTATGAAGTAGTAAGAAAGAATACCATGTTGAACTAATTAAATAAAGAGATATCAGTGTGCATGTGTGTGTAGAAATCAGATGGGGGGAAGAATAGAATAATAGGAAAAGGGGTGTATATATGTATGCTGATTGGAGAAGGACCGCAGCCCTACTATATATATATATATATATATATATATATATATATATATATATATATATATATATATATATATATATATATGATTAAATAATGATCCGGCAAATACTAATTAATAATCAGTGCATTTAACTGTAAGAGCATGAGGGGTGGTAAGGTGAAAACTATAGGGAGGGAGAGTGGCATAATAATTTGATACACACTCCATATATATGCACCGTAGACATATAGAGATATAATAGATAGATAATGAATTTTTTAGGGTGCAAGGAACTTGTTCTCCAGCAACACCATCATCATCATCATCAGGAGGTTACTATCAACAGCGATGACATGCACATGAACAACAACAATCACACTGCTAATAACACCACTAGCAGCAGCCGATCGTCGGACTCCGGCAGCGACCCTTGGCAGCAGGACTCAAGGTGGGCCCTTAAGTTGCTACGAGAGTGTGCAAGAGCCATATCAGAGGGAGACACGCCAAGAATACAGCAACTTCTATGGATGCTAAACGAGTTGGCCTCTCCCTACGGCGACAGGGACCAAAAATTGGCCTCCTACTTCCTCCAAGCCCTCTTCTGCAAGGCCACCAACTCAGGCAAACGATGCTACCAAACCCTCTCCTCCATCGCCCACACCTCCCACTCCTTCGACTCCGCCAGGAGGCTCATCCTCAAGTTCCAGGAGGTCAGCCCCTGGACCACCTTCGGCCACGTGGCATCCAACGGCGCCATCCTGGAGGCCCTCGACGGCCACCCCAAGCTCCACATAGTAGACATCAGCAACACGCTATGCACCCAGTGGCCCACCCTCCTTGAGGCCCTCGCCACCAGGAACGATGACACCCCCCACCTCAAGCTCACCCTCTTATTCTTGAACGGAGGAGGAGGGTCCTCCTCCTCCTCGTCGGCGGTGATGAAGGAGGTGAGGCAGAGGATGGAGAAGTTTGCGAGGCTGATGGGGGTGCCTTTTGAGCTGAACATGATAAGCAGCGGGGGGATGAAGTTGAAGGAGGTGATGACGAAGGAGAGGGTTGGGGTGGAGGAGGGGGAGGCGGTGGCCGTGAACTGCTTGGGGGCGATGAGGAGGGTGAGGGCGGAGGAGAGGGGAGGGGTGATGGAGGCGGTGAGGGCGTTGGATCCCAAGGTGGTGACGCTGGTGGAGGAGGAGGCTGACATGACCTCCAACAAAGCTAGGGACGACTTTGTCAACACCTTTGAGGAGTGCTTGAGGTTCTTCTCCCTCTACTTTGACACCCTGGAGGAGAGCTTTGGAGCCACCAGCAACGAGAGGCTCATGCTTGAGAGGGACTCTTCTAGAAGCATCCTTAGGGTTTTGGCCTGCACACATGATGATGGTGAGGTAGGAGATCATGATCATGATGAGGAGTTATTAGAAGAGTGGGAGAGGGGGAGGCAATGGGGTGAGAAGATGAGGAGGGAGTTTAGGCCACTCCCCTTTAGTGATGACGTGTTGGATGACGTCAAGGCTTTGCTCAAGAGGTATAGGCAGGGATGGTCGCTTTCCACGCTGGCCGACGATGATGGCGGCATTTACTTGCGGTGGAAGGATCACCCTGTGGTATGGGCCTCTGCTTGGAAACCCTAGCTAGCCCCTCCCATTCTTATTATTATCATCCTTATTCCTTCATATAATTCGCTCATCTCTCATCTTCACCTCCATTCTTGTTATTCTTCCCTCCTTTCTTTTTTACCTTTACAAACATGTATACAACCAACATAATATTTAATTTTCCCCTATTAAGAAGGATTATTGCAGCTAGCTAGCGTACATGGTAGTACATGCATGATCCACCCTGGATTTTTATTCTATTGAACGATATAATTCTCTCTATACCTCCATTAATTAATTAATTGGTGTGTGTGTGTAGTAGCTAACTAAGCCATACGTAATAAATAATGATAGGACATCAATCTGCTGGCCTTTTTCTTTTAACCTTTCTTTCCTGATTTTTCCCGACTTTGTAATCTTTCTGCTGTCCCTCTTCCCACTAATAAGCTCTTTGTGCTTGGGAGTTTGTGTTGTTAGGCCTCTTTTCTCCTTTATCCTAATTAAGTCCCTTCCCATCTCCTTGCTCCCTTGTCCCGCTCTGATGATCCCCTCCTTAGCCTTTTAGATTTTATTAATATCATGATATTGTGAATATACCTCATCCCTTTAATTTGTTCCCTTTCCCTTCTTTCTTTCTTAATCTGTATCTCTCATCGTGATCCCACAAATTATATATACCCGACCCGTACTAATATTATCTGTACCACCACCACCTGCACCTTGCTTGATTCTATCTGAATTATTTGCCACCACCACTAGCTACCACTGAAATGACTACTCCTTGATCACCATCATATATATATATATCCATTCAAGCAAGTGATCACTTGCTTGTATATATCACCTTGTCTTTCCCAATTTTAACTAATTATTTAATCATCATCAATAGGGCTCCCGAGATCTTTCATTTATATTTCTCGCCCCATATATATGATCTCTAATTAATTCCCATTATTTACATACTGACAATCATACATGTGTGTGTGTGCCCATCTCACCGATCATGCTTCACATGAACGTGCAAACTACATTTCGAGCGATCTCATCAGCATTATATATTTTGTAGAGAAAAAAACAGATCACTCTTGACTATCCCCTAGTCCAAGATGAAATATTAACGAGTTTTTGTTTAACCTGGTGTGATCGAGTCATTCATATATCAATTAATTTATCTGAATGTGATGACTAGGCTCGTGGTATATATATATACATTATATTAAGGAGTGGTGTAAATGAGTGCACCAAAAGTTCATATAACATATATATATTGTATTAAGAAAATAAATAATTCAGCGATATTGTTACGTGTGGATCATTTATTATTTATGTGTTTGGGGGATTAAACTCACTTGGAAGTGACACGCGTAACATTTGATCAATTACAGGAAATATAAAAGGTAGATGTGAAAGAGAATGAATTCGAAGGGGGTGGGAAGCACATGATGAGAGGGCAAGGAAACGGAGAATAGAAGGGAGAGGGTAGAACAGGCTTTTGGGCCACTTGGTGGAAAAAGGCACCTCTCAGTGGGAAACATGAAGTCGTACATGTTGTGTCCCCTTTTTATACTTATCGCATCACTATCTCCACTTTTTTTTTTGTTTGGGGATGCATGGGCCATCCTCCCACACAATATCTATCTTTTCTTCCAGCTTTTTCCTCAAATAATCATGATTAGGATGGCCATATACATGCATATATGTGTATTTCTAGTATGAGATGAGCGTCCAACTTTTAGATATAACAAGGAGCTCTATTCAGTGCACATTAAAAATAAGAAATGGTTGGATTTGATTGGTATAGGATATTTGTTTTAATTGATGTGGAATTGTGAGGTCAAGTGAAGGACACGAGTTGCATTGCATTACATTAGTGATCGATCGCTTATTAGAAGTTAAAAGGAAGGAAGCTGCCCACTCAATTATCTCTATTAGTTTTTTCCTTTTAAATCGAAATTATTACGATCTTAGTAATAAATGATTTTAGTCTCTTCTAGCTAGCCTTCTAATTAGTGTGTGTTTTCAGGATTCAATTCGCATTGCACTCCTTAAAAAGATGTAATCATTTACCACATCATCCATATTCAATTCATAATCGCTCGCGCACTGGTGGGACTCGGTCCAATTACTCATCCCAATACCGCTCTTTTCAGTAAAAAAAAAAACAATAATACCACTCTTTCATTATTCTCGATCTCATCATTAGTCATCCCATAGGGATTCGCCTACTTCACCCCTTTTAAACCACACTGTCCTACACTTATTTTTCCAAACTCTTTCTCTTTTTATCGTTAACTATAAGCTTCTATGCTATACCACGCTTTTCCGAAAACTAAATTATTAGCAATGCTAAATTACGGCAACTAGGTGAGTTATTCCCCTGATAAATATCATGCCCAGTACAAGGCGGCAAAGCCGCATAAAAGGCTATTTGATTCCCGATCTGTGTTAAGAGGTACTGTATTTCTATATATGGTCCTGGCCCAAACAATGGGAATAGTGTTTGTATTGCCCACTCCCAAACTAAAGCATCAAAACCACTCAACAATAATACCTTATAACTACAAAAAGTTAACATTATAAATTATAAATTCCTCAAAAAGGAATACACATTATGTTATTTCTGTTAACTATACCATTTTACCTCTCTTGTATCACTCTTCTTTATTTGATAAACCTCTCTCGTATCACTTACTATGTGACTTTAAATTTAAATAGCATCATGTTTTTGTCCAAAAAAAAAATAGCATCATGTTGCCCTATAACTTTGACTTCCGTCATTTTTTTTGGGCTCAACGATTTCCGTAATTAGATACATGTGCTATTTGAAAAATATATAAATATCATATTCATTGCTTTTTTTAAGTAATTGATATTGTTAGAGAGTAATTCTCATCCTCGTTCAAAATTATTGCATCCTTCAAGAAATGATAATTCTATAACTTAACATGAATAATGTGATTAGCATATGCACTTTTTACCCCAAACATTATCAAGTGGTATTGTTTTTACCGTGTAAATAGCTAATAAATATCAATTGTCTATCTAGGGGCACCTCATTGTTGCTGGAGATTGATTGTAAAGAGAGTCGGTGCCCAGTTTCGTGTGGAATTCATTTCATCGGAAGTTTCGTGTGAAATTGAATGAAGCAATGTGAAGCTTTTTCTCCAGCCGTCAGATGCCACGTGCGTCATCCTTTGTCGGTTGCTTCTTGTTTTTTTAGACATTGTGTAATGTGCCTTCCTTAATCCTTAACACATTATTACATTTACATATACCCTCCCATTGCTTCCGCTACTTATACTCTACTCTACTTCCCAAATAAGCATTTTCTGACTAATAATTAAATAATACCGAAAAGAAAATATCATTTATATATAAAAATTCTTAGGTGAATCGATGCACCATAGTATTTGTAATATAACAAATCATAATAAATAGGGTAAAGGTGTAAAAATGGGTCCAAACAATTTCGCGAGTAGCACATAGGGGTAAAAAGTATTTTCGGGTTCAATTTTGGGTCGGAAGAATAAATATTGGTGCAATATAGGGTACGCCGTTAATGTTGACCGACGTTGACCGTTAAACGCTGACGTGGCGGGGGAAATAAGATTTTATGCTGACGTGGCATGCTTATGTGACAATATTTTTCTGAGTGTGTGGGGCCCACATAATTAAAATTAATAAAAAAATAAAAAAAACCCCGCCACTATTTTTTATTTATTTTTATTTTTTATTAATTATGTGGCCCCCACACACTCTGAAAATATTGCCACATAAGCATGCCATGTCAGCAAAAAATCTTATTTCCCCTGCCACGTCAGCGTTTAACGGTCAACGTCGGTCAACATTAACGGTGTACCTTGTATTGCATCAATATTTATTCTTCAGACCCAGAATTGAACCCGAAAATACTTCTTCCCCCTATGTGCTCCTGGCGTAATTGTTTGGACCCATTTTTGCACCTTTATCCTAATAAATATGTGCGGTTTTATGGGTGAAATTTTTAATTTACCTTAAAATTTAAACTAACACATAAAAAATTAAATATCATGGCTTTGAGTGTTATTTTACTGTATAAATTGTATGTTTAGTCATTTATTTTTAATCAAATCTAGTTTGATTTTAAATTATGTAGTAGTTAAAATACAATATTCTTAATAAATCAAATATAAACCATTAAGATAGCTTTTAGATATTATAGACATGTCTATCTATACCTGACTGGTACCCTCGCTTTATGTGTATAGATGTAGACATGTACTAGTAATTACTCCTACAATGGTCAATGGAGTGCCATTTAAGAAAAAAAGTTACCATTACAATGGAGTGCGTGCTTAATTTGATGATGATCCTGCAAATTAATGGAGTGATGAGTGCCATTTCAATTTTTTATTTAATAGCGCATATGTATACGAGGGAAAAGCTGTAGTAAATGTTGAATAAAAACAAATTGTTTGTTATTTTAGAAAAAAAACAAAATCAAATTTGTTGTTGTGGCAAAGGAAGGGAGGGAGAGATAGTGAGTGAAGAAGATTATTAATTGTGGGGAGCAAATGCCATATTACTAACATCTTTATTACTTTTATGCCATATTACTAACATCTTTATAGCTTGAGCAACGACGCTATTTCGCCCTTCAAGTAACCACCCTGGATCACTGGACACCCTAAACTAACAATGGGTGCAATTTTACCCTTGAAGTAACCAAAGTGATCCAACTTTACCCTATGACGATTATAATGTTGACATGTGGAATTTAATGTTGACACGTGGACGACATGTGTCAACATTACACTCGCCAGATGGTAAAATTGGATCACTTTCGTTATTTCAAGGGTAAAATTGTACCTGGTGTTAGTTTAGGGTGCCAAGTAGTTCAGGGTGGTTACTTGGAGAGCAAAATAGGGTCATTACCCTTATACTCCCTCTGGTCCCTAATGTAAGAGCCCAAAATTTGAATGGTTTTGGTCCCTAATGTAAGAGCTCACCCCATATTCTCTCCTCATTTAATGCATTTTTTCCTACTTTACCCCTAACTCTCTTTCATATTTATTAATGTTTATGTATTTCTCTCTCTTAAAAGTACCATAATAAATATGGACAATTTTGGAAAAGAAGCATTAACTCCAGACACCCAACTAACATTCACATGTTTTCTTAAGAAGCGTTTTTTTGACGGCTAGCTCTTACATTAGGGACCGGAGGGAGTAGCTTTTATGGGACATAAGCAGTGCCTTTTATGGGATTTTATCATCATATATGCTCATCATTTCTAGGAGAAATGAGATCTCGTAATCAGTTCACATCGTTAAATTGTTAGTTCGAACAAATTGATAGCTAGATTTATTTTAATTCAATACTCACATTTTAAATTACTTTATTTTTATTTATGTACAATGTGAACTAAAGAAATATCATAACTATTATTTATTATAAAAATGAATACTTTTTAAAATCAATAAATTACAAATTTTAAATGTGAATTATTGAGATCAAGAGGTATAGATATCTTACTATAACGATGAGAAAATAATTTCTCATTATTGTGAATTTGTAATGATCATAAAACATTAACTCGCCTTTTATCCCCAACTTAGAAGTAAAACTTGCTAGATTAGATTCCAACACATGTATAGAGAGCAATAATGAAATGCCTTTAGAATTATATATATATATATATGTGTGTGTGTATATATATATATATATATATATATATATATATATATATATATATATATATATATATATACTACACATGATGAACCTTTTAAGAATCAACGTGGTGGTGATTGTTCTCAGACTTTAGAACAACCATTATTATTAGGTGTGGGCACCTCAAGACATACCGCCTGCATTTAATTCCACCCGATTTTATTTCCTCGTGATCATATGGAGAACCTTGTGATGGTGGAGGGAGGGAGAGATTAAAAGGACCTGACCTTGAAAAATAAAGGCATCAAATTGATGATACAATTGATACTTGAGCAATTTTATCTAGGGAAATTTGCAGTTTAGTCCCTGGTAAGGGAAATTAATACTGGAAGGTCCCAATACATTCCAAAATAATTATAAAGTCTCAGGGGCCCTTTCCTGCAATTGTTTGCTTATCTTCAATTACCATTTTGCCCTCATAAGATGAAAGCATAGTCCCCCTGTAGGGACAAGTGAGATGGCAACCATCTTTAATGAGGGCAAAATGGTCATTGAAGTTAAGCAAACAATTGCAGGAAAGGGCCCCTGAGACTTTATAATTATTTTGGAATGTATTGGTACCTTCCAGTATTAATTTCCCTTACCAGGGACTAAACTGCAAATCCCCTTTTATCTATTGATGAGTACAGTGAGAGGATTACGGGCCATGGTATTGTGTTTGCTCCGCATTGTGGAAATTTTAATGGGAAGACAATAACTTGCCTGAAAACATGGGAGAAGCCTATACTATCCACTAAAGATATCTTCTTTTATTTACTTACCTCTTGAGCTGTGAAAATTTTTTGTATTTTTGAGATATGTACAAATAGATCATATATACATCCACACAAAATTGAGACTATAAGGTGGAAATAGATATTTTACTTTGTGAAGTGACAAGGTTTAAAATGCTGCAAAAAAGTTTTCTTTTAGATGAATGCGTGAGAGTTTGTGTATATAAAACCTATTTGTTTAAAAATTAAAAAGCAAAAGAAGCCTTAAATGCCTACACATTTCAATGTCCATGTAGTTTTAAATTAGAATTTGACATTAGAATTTCATCATTAGGGATGCTCTAGATGCCAATCACCAAATCTGAAAAAAAAAATGTACACACACACATCGACAAAGAGGAGTTTTCCTTGACCTAGCTATATGTAACATGAGCACTTGAATTAATCTCAGGTGGGCATTTTTTTGTCCGATCTGATGGCTTAAACTGTTTATCTCCAACTATGAATCTCCCCATCTTCATTAGTTAAATTAAAAATTTTAAACCCTTTGTTAAGAAAAGATCTGTTTTATTAAACCTGATCCTGTAGTTTGGTCCTTGCGGACATACAGGGAGGAAGCTCCATCCATCTTTTTCTATTTCAACAACTTCTGAATTGTTAGCCTCTCCGACAAGCAAACTATCTTTGGAGCTTACCTCAAAACCAATACCCAGACTGAATTTACCATTTTCCCTGGAATCTCTCTCGTTGTGTCATGTGTGTATTCTCCATTTATTATTATAATTTTAATTTTAATTTTAATTGGTAGATATGTAGTTGAGGGGTCCATTCTTAGCGTACTTCACATGTTTGGTATAACGTCAGACAACCGTAGAACATCAAAGTCAGCCCCCCCAAAATTACAAGAATTTCGCGCCAGATCCCCGATTGTATTTCGAAGGAAAAAAAGAGTCAAATATTCGTCTCTTGATGTTAGATCATTTGCAAGCAGCCATGCACCCTATTTTTGAAGAAGTGAAAAAAATATTGCGGAACGACTGCCTTCCAGAATCTAGTGTTCTATTCGACAAATGTTACCGCGTCTACACGTCATACTTAATACTCCAGTAAATATAAAAAGCAGGGGCAGGGTAACTAAAACCCGTAAAAATAATGCATTTTTAAAATAGAAGTGTATTTGTGGATGAGGGTCATCAGGTGTGTTTGAATTTTGGAAGGAAGCAACTGGAAATTGGAACACCCCCGTTGCCGCCCTCGTCCCACTCCCACACGCGCCCATTTTTACATTCTTGCATAGACTCTCCTCCCTCCCCAACCATATCAATTATCATATCAGCCACTCTATAAATAAAACACCAATTTGTTTTTTTGGCCGGAAAAACACCAATTTAATTACGCATATAATAACTCTGTACCTTACGTATTATTGAATAAAGTCCCCAATAAAAAAAAGGTGGGGCAGATTGTGAGGTTGCAACCAAAGCAACAGTGGGTCATCCGTCATCACATCCTCCCCATTTGGCATTGAGGTCAAGCGCATGTGTTCTCAGACACTGACAGCTCTTTGCTTCTCAATCATGCAATATTTTCATTTTTCATTACATTACCAATTTACCCACCTCCCTCCATTATACCCCCACCCCACCTCCATATATTTATAACTTCCCTTTTCCTTCCTTTTCCATTCCTCCTTTGTCTTATTTCTTCTTAATTAATAATCCCGTTTTTATTAATTCTCCTCTATGCCTAAATATAAAACATAAGACCTGTTTAGAAAACTCAAGAAAATAAAATAAGTTATTTATAAATTGATTAGTCTAATTTTTTCTTTTAAATTAATTTATTAGACCTGTAAACTAATATATAATCTAAAAAATATATCAAATATGCCAAGTTAACTAACATATTTTTAATCCTTAATTACTAAAAAAAGGTTATTTAAATCTTATACAAGAGCATAGATAGATAGAGAGTACTATTCCATAAATAAATAAATAAACTCAAATAACTTCTGTCTGAACTCCCTATCACCCTTCCTCCCAAATCAAATCTCTTCTTTTTTTTTCGTGGCATCACCAGAGTGATGCATTTTGAATCTCCAGTGAAGAAATGGCAAATCTGGTCCCTGGAGTTCTTCTCAAGCTTCTACAGCACATGAACACCGACGTGAAAGTGGCCGGCGAGCACAGGTCATCTCTACTCCAAGTCGTGAGCATAGTTCCCGCCCTCGCCGGCGGCGACCTCTTCCCAAACCAAGGCTTCTACCTCAAAGTCTCCGACTCCTCTCACGCCACCTACGTCTCCCTCCCTGACCAACACGACGATCTCATCCTCAGCGACAAAATCCAGCTCGGCCAGTTCATCTTCGTCGACCGCCTCGAAGCCTCTTCTCCGGTCCCCATCCTACGTGGCGTCCGGCCCGTCCCCGGCCGCCACGCCTGCGTCGGAACTCCCGAGGACATAGTCGCCACTCACTCGCCCAATTTCCTCAGATCCAAATCTCCAAAAAAGGAGAAATCTAGAGAAGACAATCAATCGGAGAAGGAGAAAAGGAGTTCGGTTTTTAGTAAGGTGAAGAATCAGCCGACGAAGTTAGGGTTAAAAGTGGAAGTGAAAAAGGAGGGATTAGCGAGATTAAAGTCGTTGAATTCGAGGTCGATTCCTTCGTCGCCGACGAGCTGTTATTCGCTGCCGTCGTCGTTTGAGAAATTCGCGAATGGAGTGAAGCAGCAGGCGAAGATTAAGGCGGGAAATGTGGAGGCGGGAAAGGCAATTCGTAGTAATAGTCCTATGGGGAAGAAAATTGGGGTAGGGAACCCTATTAAGAGCTTGGTTCAAGGCATGGAGTTTGGGGCTAAGGCCCTACGTAAAAGCTGGGAAGGCAATTTGGACATTAAGAATAGAGATAGAGATCATTCTAAATTGAGGGGTGCCACTGCCAAGTGTGATCCTAAGCATGATGTTCCTAGTTCTGTAAGTTTATTCATAAATTTGACTTTTTTTGACCAACTCTACATTCTCTAACAACTGTTTTATTGGATTTGGCTGTTTTTAGGCTCCGAGGAAAAGCACATCTAGTGAGAGATTGCCAAGTAAAGAGGATGGTAAGGCTCAGGGGAGTTCAAAGATTTCTAAGGCTCAAACTTCTGTGAAGAAGGTTGTTGCTAATGGGAGCCCAGAGAGCCAAGAGAAGTTAAGTAAACCGAGAATTTCGGTGGGAAAGAAATCGTCTGAATTGTCTGCCAATGGGCTGCCGGGGAACTTGGTAAAAGTTCCTATTAGTAGTAAGAAAGTGACGGAAGCAAGTGTTCATTGGGCATCACTCCCATCGTCCCTTGCAAAACTAGGCAAGGTATATTCCTTCACAACTTCCATCCATTGCGATTTTACATTCACATGTATGACTTTGTTTCTATGATAAATAGTTTTTTGAAGGACCATAGTTATCAATTGTGTGATCACTCTTACCATTTGGTCCAGTGGCGTCTCTTGTAAGGGCAAGTTGGGAGGTGTGAGTCAATGCTAATGGGACAAATTTAATCGGGTGCTTATTTATGACTTGCCAATGAATAATTATTACTTCATTTTAGTGTTCTGAGTCTTCACAGAGCATAGTAAATTTAAATTAATTCCATTGTCCCTGTCTTTTGTGCCACATATGTATCCGCTGAATGTACAGTCAGTCATAGGAATGTCTGGCTTATTGAATCTTTATTTCCAGAGAATCCTGTATATTTATTTCACGTATTTATCACAGGAAGTTATGAGGCAGAGAGATGCAGCACAGATGGCAGCAATTGAAGCCATGCAGGAGGCTTCTGCTGCTGAGAGTTTGCTTCAATGTCTAAGGTATAAATATTTTAATGCATTATTTAGAAATTAAATGCCTAATAATTCTTTTTGGCTGCTAAAGTGCTTCTATTTGATGTTTCTGATTTTTAAATAAAGATTGGATCGTAGACTGCTTAGGCATAAATGTTGTAATGTGAAACCAAAAAAAATATATTGATTGCATATCTAGCTGTGATTTGCTAGTGAATATTTCTCCTAGATTAGCAAAGCGATCCAGAATGCATGCTGGATTATCTTCATTTTCACAAATTTATATTTGACATTATTTCTGCAATATGTGTCATCTATGCTGGATTATCTTCAATTAGCAAAGGGGGACTATTATATGTTGGGTCCAAGCCTATCTGTGGTTAGTCGTCTTTGCTTTTGTGCATTTTGATCCTACATAAAAAGTGGAGTATATGATAACGGTAACATACAGATCCCAAATGTGGCAGATTAGTACTTTTTTGTGCATTGCTGTAGTATTTTCTCTCATGATTAATGGCATTGCATGTGGAACAAGGCATACGTAAGATGAGAGCAATGATGGGGCGGTTTATAATGGAAATAAAGTCAAGGAAATGTGATATGAAGATACAAAGTTTAACTAAAGTAGGATTGCCAATAGGAGGATAACCAATGCTTTGCAAAAATAAAAAAAAGGCAAGTTAATGGATTCATGGAGTAGAACGGTAGATGAGATCCTTCAATGTGAATGTGAACCATCCTCATCTGAGTTCAGAGGAGACTTCTGAAATAATTTCATACTGGTTGAAGTCAATATATACATTTGCGTTGTTATTATCACATTAAGCAGTAGAGGAACTGGTAGTGGGTTTAAGCTTTCTGACGTTTTGTTTTTCCTGATGCCTTTGCAATATTTCTGGCAGTATATACTCTGACCTAAGCAATTCTGCTAAGGAACACAACCCGCAGCCTGCAGTAGAGCAGTTTTTGAGTCTTCGTGCAAGCCTAAATGGTGCTCGTGTAGTTGCTGACTCCCTATCAAAAACCATTCCTGATGGTTCATCCACAGATATGGAAGAAGCACTAAAAGTAACATTAGAGAGGCAAAAACATGCATCTTCCTGGGTTCAGGCTGCCTTAGCCACCAATTTATCATCCTTTGCAGTGTTTACTAGAGAACCTCAATCATCCAAGCTTCCAGCTTCAAGTAATGGTCAACATCAAAAGACTATCCATGGAACTCAGCCCATGGTAATTCTAGAGAAAGCCAGTGAGGACACTTCTTCAAAACTGCAGGTAAAAACCCGTTCAGTGGCCAATTCTAAACATGCCTCTCAAGGAACTCCTCGGCGATCAAGTGATAGTTTAGCAAATGGACAAAAGCAGCTAGCTCAACCGCCTCAACCTTGGGTTAAGGGAAATGGGCTTGATGAAGTGGTAAATTTAGCTGAAATGTTACAATCACGATCCAGAGACTGGTTTTTGGGATTTATTGAGAGATTCTTGGATACTGAAGGGGAGACAACCCTGTCAGATAATGGCCAAATAGCTGGCATGCTATCTCAGCTTAAGAGTGTAAATGATTGGTTAGATGAGATAGGGTCTGACAAGAATGAGGAAGAAGCATGCCAGATATCAACAGAGACCGTCGATCGATTGAGGAAGAAAATATATGAATATCTTCTAACACATGTTGAATCCGCGGCAGCTGCACTTAGTGGTGGTACACAATCATCACCTCGGGTCCAAGCAACAGAGACTAAATCAAAAAGGTAAAAAGTAGGTAGATACCTTAGCTGAAAGATGGATTGTTAGGATGGAGGGGATGTGGAGCTAGTCCCCCCACCCGACCCCACAAGAAAAGAAAAAGAGGGAAAAAGTTTGTTTTCCTTATCTTTTTGTACATAAATTATTTCTCCATTTGTTCGAGGTATAGGTGGAGTGGTAAATTATTTATCAGAGGAAGGATGTGCTGTGAACTGCGAATAATTTTACCCCATTTGTCTAATTATTGTTCAGTTAAGTTATAGGAATGAAAATATAAGCAATGCTGGTGTTTATTCGGTTATGGTGTCTGTCCACTCTAGTTACAGGCTCAACATAATATTGTAATCTAGGCATAAGTTGTGCAGAATAATAAGGAATCTAAATGCAGTTAAAGGTTTCAACAAGTTGTTGGATATATATAAAACTGCGCCTGCGGTTTCATTTTGAAATACAAAGAAGTATGGGTGAGTTTTTGGTTGGATTTATTTTGTCCAAATAATACTTATTTTGAAAAAAATTAAATTACTGTATTTTAAGAAGTGTGTTTGTTTGGTTGGACTTAGTTTGGCCAAATAAACTACTTATTTTGAAAAAGTAGCTTATTTTAAGAAGATTGTGTTTTTGAGATGTTTAATTAGACTTATTTTTCTAATTGACTTATTTAAATTAAGTAGCTTAATTCATAAGTAGTTTATAATGTGAACCTCACAAATTCTAACTTATTTTACACACCCAACCACAATTAATCTATGCATAACAATATGACTTTTGGGAAAAAAGTCATTCTTTTCAAAATTAATTCAAACATAAATTTCATTACACAATTAAACCCATTTTCAAACACTTCAAAAAAGTAAGTCAACTTAAAAATAAGTCACTTCCCATAAGTCCAGTCAAACACATTTAGTGGATCCAAGGTTACACTACAAATTTCGTGGCCAGAACCCCCTCCAAATTGATAGATGAACTCTCAGACCAACTCTGGAAACAGATAATAAGGATTTCTTCCAATGGCTATAACCAATCAATATATATTGTAGTAGCCCCCGTACCATCCCACCACGTGTCATCACTACAGCAACTTCCCAAAAGATAATATTTGTATCACATGTATTTGTATGCAACAGCTTCCCAAAAGACTATTCCTATTCCACGTGTCTTGTAATATGAATTTGATTATTAACCACAAATTAATTTCTTATAACCACAAATTAATTTCTTTCAATTGCTTTAAAAATTGTTTATAACGTACAAAAATAATGCCTACTATATATCCTATGTATAAAATAATATATATATATATATATATATATATATATATATATATATTTTGATACATTGATATGTTTTGGTAGTTCATTCCGGTTTACTTCCATGCACATAGTTTTTTATATTATACATATTCTTGAGGGTTGATTATGTAAAGCAATTTCTTATGCGGGCAATGGTGAATATAATTGTGGAATGGTGAAAACAACTGATATTGGTTTATTTGAATCAGCATTCATTTCTCTTCTGGACATCCCTAATGACATGCTATTGGAGATAATGAGCAGAGTTGAACGTGATTCATATATAAGTTTTGTACGTGCTAAGTCTACGTGTAAGTTGTTAAAAAGCATTGGAGAAGAAGTTTCTACTTTGAATCATACCTCACTACATCAATAACCACTGATTATTGATGAAGAATATTTCTATCCTTTTTGGTCCCATCGAAAATGCTTTTGTTGCTTATCTTTGTACTCTTTATCTTTCTAGAAGTTTTTATTTTAATCTTTAAGTTTATGTTGTTTAGTGTTGAAGTTTTATCTTCCTTGTCCTTTCAGTTGTTAATCAAATAATTGAGATGTTGTCACTTTTAATATAGTGTGAAACTTTTGTGTTCAGTGTTATCTGAAATTTACAATTAATATATAAAAAAATAAGAAATTATGGTGCTTAAAAAACACCATTTTTATTCTTTATTCTTTAATTAATTAATATTGCTCTACGTAACAATATTACAACAACGAAAAAGACAACGAAGCTTAATTTAACTAAGTTTAACTAATTGAAGAAATTTCATTTTATCCATAATTAAATTGAAAAATATACTATCATTCATTTATTTTTTTACCATTAATATCGTTCATTTTAAAATTTAATTCAATACCATCAAGTTATGAATACTTATCTATACATAATTTTAATGAAATAAAATTATGTTTTTACAAATATATGTACAAATAGTTTAAAAAGGTACATGCAATTATATTCATTTATGTTTATTAAATAAAACTAAATACAAATGATTTTACAAAAAGTGTTAGTTATAAAAATTCAAATTCAAATATATGTACAAATAGTTTAAAAAGGTACATGCAATTATATTCATGTACAAAAATTGACGGTTATAAAAATTCAAATTCAAATTATAATTTAAAATTTTGATAATTCATCCCAACAGACCATTATTAATCTTGAACATTTTAAGTAATATTAAAATTATCATTAAATTATTATTTATGCAAATTAAGGAATAGAACAATCAGTGTCATGTTGAATTATTTTGTGTGGATTAAAAACAATAGTAAGGGTTATTTTGTTGTAATTCAACGGGAGAGAGAAATGAGCGGACAAAAAAATGTGCATGTGTGTGTCATGTTGCATGCAACTCTATCACCACGTGGCTACATCAGACAACACCTGGCCTCTCACCTGGCCATGAGTTTTGGATGTGCATCTCCCACCTTAATTATTCACACTTAAGATTACCCTTATGTATATCATTATATGTATTTATTTCTAATTATTTATCATTATTATATGTATTTATTGCTAATTATCAATATATGTTATGGGTATAACGTAATTCCTTTAAATACTTTTAATCACAATAACACCTATTCAGTTACGTTACCTTAATCTAATGTTCTACATTTAATTTAATAAGGAACTAAGTAAATACAATTTTAACTCACCTAAACAAAAGTAACGTCCCATAGCATTTGTACGACCATTAACTACGTTATTGAAATCCACCAATAACTATTATCAAAATATGAAAATCAATTATCAATTATGAAAGGAATTAATCAAAATAATAATAAAAAAAATAATAATTGATGTAGCGCCCGAAAAATTAATTAAATTAAAAATATAAAAATGGAGCCGCCACCAAAATTTAAAAAAAAAAAGATATTTTAGAAAACCTTTTAAAATAATAAAAAAAATAAAAATAGGGTTGGGAGTCGATTGTGCGTGAAAAAGGTGTTAGACACCCCACAGCACCCGTTCAAGAGAACGGTTACCCTAAGTTAGTTATTTAAAAGTAAATATGACCTTAATTTTAATTTTACTTTAAATTATCTAGAGAAATCAATATATACAAATAAAAATAAAAATAAAACAAAAAAAGGGAAAAAATAATGTTTACATTTTTGGACTTGACCTAGGGCCTACGTGGATCAAAGCCCACGTAGTTCGGGGTAGAAATGTGTTTCACTTGATTTGTGTTTTTTTAGGAAAATGATTTTTTTGATTTTTGAAATAAAGTTTTATATTTGGTTGGTGTTTTTTATTCAAGAAAAGCCCATAGTTTATTAGAAAATATATTTCTTGAAATGTGTTGGATTAAACTTCCTGAGGAGATTTAATATCTCTCACGGAAGAATAATCATTCATGATTGAGGAGGTTGTAAAAACATTCACACAACATGAACATACCATTTTGAAAATAATTTAATCATTTTTTTTGACAAATGTTTTACTTTTATTGGAGTTGATTTATTTGAGAAAAAAGAAATTATTCACAATAATGTACCAAGCAATGATCAAATATCAACATGGTAGAAGAAGGAGATAGGGAGAATTCATACTTTTAGATGCATACAAGTGTGTGTAACATGTGTAGCGTCTTTTCTAATATTCTTCTCTCTAGAGCCTCTTACGGCCTCTTTTCTTTGCTCTCAAAACCTAGACTTTTTTCTCTCAAAAACTAACTCCTCTTCAAAAAAAAAAATGATCCCAAAATCATCTCCACTAGAAAACCTAGCCTCTCCACCAAAGAAAAAAAAATGATCCCTCTACTATGCTCTCTTGCACTAACTTATATAGGCCACCACTCTAGGGTTTACCTCTTTAATTCATTTATGTGATCAATCAAATTATCATGATGATAATTCAATCAAATTTGATGAGTGCATCATTATTTTCTTTCATTATCTTATTCCTTTCAAAACTTTCCTATTTATCACAATCAAATCAAATTTATATTGATTACCCACATTATTGTGATTATAATTTGTTTCCATTTTATTTCCTAATTCAAATCATCATATTTGACTCATACAATTTGAATTATGCTTGTCTTACAAGAAAGAAATCAAGAGAGCATATCTTTATTATTTTTTATTTTTTATTTATTTTTTCCATTTTTTACTTTTTTTATATTTTTTAAATTTAGTGGGGTCCGGACAAAATAGGGTGTTTACAATTGATAGTGTGAGTGGTTATAGAAATGTAACACATATGTTATCAAAAAGACAATAATAACATAATAATTGGTAATGTGAGTGGTTATATAAAATTGACCCATATATTACTCATACTTTAAATAAGAAATAAATAAATACTCGTCCTTTTTTTTATGAGGAGTATAAATACTCATACTTACTAGCACTATAAATAGACATGATCCAAATGGTATGATATACCTATCTGACATGGTGAGAAAGTTAGTCTACTAACAAAAAAGAGATGGAAAAAACCACTCTTAGTGGGTTATACACTAAAAAGGAAACCTGGACTATCACGGTTTAAGTAATGAGAAAATGGGAAGTTTGTAGGAAAATACCACCATTTTCAGCATGGAAACTATCCTTCATGTTGCTAGATGAAGAGGTATCTATTGTTTCATTATACTTTTGCACCCACATTTTTACAATTGCCATTAAATATCTTCAATTCCAATTTTAATTATAATATAATTCTCATTGAAATTAAAGACAAATGAAAATTGTGAAGAACTGGAAGAACTATATGATACTGAATTCCTCAACACTAATAATTCTTCAGGAGTAGTTCCACCTCACAAGCTTGAACTGAAGATTGGAGTGCCAATAATGTTGATCAAAAATATTGACCAAGTCGCATGACTATACTGGGAAAACATTTCATCAAGGCAATAGCACTGAACGGGACCAGCATTGGAAATGAGGCGTCAATTTCCAATCATACCTTCGTTTGCAATGACAATTAATAAAAGCCACGGACAATCAATGTATAATGTTGGCTTATACTTGTCCAACCGAGTCTTCTCACATGGTCAACTCTATGTTGCATTATCAAGAGTCAAATCAATTGAGGGTTTGAAGGTTCTCATAATTGACAAAGACAAGCACACAACAAATATAAACACAAATGTTGTATACACAGAAACATTCTAAAATATTATTCATACCAAATATATTTACATATTATATTTAAATGCTTATCTCATCATAAATACATTCTTTTCACAGTTAAAAATAAAACATACATACTAAATTATTCATATTTGCAGGTAATATTGGAGATGGAAGATACAACAACCATACGGTGTAATATCCCAAGTCCACCTTCATCAATGTGCATAGCCAATGGTTATTCCTTGAAAGACTCATCAACAGATAAAAAAAACAACTATTTAATCAATTCAAATGACACTACTAGGGCGTAGCACGGGGTCATTTCCTAGTTGTTGCTAACAAAACCAAAGTAGCGCCAAACATGATCTTGTTCAAAGTGACTTCAAACTTGAAAAGTGAATGCACAGCACATCATCATAACAAAAAGTGGAGAGGAACGATGATTTTACTTGGTACACGTCTGTTAGTTGATGTTCATTCTTCATTTGTTTCTACTGCTCTTGCTTTCTCCAAGTCGTTTACTTTGCTCTTTCATTCGCTTCATGTTCTTTAACTCTTCGCCTCAAAAGTGATGAAAAGTAAGAACAGTTTCTCTCATTCTGGTTTCTTCTCTTTTTTCACTGCATCTCTTTTCGCTCAACCGTTATAGGAGTACTTGTTAGACATGTCATACTCGTGACCTTATTCGGACACTTTTTACTTGATATGAATATCCTATACTAACATGTTCTAAAAAAAAAAAGTCTACTACCAGCTATACGATAATTGTTCGGACCTGATAATAAACAAAAAGTTAATTAGTATTATTAACAGAATTTAGCGAAGATTCATGATAAAGAAGGGGTGTACTGACATGTGGAGTGGTCAGATGTTTAGCTGTTTATGTGGTGGGCCACAGATTCATTGATGAAAATAACATTAACAATAGCAACAGCATTGAACACAATCATTTCTCCTTCTCAAAGATCACTGCTACTCCCTTCCTTCCATTTTCCTCCACAAAAACACAGCCCCTCTCCTTTCATATCTTCTTATATTGCAATTTATTATCCACAAATAATCCAAAACTTGTTTTCCCTCTATTCGGTTTTACATTTCGTTTCCCTTTTCAAGCGCCAAATTAATTCCATTTCCATCAATATCCGATACAAGGCATGATGGAAGAGAAAAAAAAAATATGTTACTCACGTATTGTAAGGCATAGCATGAGGGAAGGGAAAAATATGATCAGCCGTCTAAGCATTGCGATATCTAAATTTACGGGTTATGATAGTATGAAATGCGCAAAAAACAATTAATATGTAAAATCAAATGAATTGGATCCAAATTAATTCTTATTTTGGTACATTTGAAGTTCACAGTATGAGTGTGTGATTGAAATATAATATGTACATAACCGATATTTGCAAGGATTGACAACAATACATTGTTCATTTCCCGTGGACAAGGCCTATTCTTTCATCTCAAAGCTATTTTTCCCTTAAAATAATATTTAGAGAATAAATAACTATTGCCATATTTCCTTTTATTTCCCTATTGTCTGACTCTCGTTTAATTTTTGAAGAGATCACTTCGCTTGTTAAATATAAGAACCGAAGGATAACAAGAAAAGGAAAGCTTACATCTTAGTATTTTCAGGGGAAAATGATATAAAGCTTGCCTCATAAACATCATATTTTCAGGAAAAAAACATAAATAATAGTGCTATCACAAATATTCTGAAAATCTAAAAAGTTGTAATTTTCGCATGTCATGGATACTGCATTACATCATATACTAAAATGTATGGTTGAGAAAAATCAGACCGAAATCTCGTCTTGAAATCCGATCCAAGCGTTAATATGAAAAAAAGAAACTCATCAAGTTCACAATTAGCTCGTGAGATGTTGTACCTATTGTGCATATGATCTACGATGACACTAACGTTTAAATTTGTCCATGTGGTATGGACTCATTCACGTGTATAGCACTAATGCCATTGCCATCGAGTATAATATTTTCTTGGCACCAAAGAAAACACGCAGTCTCGCCCACACATTATTAAGATGAAAATGAGATATATATATTTATCCCTATACTAGATATGAATTTACTGTTAGGCATTCAGCTAAAGATGGATGGAAATTACACGGATTATAATAGATTAGTCTTTCTTAATATTATTATTATACTTATTTACAAACAATTAACATATATATCAATATCTATACGTCGTTGGTTTCATGCATTTTGTTAACATTTTGTATAACGAGTTGAACCTTCTGTGAATATTTTCTTTAATGAAGCAAATTGCTAAGTGATCAGGTTATTGGCTCTAGATTTTATTGGTCAATTTTAAAAGGCCACTATTTTTGAAATATATATTATTTGGAAATAAAACTAGTGAATAATTTTTTAAAAGTGCTTTTAGCATTCAACATTCAGCGTAACATTTTTCATAGAGCATAATTTATTTTTTAGTTTAGTGAAAATTTTAGGAAAGAGGTTAGACTCAGCTCACACATAAGTGCATGTCACTAGATGCTTAACGGCTTAGTCTAACCTAGCTTTATAGATTAAACAAAAAGACCTCATTTGAATCCTAAATATAAGACATATTTATTTTTTTAGTCAAAGAAAACAAAAGACATATTTAGATCTAAATTCATCTCTCAAAATAGATTTTATATTTAGCACGGGAAATATTTTTGGGGTAACCAATCTACGCACAAGAGATGTCTTTCAAAATACAGAAATTTGAGCCACAAAGTAACACTCCTCAAACATTGAACACGAGCCAAGTGGTTTGCACACTAGGCACTAGCCAAGTGGCAATACATTATCACCCTTGGATAGTTGAAAGAATGGATATTGGATTTTTTCGTGGATTTTACTATTGAGTAAATGATTGATGATTGATTAATGTGGATAGAGGTCCCTTGAGATAGTGCAAGACTCAAAAATAAATGATGAATAATGAAAATTGTATACGTGGCATGAACAATAAGAGTAATAGCCGCGGGAAGCACGAATATTGTCATAAAAGAACTCATCGCAAGGTGAAAATGAAACAATTAGTAATTGTGGTGACTGCTAAGGCAATTATTCATTTACGTAATTGTAATTGTAATTGTAATTGTAATTATAATGATACTCGTAATTACTAATGTCTAACTAGTAGAGTGTGGGTGAGCCTACCAATCCATTTTAGCAAGTAGGAAGTAGCAACTGCAACCACATCATCATAATTCATTCATCGGTGACAACTCACATCCCACCTTCCTTCTTTTTTCTTTTACCCTCTCTCTCTCTCTCTTGCAGGCAGGCAGGCAGGCAGGCAGGCAGGCAGGCCATGGTGCCACGCTTTCTCCCCAAGGCCTCCTCTTCCGCCACTGCCATGGCCTCCTTCCCCTCCTCTAGGGTTTCTCCTCCTCCCTCCCTCCCTCCTCCTTTCCCAATTCCTACTGCACTCTTTCCTAATTCCCATTCATATATATCCCTGTCTTCTTTTGTAATTGTAGGTGAAAAGTGGCTTCTGCGTGTGGCCCAATCTCAGGCAACTCTGCTTCCGAAAAACTCTCCTCTACGGCTTCATGCGCCTCTTCTCCACTCCACTCAAGACACTACGCGGAGCCTCTCGATCTCTCCGAGTCCATCAATTCTGCAGTGTAGTTAACATGTCTTCCTCTCTCCAAATCGAATTGGTCAGCGCTCAGATTTCTTTGAATCACTAACATTTCTGAATCAATTAGCTTCAAGAGTTGTTAACAATACTGACGTGCCATTTTCAGGTGCCGTGCCTGCGGGACAATTATGCGTATCTGTTGCATGATGTGGATACGGGCACCGTTGGTGTCGTGGATCCTTCTGAGGCTGTGCCTGTGATTGATGCTTTGACCAAGACAAAACGTAATTTGACTTACATTCTCAACACTCATCATCATCATGATCACACTGGTGGCAATGTAGAGCTGAAAGCACGGTATGGAGCTAAGGTATGGCCTTTTTACATTGCTCCATACCTTTATTTATTATTAACTTTTATATTTTTTTATTGTAATATGAACATCATCTAATACCTTACCCAGTTTTACACCACCAGGGATTTAGGCATTTATCTCCAATTAATAAATGATAACCATATCTGTGAAAGTACCTTGTTTCAGATTTGGCTGTATTAGTTATTCTTATTGTTGAAGCTGTTGTGACTGATGAAGCATTGGAATTGCTGATTGTTAGTATTATTTTTTAGATTGTAAGGTGTGATTGTGTTTGAGTTTATATTTCTATGGTATGCCTAGTTAAGCCAAACTTAAGATTTGCTGGAACATTGCCATGAGTATTCTTTTCCTTACTCCTTCATGCATACTTTTCTTCTGTTGCCTTTTAGGTGATTGGTGCGGGAGTTGACAAGGACAGAATTCCTGGTATTGACATTCATTTGAATGACGGAGATAAGTGGATGTTTGCAGGCCATGAGGTGCATGTAATGGAGACACCTGGTCATACCCGAGGTCACATTCTTTGCCTATTTGAATTAGCAGATTTCCTTCCTTAAGGTTGATCTGTCTTAGTTTTAAGTCAGAATTAACTGATGAAAACCAGTTCAATCGGTTCTTAGCTGGCTCTTTTTAGTTTATGGCCTTTGGGAATGAAATGGCACCATATAGTCTCCAATTATTCTCTTTTCACTCATGAATTCAATGATATATAGTATATTTGTTCCATCAAATGGCGTACTCTAATTGACCTTTAATTTACGGACTAACTATAGAATTGAGTAAAAAGGTTAGTGCTTCAGGTTATATATGATTCTTAGTTTTGTCTGCTATTTTAATGATTCTATCCTCGTTAGTGCTTCAGGTTTTATATGTTATTCATGGTTAACCAATTTCTTAAAGTAATATACTTTCACAGAATCCCACATATTAACTTCCTTTGAATTATCTGAACTCCACTCTAGTAGTTATAATACTATGGTTTGGCTAGGACCTTTCAATGACGGTGTCTGATTTATTGCTTAGGGTAATGTCAGGCTATTTCTTTAACATGCCTAAATGCCATTCCTTTGTATGATTTTTGTTTCTTCAACGAGCTGATCCCCATTTTATGAAATTATGATATATTTATGCTGAATGCAGGTCACATAAGCTTCTATTTTCCTGGATCTGGTGCAATTTTTACTGGGGACACTTTGTTCAGCTTATCATGTGGCAAGCTCTTTGAAGGAACCCCTGAGCAGGTTGATGTGAATAGCATTTATTTGTCCTTCTCTTGGTGTTTGAGAAATATATCTTAAGTTATAAGTGGCTTTATCTCCTGAATGTCTTTATTGCATGTGCTTGTTCTTTCATCCCTTGGCCAAAAGCACTTAGAGATCCTGCTAAGGACTTTGTTACTTGAATCATGGTTTTGCGAATAGTAGAGGAATTTATTATACTGTGAGGAGAACATTAATACAATGATTTATAATTTTTAATTAAAAACTTGTATAAAATATGTTAAGAGATTGTTTTAGGTTTATTTACTATAAGAGATGCTATTCTGTTATCCACACACTTGTTGCTTAGGTTGTAGACATATAAACTAAGTTTGTTGCTAGTATAATGTGCAGTGAGCCCATAGATAACTGTTTCTATTCTGTGTTCTGTGATTTTCAGGAGTTACAGAGTTGTTACATTTGGAGTGATTGTACTAACATCGTTCCTATTTTCAATTGATTGTGTGTTTTTTAGTATGCATAAGATGAAAATTCAGCATGTGATTGTTAGATATGTTGTTGCTGTGTGAAGTTGTATGGTTATAAACTTGAGTTTTGGCTCTTTTTTGTGGTGTCAAAATCAGGTGCTTGATTACCTTGTAATGTTGATATTTGTTTTCAATTGTGGAGAATTTTAATTTTCATTAACTGTGCCACAGATGTTTTCTTCTCTGAGAAAGATCATGTCATTGCCAGACGATACAAATATATACTGTGGTCACGAATACACCTTGGTTAGTTTCTTGAATCACACACCCTCAAGCTTCAATCTTGTTTAACTATTTTAGTCTCGAGCATTATGGCCTTGACTCTTTTGAGATTTTACAGAGTAATTCAAAGTTTGCGTTGTCTATAGAACCATCGAACAAACAACTTTATTCCTATGCTGCCCATGTAGCCCACCTTCGGAGTAAGGGTTTGCCCACGGTAATTTTCAGAGCTTTCTTCAACTTTGTAGCACGTCCTTTCTTCACCCCTACCCCTGCTTTTTTTATTCTCTCCTGATAATTAATAATTTGAAATTCCTGACAATAAGGGTCAATAGTTAAGTTAAGGAACAATGAACAGGACTAGTGAAATCAATCATTGGTTGACCCCCATGGTAATTTTGTTTAGCCCTAAAACAATGATAGGAAGTTCTGAATTATCCTTCATTTTCTTCGGCCTTCACTTAAACTCAAGTTGAGGGAGAATCGTTTATAATGATTTTTACATGTAAAATCTATCTTTTTTCTGCAAAGTTGATGTGATGGAAATCTCACCTTGGTCGTTAAAAAATAAAACAAAGGAAGAAAAAAGTTTTCCTTTTTTTTAAGAGTCATATTTGAAGCATGCTGTTTGGCCTTTCCCGAGCTTTTGGAGCTTGAAAAGTGTAAAAAATGTAGGTTAAACTTTGAAGTTTGAAAATGTCACTGAATTGATCAGAATTGTTGTTAAGGTTGGATCAAGTCATGTTCCTGGATTTAGTTCAGGCCTTGTGTATTTGTTGGTTCAAGTGTGTTTGTAGTTTTTCCCGTCTTAATGTCATAGCCTCATAGGTAACCAGGAAAGTAAAGAGGGTATATTGAAGATGTTATCCTTGATATGCTGCCATCCTATTATTTTTTCCTGCAAACCTGCAGCTATCTTTATGGTTTCCGCATATTTGTTTTTTTTTCCCTGAAGAAAAATTTAATGAACAACTGTTTACCAGATTCCAACTACCCTGAAGATGGAAAAGGCTTGCAATCCATTCCTTCGTACGATGAGTGCAGAAATTCGGCGGTCTTTAAATATTGCAGCCACAGCAGATGATGCACACGCCTTGGGTGTCATCCGCCGGGCAAAAGATAATTTTTAGACCTTTTTTCAGTTGGAAATTATAAAATAATATTTCCATATGTGCTTATGCTGTATAGATTAAAAGATAAGATAATGAATTTATCACGGATAACAATTTCTTGATGCTATATCTGTGTAGAAATTTTGGATGCTTAATTTTTTTGAGGCCCAATGAAAATGATGGTGCTAAATTAGTTTTGGGTGTGTTGGTATGGTGGGCATCAAATGATCAAAACGATTTATTGGGTGTATATGCACGAGTCATTTGAATGTGCAACTGTTTTAGTCATATTTGGTGGCAGCTATAGAATGTAGTCTTTCTATACGACACCTGGGATGGCACAAGAAAATGAAAGTGACAAAAACAGAATTTAATGCCGAAAAATGACTATTTTACTTTTAATTAAAAGTATTTAATAGTCTTTACATATCTGCCCACTAGATTAATGCCATGTGACTATGCAGGAAAGTGGAGGTTGAAAATAAAGGAGTAGTTTAAGGCCTATTTATGTTACTAAATTAGCGTACGTTGAGATAAAAACTTCCATTATATGCGTATATTCATTAATAACTTTGGAAAGTAGTTTACATTGCCAATCCAATCAGGCACGTGATGATGTAAAATGATGAGATAAAACCTTCTCTTATATGCTCATACTTTTTACCATTACTGACATTAGAAATTAGTTTTCATCAGGCTTTAAGAGGTTGCTATGGAGTTGAAATTTTTCATCCCACTTTAGAAATTGGGCCCATATGGCAAGTGTATGCTCTTTTCCATTTTCCCAGCCCAGTAACGAGTCCATACGCTATCATCTTTTCTCACTACCCTACATTGCAGGGCCCAAGCTCCTCTATTCAGGATAGAGACTAGGATTACATGCTGTAAAAATTTATATTGACGTACAAATCAATATAATGTCATCAAGCTTCCCTAGTGTGATGGCAAAAAAGCGACACTATAGTAGAAAACCATTATTTTTAGATATATAGTGCTTTAAAGTATAACAATTTTAAGAATAGAAATGAAAATGGAAAGAGAGGAAACCAAAAATAGAATCTGACTCTAAATTGGAAAGGGTATTCAATAATAGGATGAGCACTAGTGGTAAGAATTTGTTTGGAAATTTTACTTTTTAAGTAATTTTGTCCCACATTAAATAAGATATGATTAAACTTTGTTCCATAAGATGCAAGAACAATTATATCTCCGTCCTCTCAAACCCACACTACCAACGACATATATATATATATATATATATATATATATATATATATATATATATATATATATATATATATATATATATATATATATATATATATATATATATATATATATATAAAACAGTTAAGATTGGTTTTTTTTACCAGATATTGGTTTTTGCAACTCTAGTTAAAAATGAACTTTTCTCTCGTATACACATCTCATTCAACACAATCATAAATAATAAAAATAGTTAATGAAATTACATAAACACCACCAAGGTCAGTGGGTTTTCAAACAACATAAAATAGTAATGGGCTAATGGTACTATAAGTGGTAGTCAGATCGAACATAAATGTGTTCGAGGAGATGTGAGTTATCGAACATAAATGTTTCATGGAATAAGAAATGTTACAAGCCTTTTATCGAATATAAATGTTTCAAGGAGATGTGAGTTATCGAATATAAATATTATGGATTAAGAAATGTTACAAGCCTTTTATGGAACATAAATGTTTCAAGGAGATGTGAGTTATCGAACATAAATATTATGGATTAAGAAATATTACAAGCCTTTTTATGGAACATAAATGTTTCAAGGAGATGTGAGTTATCTCAGCATTCACTAAATATCAAATGAATTGCTATCATAAATCACTATTCTTAAATTTCTATAGATTTAATTAAACCTGAATTGAATTAAATCTTCCATGGTCAACCTCACCATTTCCCCTTGATTTTTATTTAGTGTTAGTCTGACCGTGGATCTCTCCCTTATCCTCTTTTTTCATGGACCTCCATTCCCAATTTTATTTATTTAATTTATTTGTTAAAAAATAAAAGGTGTGAGACATAAGGCCGAATATTTGGTTGTGCATCTGTATTCCTTCCGACATACTCCATTGCTCCCTGCCTTCTATTCTCTATCATCTTCTCTTTATTCCATTAGCATTAGCATTAGCATTAGGTCACAGATTTCATCTTCTTCCCTTTTCCCCTTCCATTCCCAATAATTTCTTTTCTTTTCGCCCAACATTTTATTCCTCTTTCGATCTGTTGGATCAAATCCCCCAGATTTCAATTCCACTTCCCAACAACCCAAAACTTCATTATATTTATTACTACTCACACTTCTAGGGTTTTGCTTTCGTTGACTTCTGAACGCCCAATCTGAGTCTCCAACTCCTACCTCTCAAACGCGCTTTCTTCTTCCATCCATTTCCTCTTCAAGCTCCAAGGTGATACTTTCGGTTACTCCTATCTTTCCATAATTCCAAACTGCTTGTACATTATAAACTCCCTTGTGAAATTCACTTCCGTTAGTTATATTTAGTGTTTAGTTTCTTAGCCTTAGCCTCTAGTGATTGCTTTTCAATGGACAACGAGAAATCGTCAACTTACGGTGGAGGCCTTCCACCGTCAGGACGTTATTCAGGGTTTTCCCCTCCAGGGAGCTCTTTCAATGTGAAACCAGAAGCATCATCCTCATCATCGTTTCCTCCACTTTCAGAGTCTAGTGGCTTCAGTCATGATATTAGCAGAATGCCTGATAACCCTCCTAGAAATAGAGGTCATAGAAGGGCCCACTCTGAGATTCTCACACTGCCTGATGATCTAAGTTTTGATAGTGACCTTGGTGTTGTTGGAGGTGCTGATGGGCCCTCCTTTTCTGATGAGACCGAGGAGGATTTACTGTCTATGTATTTTGATATGGACAAGTTTAACTCTTCATCTGGGACGTCTGCATTTCAAATGGGCGAGGCTGCAGGATCAGGTTCGGCGCCTAAATTGGAGCCGGCGTCAGGGATTGGTGGTTCTCCTTCAGAGAATGCTTCTATTGATAGTAATGAAAGGCCTAGAGTTAGGCACCAGCATAGCCAGTCCATGGATGGGTCAACAACTATTAAACCTGAGATATTGGTATCCGGTTCTGAAGATGCTTCTGCTGCTGACTCCAAAAAAGCAATGTCAGCTGCCAAGCTTGCTGAACTCGCCTTAGTTGACCCAAAGCGTGCAAAAAGGTGTTGTTATCATTCTTGTTTTTGATGCAGGTTTTGTATTGTATAGTATAGTATAGTATCTCTGTTTCATATATATAATTACGTGAACACCCCTGCTCTATATGGTATAGGTGTGCCTACCCCTTATATGTGCTACCTGTTGATATTGATCAATGTCTAATTGTTTTGCTACTCAATTATTTATATATAATTTGTTCTGAATTATTCCCGCATGGTGGCAAAATTATTTTTGTTGTATAGTTTGTTCAGAGTTTTGTGAGACTTCATTTAGGTGTATATCGACGCATTGAGAGACTTTGCTTGATCTTTGCTTGTGAGGGACAGAGAATTATATAGAACTTGACATCAATGGATGTATATGCTGAGCATTATCACGATGTGATTTTATTGTTTTAGACCTCAATGGAGTTCTTGGGTTTTGAAATTCCATTATTTGACATTTTTGTGCTTGAGTCTGATACTGAATGCTTACGTTAGGTTGTGGCTCCACTTCGATCCTTTTTTTTTTTAATATATGCTCCACTTCTATCGATATTCTGGAAGTAAGCAGGAAGAAGTACGCTCAGCATAGTAGAGGAAGTATATTAGTTATGGGATGTTTTAAATTAGTAGAAGTCTGTGAATAAGATCAGTGTAATTATATAAATCTCCTCTTCTGATTGTTAGATGCACAGCCCATGCACTATCAATAATCAAATACTCTCTCTGTTATAAGACAGCTTTTAGAAGGTTTGGGCGTTTCTATGTATAAGAAATTTTGCCAAATTCTGGCAGCGATTAATATTTTTCTTTCCCAAAAGTGTTTCCCGAAAAGGGTGTTTTTGATCAAGACGGGGGTGTTAGGGGAAAATGATGTAATCTTCTGGACATCTATTAGTTTTCTTGGTTTCCATGAAGTGGGTAATTTAATCTTATAATGAGGGAACATTTGAATCCTACCCCTTTTAAAATGAATAGTTGAGTTATTGGTACTTGGGACCAACAAGGAAAATGCTCTATAATACTTTACTGTTACTTAATAGAACCTCAGTTTTGCTTCAGCGGCATGGGAATAGCATCGTGCCATTTCCATTGTTACATTGTTCTTGAACTTAGTGATGTCTAACATTTCTTCCTGGAATTTCTGTTAACATTGTGTTGTCTTTTTGTTAGAGCCATGTAAAAATAGGAAGATGTATTGCCTTTTTGTCAGTACTGGATACCATGACTAACATTGGCAAATGCGCAACAGGATATGGGCAAACAGGCAATCTGCTGCAAGGTCAAAAGAGAGGAAGATGCGCTATATTGCTGAGCTTGAAAGGAAGGTGCAGACTCTTCAAACAGAAGCAACATCTTTGTCTGCACAATTAACTCTCCTACAGGTATTGCCTTAATTTATGATCTGCATCATGTGGGGAGTGAGTGCCCCTCAGTTTTACTTCTACCGAGTCTGCCTGTTATTTTGATTTTAGTCTTGTTTGACCTTTAGTTTAATGGTGGTTGGCTATTACATGATTACTCTTTCGTTTAAAATCTGGTATGAGAATGTTAATCGAATTTGTTTCCATTTATATATTGGGCAGAGAGATACGAATGGGCTGAATGCTGAGAATAGTGAGCTGAAGCTGCGGCTGCAAACCATGGAACAACAAGTTCACTTGCAAGATGGTAAGCACATGCATACATGTTTCTAAGGCGTATGGGTTACACATTTGCATTATTCTACAAACAACATCATTAACTTACTCCTTATGCAGTTAAGATGGTCACTAAATCCTCCTGATAATTTTCGTTTAATTTAACTGCCATAATTGAATGAAAACCAAAATTTTGGTTTATGTTTTAGGTCATTGATTGCCAAAAGGTTTAAAATTAAAAATTGATTAACCACTCCAGATTTAAGAAAGACAGTTCATCATGATCTTTCGTCAGAAGGATGGACTATTATGATGACCTGTAAATGGATCTCTGCTCTATCTCATGGGAGATTAATAAACTAATTGATATAATTATTCTGCTGTAGCTCTAAATGACGCTTTGAAAGAGGAGATTCAGCATTTGAAACTAGTAACAGGGCAGGCTATGATGAATGGAGGACCTGTGATGAACTTTCCTCCTTATGGAGGAGGGCAGCAATTTTACCCCAACAATCACGCCATGCACACACTCTTGGCAACACAACAGTTTCAACAGCTCCAGATTCATTCTCAGAAGCAGCAGCAGCTTCAGCAACACCAACTGCATCAGCTTCAGCAGCAACAAACAGGGGACTTGAAAATGAGAACTACTACTCGTTCTCCTAGCCCCAGTGATAGAAATCCACCAGCAGCCAAGGACTGTTGAGGAATTTTCCCATCACTCCTTTTAGTTCCTATTTGTGTCTGTCATGCCTGGAGGCTGATTAGGCCATAGCCATGTTATATTAATTTATTCCTAGCAGCTGTGCTTGTGGTCTGTTTTAGAGTATTCTATTGATTTGTTTGCACTTAGCATGTAAGATCTATAAGGTTGACTTTTGTCCTGAAACTACCTTGTGGTTCTTTTGGTTACCTTGGTTTTTTAATATGGTGGTCGCATGTGTATATGACTCATAGACAATGGTGATGGAACTTCATTTTCTGGGCCTTGGGATCAAGAATCCTCATTGATGGGAACTTATGGAACTTCTCGCAGGGTACAAATATGGAACTTAGTAGCTGAAATATAGGCATTTTTTGGGCCACTTCACATGGATAAAACATAGATAAACGAATCAAGTTTCCGAAACCTTGAAAGATTAGATAGAAAATGTACTACTTAGATGTTTTAGATGAGTTTGGTTCTTGGTAGTTTAATGCTTGGTCGCATGTTTCTTTTAAATCCAATTTCAGTCAGATTATGCAATACTCATACATTACTATCTAGAAGTGGACTTGCATTCATAACTTAAAGTGAGGTTTTTTCTCGTTTGATTGAACATGGCATTGATCTGGCAGATGATATAATGGCGGCTTTGAAAGCCCCTTTTACTTTGGGTCAGAATTGCACTTCTGAAACTAATGGGGTAAAAAAAGACAGGTTTTATTCCAGGAAAAAGTCCATCTTTCACCCCTACTTTCTGGCATACTGTACGGCTAATCTCTGTCTATAATCTATATCCACATGATTGAGTATGGGCCCCCGCCTCCTCCTTCAGGCACCGTCCACTCTACATTTTGCTTTGGATCTTTTTTTTTTTTGGTGAAAGTACGGGCTAGGCCCAGGATCTTTAATGTCACATGCCTGCGCGTGGAAAATATACTTTAGTATTACACCATTTATAACAAACAATTCAATTCCTGCTCAACAGACATTGTTATTCCAAAATAAACAATTGCCATCGAGAACTCAAGATTTCAACTTCCCCTTACATGTCATTGTGTTCATAATTTTACTTTATACATTGTCATGATTTTTTATACAAGAGCTAGTTGACTAATTTGAAGAGGTTAACAAAATTAATTTAATTATTTAAATATATCATTGTTATATTATCTCTTTGAAATACTAATGTATATCATTAGATTATATAGCTGTTTATAAGACAAGAAAAATGATAAATATAACAGATAAAATGAACAAATATCACATTTAAACTAGTTTTTATATTTAGTACTAAATTCCATGCGCAGACTGCAAATAAGGGACCAAACTATTTTGGCAAAAACAACTAAAGCAAATATATCTTATAATCTCTTAAATTATCCATGAAGAAACTCGACCAAGAGTAAATAAGAATTGAAATTCAATATTTGTTAGAGTAAATTAACGATAGAATTTTTCTGATCAAAAAAAAAATTAAGGATACAATGATGAAGAGAAAAAAAAAGGAGAGGAGGAGGGAAAAAAGGAGCATTTTTTTTTATGAAAAGAAGGAGTAGTTAAAGAGGAAGTTTTTTGTTTAAAAAAAATTGAGAGATACTATGTTAATGAAGGACTTTATATAAAAGGTAGATTTATGAGGAAATCTCGAAAGGAGTTAATAATGAATCAGATGTAGATGTCAGATTGTTTTTACTAAAATTGATGAGAGAGAATGAGTTTATGTGCAGTTTAGAAAAAAAAAGCATTTATAGGAGATAATTAAGGAGAGATTATAATTTAGGGATAGATCGGATAGGAGTTAGTGAGTTATTAAAGAATCATATGTCAATTTGTTTTTGCTAAAAATAGACGGAGAGAGAAAAGTGGCTACTATGTGCACTTTTCTAAAATTGTTTAGCAAAAAAGTAGGAGATCAGATCCATTAGTGAGTGTAAATATTTCACTACTTTCAAAGAATTATTCTATAACTAACCTCACAAAAAGAGAAGTCAAATAAAATCTTCATATTAAATAGCACACAATATCGGCATAATTCATCAAACACAAAGCTTAACATAATTTTTTTAGACACAAAAAGGTCGACATGATGACATGATATTTAGAAGTTCATTATAATAAAAAGCCCCATTCTGATAAAAAAAAAGCCCCTTAGAGCTCATGCGCAATTCATCTCATCAAATATCAATATTCTTCTTAATGAAATAGTAAAACCTAGCTAGTTCTCACTACCCTATGTCACTCTCAATAGATAACACTGTTCCCAAAAACTGGAAGCGGGATTTTAGGAATATCAATGTCTCTTTTATGCTCCTCTCCACTATCTATTTATGCGTTCTTGTTTTGGGAACAGTGTGTGATAGCACTAACCTCAGATGTGTTGGATATTGGAAACCCGTGTCCTACATCGTGTTAGCTGCATTCCTTGTAGGAATATCTTTGTTAGGTTTGTTGGCTGTTGATGGAAAGAAACCCTACCTCCAAAGCCTCTTCCTATTAATGCTGTTAGTGGTAATCATTGTTATCATTATTAGCGTTATTTTTATTTCCATTGTTACAGCGAAAATGGCTGGTAAGGAGTATAAGATTGGCGATTACTCTCCTTGGGTGCAAAAAAGAATAAGTAACTGGAACAATATCAAGAACAAGTGTCTTCTCCAAAATGGATTCTGTTTCGATTATAATTTCAAGGTGTTCCAGGTAATCTATTTTTTATATTGAAATGTATATATGTCTCCCAACCTTTAATTGTTTATTAATTTTCGCATAGTTTTGGAATTTTATATGGCCATGAACATGATGTATTCTACTACTACTTCAACTTCTTTACTCATTTCTATGGTACAATCATCTCCACATACACCATTACATTGTCGGCTGTACCATAGTCAATTAACTATTTAATTTTTTAAATTAAGTTAGACTCTTTTACTCAACAATTAAGGTATTAGAATTAACTACTCCCTCCGGTCCCTAATATAAGAGTTAACCGCTAAAAAACACTTCTTAAGAAAACATATAAATGTTAGCTGGGTGTCTCGAGTTAAATGCTTCTTTTCCAATATTGCCCATTAAGAGAGAGAATTATGAAATAAATAAGTATTAATAAATATGAAATATTGTTCGGGGTAAAGTAGGAAAAAACACATTAAATGAGGAGAGTATGTGAGATGAGCTCTTATATATAAAAAGAAATTAAAACCATTCAAATTTTGACTCTTATATTAGGGACCAGAGGGAGTACTTTAATATGTATAAATATTTCTTTTTCTCTAAAACTAATTTTTGGACACATATGATGAAGTACTCAAGTAGTTTATTGTGAATCTCAATATTACAAATAAATCTAATTGATCTTATATTAAAGGCGGGGTAGTGCATTATTTATTCATATTCATGTCACAATTTAAAATTTAAATTATAAAGATGAGTTGAACTCCTTTTATACTCACATTTCTCATTATTTGCATGATAAATAGTCCCATAATCTATGGATTTGGACCCTAACTAATTACATCCATAATAAACCAAGTATATTCCAATAATTACGTAGTTCTCACATTCATTTTTTAAATGTGTGGTTATTATTGGTTACAGTCTGGGTGTTGTAAGCCTCCGAATGAATGCAACTTTGTCAATCAGAGCCCATTAGTGTGGAACAAGCCTATGACGACTAATGGAAATTACAGTAATAACCCTGATTGTGGTGTATGGGATAATGATCCTAAGAAATTGTGCTTTAATTGTGATTCATGCAAGACTGGATTTCTTGAAGAGATGAATGGATCCTTGATCGTATTGGCTATTATGTTTTTACTTTTCACGCCAATCCTTGTTTTTTGGTATGTCTTTGGAGTGATAACCTTAAAAAAAAATTGTAGCGACACTTTCACACTCCCTAGATAGAGTGGGTTATCTAGTAATTTGATTATAGACATATATATTTTGCATTATGGTCTTTCTAATTGACTCCTTTGTCCTAGATATATAAGACTCCTTTTACCTTTTTGTGGTATTTAAGGACACAAGTTAGGCTTCTAAATTATGATGTTTGTCACATGTCATTAGATTATGGAGTTGTTTATAAATGGAATAAATTGTTTTTGAGAAAAATTTAACTATACACCATTTAATAGTGATTGATTTTGCATATTTCATTTTTCCAAATTGAAAAAGTCAAAGGGATCTTAATATCTTATAATTAGGACTAGAGGGAGTAATTTTTCGTTATCCTCAGGTTCACCAAAAAATTTCCAATAACAAATATGCATCTCACATGTTTTATTGGGTCAGAGTTACACTTCTGAAACTAATAGGGTAAAAAAGACAGGTTTTATTCCAGGAAAGAGTCCATGTTTCACCCCTACTTTCTGGGATACTGTACGGCTAATCTCTGTCTATATCTACATGATTGAGTAGCCCGGGCCCCCGCCTCCTTCAGGCACCGTCCACTCTACATTTTGCTTTGGATCTTTAATGTCACATGCCTGCGCGTGGAAAATGTATTTAAGTATTGCACCATTTATAACAAACAATTCAATTCCTGCTCAACAGACATTGTTATTCCAAAATGAAGCTGGACTGATGTAAATAATTGTCATCGAGAAATCAAGATTTCAAGGACAAGATCATTTTTATTTGGCGTCAACTTCCCCTTTAAATGTCATTGTGTCCATATTTTATATTATACACTACCGTGATTCTTTATACAAGAGCTAGTGTTAACAAATTAATTTAATTCTTTAATCATAATATATGTCATATTGTCTCTTTGAAATACTAATGTATAAGACAAGCAATCTAATTTAGAAGAAAAATGATAAATATAACAGATAAAATGAAAAAAGATCACATATTTAGACTAGTTTTTATATTTAGTACTAAATTCCAAGCGCAGGCAGCAGTTAAGAGACCAAAATATTTTGGCAAAAATAACTAAAGCAAATATATCTTATAATCTCTTGAACTATATAGAAGATCAACACATACAACCCTCCAACTTGATTTGGAATGCTTACCTTGCAATGTAAGCAATTTTGAGCATTAATCTGCAATTTTGGCTGATTCTGCTCATCCGAGACATACCTGGATTGGAGACAGATTAAGTAAAATCCCAAAAATTTAAGACCTTAAAAATTGAATAGTTTTAAAAAGACATTACTCATATACTCGTGCAGGACAATATCGAGACTCAGGTCCAGCATACACCGGTAAATTTATCAGTTCAGGAATCTTTGGATCTCTCAACCGAAGGTGAGCAGGTTGATCATGTTCATGATTTGTGTTACTCCTACAATGTAAACCCAAAAACATTAACATGATGAAGGGGGGTCTGGCAACCTGAGACACCAACAGCCTTAATTTTAGGTGGAATGAGTTGAACCCTCCAACCACCAAATAGTTCCTACAAGTTGTCACTTTCTCATCCTTTAACAAAATGGGTTTGAAGAAGAAAAATACATATATAGGACATCACAGGAAAAGTCAAAACACTTTGGTCTTGAGACTTTGCCTGCAGCATCAAAATACCCAGAAATGGGAAAAGCCAGTGTATTTGCCTCCAAAAGCAGGATATTATTAACATTTCAAACTCCTAGTTAGGAAATAATGACAGTGCCTTCTCCATTTTCCCACCACTACATGCAATTTACTTTCACACATATGACATGAATTATTCTAGTAATGTATGTTAGGCTACATCACATCATTTTACTCTATAGAGTTATGCATATGACAAGTATTCTACAATAAATGGCAAATGGATGGTGAAGTTAAGAGCAAGTAATGGCGAGGAAAAAAGATTGGCTTATATGTATCAGTGCCTCTACTTTGGTCTTTCCCCAATCCTTCTTAATCTACTCTCCTTTATCTAGTTTCTGTACCCTCTTATTACTGTCACCTGATTTTCTTCCAGTTACCTCTTATCAATTGGTTCAACACTAAGCAATATCTCAAACCTGTGCAATGAGGTAGGTACGTCAAATGAGATAACGCCATCTGGCTTTGGGTAAGGAATAGGAGAATGTGATTTTGCAGCCTGAAAAAATGTCAAGGGTCATAACTATAAGAATATCTGGCAAAGCACATATACAGCAACGACAAATCTTATCCTACTAAGAGGGGTCAACTACATAAATTAAAAAACATTATTGGCATTTGGTGCTCTATTCACGACCAACTTTTTTTATATGCCATGAGCAAACCATGTGCTGTATGGAAAAAAAAGTTGATATACTTCAAGCTGCCATAAATTTTTCAAATAAACAAAACTTATTTATGAACAAGAACATAACATACGGCTGATTAATTAAGCATTTTTCTTACATGTGTAGCTTCATGATCAGGTTTACCATGCTTCAAGGTAATTGGGTGCCTTCCCTTGAGTATATAACTGCAGGGCAGATCACAGGGGTAAGTAAATTTTACGTATTGAAAAGGGAAGAGCACGAAAATGAATCCAGGTTATTTAAGTGAAGAAGAAAAATAAGAGAATTTATATCTTACTGTTCCAATGCACTTATGGCAAGTCCTGGAAAAAGTCCACGATCAAAGGCCTATAGTAGAAAAAAAAAGGCACTTAAATTCACATTTTTGAAAAGGCAACAACAGTCTTCAGAAAAATTTAGAAGGTTAAATTTCAAATGGGGAGAGGGATAAAGATAACAGAAAATTAGACAATGGTTTGCATCACTAACTGGTCGATAGTTTCTAGCTCTGGATAGTTCTTCCCAAATCCAAAAGTCCCTCAAGGCATCCCAATATCTATCCATTTCCAGACCTTCATTTAGCACACTGAATGTAGCTTCAGCTGCAAGCATTCCTTTAAAAGAAGCATCCAACTTATGAGACTATATACATTAATAACATGAATTCAGGTAACTCAATATTACATTGGAACATTGACATCTACTGAACCTTCTGTAATTTCTTTTAAGTTAAATTATACAGGCAATAAAAAAATAATATAAATTACAGTTTAGATATAGGCTGTTTAAACAGTTGTCTGAAACCTCCTTGACCAAACCTTTTAATTTAAAAAAATTAATATGGCCAAAAAATGACTTCAGTACAAAAGTAAAATAAGCCATCAGAAGTATGGGCAAGCTAATACCTGATTTCATTGCTGTATGAGTTCCTTTTATCTTGGACACATTTAAGAAGCCAGCAGAACATCCGATAATTGCTCCTCCAGGGAAAACTGGATATGGGATAGACTGAAAATCAACTGGAATCATATTTGTATTTGTATTACAGAATAGGTTGGAATAGTTTAAACTAGTATAGTAGGAGAACAAAAAGTAATGCAGTTTTCCTCCATTTGCTCATCATGGACATGAATAAAGAATATCTCGGGGAAACTAATAATCAAATATTGATCCTTTTAACATTAGCCAACAACCGATTGCTGTTTGAAACACCGCTAAGAGTTACAAATAGAGATTAATTTCCTTGTAACTAAACAAGAGTTACAAATAGCCCACCTGCAAACCACCCTCATTTAAAGTTCGAGCTCCATATTGGATGACTGTTCCACCTTCCAGAAAAGTTTTGATTGCAGGGTGATGCTTAAGTTTCTGGTCAACCAAGGAAGAGACGAAAGCATCAGGGATCCACAAAGTACAATGCCACTTAAAAGTTTCTATGACAAACTGTATTTATATAACAAACCAAGAAAACTGGAAAAATTTTAAAAAAATATAACAGCTACATTTTCCAGGCCAATCCGTCACTTGTATATATATCAAACATTTTCATACATATATTTCTTGAAAAACTCCATCACCTATGGCAATAAGTGATGAAACATACACTTCGGAAGTGTCAAATCGGCCAACCATGTTAGATTCCATTACGTTCTGCACATTATATTTCAAAAAACATGTAACTAGAAACTCAGACACCGTGGGAATGAAAAATATGGAAAACGTCATATTAGAAGGAATTCTCAAATGACATGCCACATTGTAAACTATGAAATTCCAGATGTCTCTGTACCAAATGACATGCCGCAAGTGACATGTTATTTTCCTTTATTTTCCCATGTATCAAGAATTAATAAGCAAGAACTATATGGAGGAACATTTACTTTAAAATAAAAGTCTGAGAACTTCTCAAACTAATATAATTTGAATGTAAATTTTACCTGAAACTCCTCATAAGGATTCATGTAAGGATTCTGATAGTTCAAAGCAACCACGAGGCCTATAGATATCTGTCATAGTGGATGATATAGTTGAACTTAGAAATACATAATCAAAAATTGTAGATATACCAGGAGTTGAAAAAATAACATTCCATTAGCAAGGGAAAATTTTGGACAATACAAGCCATATTAATTAACATAGCTGCAACTTATGGCTAAATCATCATATGTTGACTTATAATCAGAACAGGAAACCATGAAGAAGGGAGACAGATGACTCCACCAAATTGAAACTTGTAGTATTTCGTTTTTTTAGCACAAAATGGTGCCAATGGAATTTCACGGAATGATCATGACTTAGCAAAAAACAGCCAAGTAATACAATCCATGGTCTAAACAACAAAGATCCTGTTGCAATGAAAAATTGTAGGTTTGGATGTACATGCAACACTGAAATAGTTTAAGTTACTATTACTACAATAACTAAATAAAAAGGCTCTTCCTTCATCAATTGAATGTAAGTTCTGAACTAATGAATTTCTTGCAGAGATGCAGATGCAGTTTGTAGAATAAAATGTGAATCTATACAAATGCGAAAAAAACTTACTTGTCTATCATTCATGTGATATAGAAATGATCCCCCATAAGTCTTATGATCTAAAGGCCAGCCAAGTGTGTGAAGTACAGCCCCAGGTTGGTGCTTTTCTGCATCAATTTCCCAAATCTAAGGTACAAAGTTATATGTTGTAAGCCCGGGTGAGATAAATATATTTAAGCATCGAGATTATCTATCACTTAAAATTTAGTAATAAAAGGAATATGGATTTACATATCATGAACATATTGAACAAATGAACACTAACAACTAAGATTCCACTTGTTAAAAGAAAATGAAATTGAGAACAAAATTATCATAAAAAAACTACTTCAGACAAAGGAAATTATGGAGTAACCTGACCTCTTTAATTCCCAAGGCATAAGTCTGATGTTGTGCACTTCCTTTCTCTCTCAGGTTGTATTTCTTTATAATTTTCTATAAGGTCCATTGGGAATAAGACAAGAGATTTTGGTCATGAAACATCAATTTCACAAGAAAAACTAGTTTAATACTTGTTAAATTCAATTTTTTAACCTCTGATAATGATCCTCGACATCCCTCAGCCAGAAGTGTCATGCGACCTGCATGATTGCTCATTTATATTTTTTTTGGTCATCATATATTGATATAATCAACATAATAAAACAATTGGTCTAGAACAAGCTCAAATGATTTAGCATACACAAAAAAAAGGGAATTTAGTCATAAGTCTCAATTTTTTAAAAACAAATTGATGAAGGGTCGGCTTGGCCCAATGGGAAGCTCACTTGCTGTGGGGTCTGAGGTTGTGGGTTCGAATCAACCTCTCATAAAGCATGGGGTAAGTCTAACTAGTATATTCCCTTCCCCAATACCCTCACCAAATGGGAATTAGAAATGGCTTAGGGAATCTTTTTGTATTTTAGTCTTGACAGAACACAGTTCACTGGGCTTCTTCTAACGTATCATATGTCTTAACAACAGCAAAAGGTTACTCCACTTTTTCTATCAAGAACCAAACAAATCTTATACTCCAATCATGCCCAAAAATGTTCATTTCCCAATTCTCCAAAGCAGAGGTGAGAAAAATTCGCAAATACTTGAAAAACCAACTTTTGGTCAAACCATAGTCAAGCTAATGGACAGAATTCAGAGTTCAAAAAGGATGTTAAGATATCACTGCCACATACAGAAGATGACACAAGCATTTTTCCCAAAAGAACTATGACAGAGCAATAAAAGATGTGTATGACAAAGAAATGTGGGCTAAGAAGAAACCTTTTATCTCCACACCACGTTGAAAATTTTCCTTCTTTGAACCATCTTTCGCGATTCCCATATCATTAGTTCCAATGCCAATAACTTTGTTGTTTGCATCAAACAATATCTGACCAAGACAAAAACAATGAACACAAAATATTGGCTGTAACAGGAAAGCAAAACTGGAAGTACCTCACTAGCAGCAAATCCTGGATATATTTCTACTCCCAGCTCTTCAGCTTTCACTCCCATCCAACGTACTAACTGACTAAGACTATATTAGAGATCACAAAATAAGTATATATAACTTTATAAATCCATGCATAAAAAGAAACATACACACAGATATTGCAAATCTTAGATAAGCAGAATAGAGCAAGAATTTGAACATTAGTTTATAGTAACTGCAGTTTTTCCTTGGAAAAAAGGATAATCACCAATGATAAACTATATCTAATGAGTGAACTGCCAGACATCTTTTGCAGTCTTCATCTTAGAATTTCAAACTTGTACCTTGAACAACTACATATTCAATAGAAATTTTTGTTGTTCAGCTAACCTTTGCATCTTGACGCAAATACTGTTCAGCTAATTAAGAATGATTAAAATTCAAAAGGTTCATTGATCAACAAGCCAGAAATAGTTTCAATGGAAGCCAAATTTTTGCAGAAACATCCAGCTCAAACATCCAGCTCAAAATGTCATCTCAAAACTGGAGGTCCAACAAATAAAAAAGAAAAAAAAACAATTCAAATCTATATCATCAATATATGGCATGAGAGATGCAAACAAATTATAACCTTATTACATAATTTCCCTCATTGTTGAAAGGACATGGAAGCGAAAATTTGTGGTCTTTGGTCAGAAACCAGAATTGATCAGAAGTCACAGGGACACTTATGGGTGCCTGCACATAATATGAAAAGGAAAATATGATGTGAAGCAGGAAAATATCTTCTACGACCACAAAGCACCATAGTTAGCTTCCAACTAAAGAAGCAAGTAAATGCATCCAATATTGATGTTGCAACAGGGAAAATATTTATAATCTAGTGTTCGCATACTATTTTAGGCGATGTATGCACATATGAAGTAACTCAATTGTGAAATGTAACTCAAGTGATTTGATCACACATAATTTCTACTCTCCACACACACCTCTAGTTCCTCAAAAAGCATATGCGATATTCCTAAATATAAGAGGTAGTTGACTTTTTTGGAGAATCCTAAGAAAGCTAAATAAGGTAATTAAAAATTGATTTTCCTAAATTTTCTCTCTAGACTGGTTTATTTGACTTATAAAGTAACATATGATGTATGATTAAGTAGTCCATTTCTCTTTCTTAGGATTCTCCAAAAAAGCCAACTAGGTCTTATTTTGGGATGGGAGGGAGGGAGTAGAATCTAAGAAAAGTGCATACGGCCTGAGCAACCCATGACTAAGAGAATTAGATTGGAGAAATGAGAGAGCAAAATGATGAATGCACCTCTTGTTGCTTCCAGCTTGGGAGAAGCTCATTGAGTGCTCGCGGTTCAAAAACGTTTCCAGATAGAATATGAGCACCTAACAACCAAAGCATGCATGGATTACAAGAAGCAAAAAATAAATCAGCTAAACTAAATTTACTAGCCTGATGAAAAGCTTGATGAGCAAGTATATAGAAGAAAGAAGTATGAATGGATATAGCATAGCACATACCGACTTGAGCAGCTTTGTCGAGGACACACACGGACAAGTCAACGTGGTTTTGGCGGCACATTTGCTTGAAGCGAATGGCGGCGGATAAGCCGGCGGGTCCAGCTCCGACGATGACGACGTCATACTCTATGGACTCTCGCCCACCTTCCGTGCTGAAACTCCTCCTCAAATGTCCACTTCCTACTATTTTCCTCAAATTGGAACGGAAGGCATTGCATTTGAGGAAGAAGGATAGAAAGCGAGTCATGCTTTAGGATGAAGAAGCAGATGCAGATCTTGTTCTATCGTATCATATCATATTCATCACTATGGATGAACATGAACTCGGAGAAAGCAAAAAAACACAAAATACCCTGTCACCACTCACCACTATTTCTTATTCACTCACACGTAACGTAACTGATGTGGCACCACGTCTCCATGATTAATCAAACTTACATCATCTCACATACTTTTCCAATAATCACCTTCTTTATTCCTTATCCCACGTAAAATTTATTTATTTTTTAAATAAGTACCCCATGTAACAGGATAAGTTTAGGAAAAGATGATAAATATATGAAACAAATGGAGAGTAGTCTTATCATTAAAACCAAATCGAATCTCAAAATTAAAATTGTCCTTATATTTAGACATAGAGGGAGTACTTATTAAGATTGATGATGTCATCAATTTTTTTCTTGTTAACTTGTTTATCAAAAAATTTGAACTCTATCTCAGATGCCTGTTGCAATTTCTCCAAATTTGAACTCTCCTTTACGGCTCTACCATATACTTTACTCGACTTCCTTTAGTTATTGGACACGTACGCTTCAGCAGTGTGATGCTCAGCTGTGGCGAAGATGTGTTTCTATCCTCCTATACTACTCTCTAATTAATCAAAGTTCATATGTTTAGTTTTCATTGTTCAACCAGTTGGCTTCATAAAAATTTCCTTCTACTTTAGATCTTTGCGATTTACTTGTTTTTCCCTTGTAATAATATGTTTTTATCAGCTGAATATAGTGAACCTAGTGATCTTTTTCTTGCATATTTTCAGTTTTAACTTTCAATGTTAAACTTTGGAGTGCTTCTTGAGTGGGGATTTTTTTTTTTTTGTGTGTATTTGAAGAACTACGGTGTGAAGGTTGAAAGGAGAGAGGGAGTGGAGTTGAGTGTAAACTTTGCTAAGGAGGGTCTTATAAATGGAGAGAAGCTTTTTTTGTTACTTTAATGGTAGAGATTATTGATTTGATTTAAAAATATATTTATTCCATTTTGTAAAAAAGATATTTTATACTACCTCCGGTCCTAAATATAGGTTATATAAGACCTAACTTTTTTAGAAAATCCTATAAAAAAGCAAAATAAGTTAATTATAAATTGATTTAACTAAATTTTTCCCTTAGATTAGTTTATTTTACTTATAAACTATTGTATATTCTAAAAATATATCAAATATGTCATGATTTAATAACCTATTTCGCAACCTTAACCTCTCCAAAAAAAAGTCAATTAGGTCTTATATTTAGGACCGGAGGTAATATTATATTAGATTCAAGATAAAAATATAACTATATAAGCTTTTTTAATACTACTCTTAATTTATTGGCATGATGTGAATTATGAACTGGTAAATGTTACTATCAGTGAGTACGTGTGTTCAGTTATGATCATGTGGTTATTTTACTGCTATGCTACTGTTCTTGAGTCCGCGCAGATGAGATGACACATATCAAACAACAATGCTTTGACCATGAGGATATGTTTCTTTCCTTAAATACAATGGAACACCAAAACCATGTATCAACAATATGTGGCCTACTCTCAACCACTCTGCTCTCACGAGTAACGCATGCTTTCAACTATGAAACTCTACCAAGCTAAGTACTTGTATCCGCACAGGGTTTGATCTCTGGCTTTCTTATCAACACAACGTCAATCAAAACCATATTGTAGCCTTCATTACTTGTATGGAGAAGAAACGGCTACTAAAAGATGAAGCTTTCCTGCAACACCCTTTTATCCTCGCTCTTGTTTTGGCCGTGGGATTTGTTGTGATGGACCCATTTCATTTGGGTCCACTAGGAGGCCATGAATTCGTGCCTGTGAAGCATGATATTGCCCCCTATCACCAAGTCATGAAGAGCTGGCCAAGGGACAACACAAGCAGGCTTGGGGTCCAAGGGAAATTGTTGTTCAAGGATCAAGTCTTCGGACCAGAGTCCCTAGAGTTTGATCCTATGGGTAATGGCCCTTATGCAGGACTAGCTGATGGACGCATTGTGAGATGGATGGGGGAGAACATAGGCTGGGAAACATTCGCATTAGTTTCAACAAACTGGTGATTATATTCTCCCCCAACAAAGTTTTACATTTGCTATTGTTTATGCACAATATTTTTTGATGTTAGATTGCTAATACTAGTTGGTGTTTTGGGGTGTTGAAAGGACGGAGAAGCTTTGCTTTAGGGGAAATGAGTCGACTACGCCCAAGCAATGGAAGCATGAGAAAACTTGTGGACGTCCTTTAGGACTAAGATTTAACAAACAGAGTGGAAAATTGTACATTGCTGATGCTTACTTCGGCGTTTTGGTGGTTGGGCCTGATGGGGGAATTGCTACTCCTCTGGCAACTCATGTTGAAGGAAAGCCCATTAAATTTGCCAATGACCTTGACATCCATGAGAATGGGTCCATCTTTTTCACAGACACAAGCACAAGACACAACAGAGTGTAAGCATTTATATGATTTTCCCATGTATATAATACCGCCGCATAAATGATGGACAGGACTGTGTCACCTATATGCCCTAGGTCCTGTCCTAAAAAATTTCGGGTCAACATTTTCGGTTAGATACTCGGCCCGATCCTATGTGGCCTTAGACCAAGATCATGTAAGATATGTCGTTCGGGCAACATGACATGTCCTATTGGTCCTATAACATTTAAATCATAAAAAATAATAAATGAGAAATGAAAAAAAAATTGAAAAATAAATTAGGAAAACAATTAATGAAATTTTTTTATTGTGGTGTATTAACTATTAATTATTATATAATGTATTTTAAAATTAGGAAATGAATTATTTAGTTATAAAAAAAATTATATTTTGGGGTCGAACCGCCCTAGTAGTCTTGAAGCCTATGCCCTTGTCATGTCCTACTCGATGGTCAGATTTGGTTCTATCATGATTGTTATGGTTTCGGGCCAATTTGCTCCATGACCGAATTATTTTAACAAAAACTTGAGCCACAAATTAAGTCTCATGTTTAAGAATGAAGTCACTATATATTTAAGAATGGAGAAAGTAGTTGATAATAAAAATTGGTTCATATGAATACATATCGTGTGTGTCTACATGTATGCAGTGGGCATTTTTTCATATTACTAGAAGGCGAGGCCACTGGTAGGCTTCTCAGATATGATCCTCCCACCAAAATGACCCACATTGTGTTGGATGGACTTGCTTTTCCTAATGGAGTTCAAATTTCTAAAGATCAATCCTTTCTTCTATTCACAGAAACTACCAATTGTCGGTAAGTAATTATTGCTAAACCCTCACCTGAATGATGATATAATATGTAAATTGAGATTGATGTGGGGATGTTTTTATGTGACAGACTAAAGAAGTATTGGCTAAAAGGTCCGAAAGAGGGAACCGTGGAACATGTAGCTGATCTTCCGGGATTCCCAGATAACGTAAGGATGAATGAAAAAGGACAGTTCTGGGTGGCAATAGACTGTTGTCGCACTAAAGCCCAAGAGATTTTGAGTCAGAATCCATGGTTGAAGAATATTTACTTCAGGTTGCCGGTCAGCATGCACATATTGGCAAGAATGATGGGGATGAACATGTACACTGTGATTTCACTTTTTGATGAGAAGGGGCAGCAAATTTTGGATGTTATTGAAGATAGAGAGGCCAAGGTAATGAAGCTTGTGAGTGAAGTCAGAGAGAAGGATGGGAAGCTTTGGATTGGAACTGTGGCTCACAACCACATTGCCACTCTTGCTTACCCATAATTTAGCATTTCCAGACTGTTTTTTAATTATGCTTCTAGCATACTCTCACGTTGTTATTTATTTCTTTATGTAACATCATTTGATAATTGAATGAGTTTAAAGGCTTTTGAAGCTTCAAACTCTGTCCTCTATTATAGTCAAGTGTTTCTTTGTTGAGCTCTAAACTCGCGACACACCCAATGACACAAATCCACAGTTGAGGTAGATTAGGGGGAAAGTGATGTGGTAGAATCAGGAAACCACGCATGACTTCCCATCCATTCAAGAACATTATGAGAAAACTACAAGTTGCAATCATTATTTCTACATATAACCAATGATCATAATAAAAACTTGTTAAATCTTCAATAAATTGTTTTTGGGTTAAATATTCATTTTGGCATATAAATTATTTCCAATAGCTCAATCAATTTGGCCTATAAACAATAAAATAGCTCATTCAAACAAAATAAAATAGTCAATCTGAGAAAAAAAAGTCATTTTATTTTGACCTTTTATTGGCCATATTGAGCCTTTTATTTTGTTTGTGAGCTAATTTGACCCTTTTATTTTGTTTGTTGGACAGAATGTGTCATTTTATTGTTTGTATACTAAATTGAACCATTAGAATTAATTTATAAGCCAAAATCATATTTTACCTTTTATTTTTTCGTGCACAAACTATAACTATTCACGAGTTACAAATAATAAGGCTCGTTTTCTTAGGATGTACTCCCTCCGTTCATAAATATAAGATCACTTTGGGGGGTGGATAAGTTCCTAAATATAAGATCACTTCCTATTTTATCTCAAGTTTTAGCCAAACTACCTTTATACTCCCTCTTTTCATTGAAAATCACTCCTCCTTTTAAAGTTAAGTAATTCAGGGGATTTTGGGAAGATAATGTAATTTTATTGTCTTCCTTAATCTTCTCAAATTAACCAAAGTGATCTTATATTTAGGAACGGAGGGAGTATTTGCTTTGATTTGATATTTCCGTTAAAATGTTTCTTGTATTCTGAGAGACTTTGTATGGTTTGATATTGTTAAGTAATAATATTTTGGTTATTGGCAAACAAAAAAAGAATAATAAGGCTGGTTCGTAAAAATTTGCATAAAATTAAAATAAGGCTCTATAATAGGTTTGACATATCAAACTCAAAGCAATAATTTGCATAGATGCATGTATAGCAACAAAACGCATGGTTACAAAAGAAAAATCATATTATTCGTTGCCACCAAGCATAATAGCCAAGTCAATGGTGTCATGCCACTAATGAAAGAGTTTCTTAGGATAATTTATAATAACCTTCCAAATCCCGTTGAAATTATTAGAGGATTTAAATAATGAGTAGGCTTCATGGATAGTAATAATTAATTAGAATTAGTGCCGAAACTTTTTGGGAACGATTATTTTCCAGTGAAGCTAGTTGTAATTCTTCCTTCAAACATTATTGGCTCAAATAAGATAGTGAGTGGGCAGAAATTTTTAGATTAAACAAGCGCAAAACATTAGGTGCCAGTAAATCAGTCAGCCCTCGGAAATTAATTTTACCGCGCTTAAGGTAAAAAGAAATAGAATGGCCGCGTGATTGTTATTTTTTGTTGCCGCCAAACGAGCCGTTATGCCGGCGGTTTTACCCACCTCAATGATCCACATGATGTGAATTGTCATTCCCGGTGATTGGTGAATGAGAAATAAATGGGTATAAATTATAAAAGCATAAATAATCCATTTTGGGGGAGTGATTAATTTTGTGAATAGAATAGAAATGAAATTATAGAATAGAACAGATTGCTCCTCCGAAATTGTTGCTTTCTTAGACAGGAAATCTTCTCTTGATTCTTCCAACACAACAGATCTGTTCAACGATTTACGATTACAAAAAGTTTCATGATAATAAATCCCTAATTTCATTTCACCTCTCCTTCCTTCTCTATTTGGCTCCCATTTTTGGGTTTCTCAGGTAATTAATATCCTTTTCTCTCATTCCATGTTTCTTACTCCAAGACTTTGATCGTTGTCGTCGCCATTGTTGATACAATTTTTCCTTTATGGTGAGGAGGTGTGCTAATATACTTACATCTCATTGTAAACATTGTTATTACTCTATCTTTCCATACGGCTTAGATGCTGTCGGAAACAAGTTTATTAACAGATTGTACTCAACATTATTTGCTTGTCATACAATGGTCTAATTCTTGTCTTCAATTTCCTTCCTTGTGACTATTTGTATGAGCCCATGATTGATTTTTGAAGGCTTTTTCTTTAGAATGGTGTTCACATAGAGCTAAAATGTTGAAGACTGGCTAGCAAAAGGTGCACTAGTTCACTATGGTTCAATTAGTTTTTTCATATAAATCCTCTGTAAACGAGACTGTAAAAAGGAAAGGCACGAATGTGAATTAGCTCATGTTAGTAAAATGTAAGACCCGTTGGAAGTTCCCCCTATTAACTTAAAGGAAAAGTTTGCTTTGATTTATGTTGATGGTCTTATTTGTGTATCAATGCCTAGCTGTTTTAGACTGGCATATGTTATGATCCCCTTTGCATACACACGCACAACATGCATGCACATGATTTGTGCAGTCTCATACTGCATCACAGAATATGCATGGGAAATCATATTTATTTTACAATCACTGTATAAAATCGTATTCATTTTAGGTAGCTGGGAAATAGGAGTTTTGATGGCCAGCCCTTGCAATACAAAAGAACCCAAATGGATAGATAAAATTAGGTCTGAAGGAGCCATTCCACTTCTTGAACCAGATAACTGTATCAACGGTTGGTCTTCCCCACCTGGACATTCGTTCATGGTTAGAGGTCCTGAGTACTTTACGACCAGGGTCAAGATTCCTGCTGGTGAATATCTGCTCAAGCCTCTTGGATTTGATTGGATTAAAAGCTCAGTGAAGATTGGGGAAATCATGAGCCATCCAAATTGTCGAGTTAGGAAGGTCATTGATGATGAGTTTTCAGCTGGGGATAAGCCTTTTGTATGGGCATTCAATCTTCAACTCCCAACCAAGGACAACTATAGTGCTGTGGCATATTTTACAACCAAAGAGCCTATCCCAGAGGGGTCATTAATGGACAAATTTTTGAAGGGTGATGATTCATTCAAAACTTCAAGGCTTAAGATGATTGCTAACATTGTGAAAGGTCCATGGATTGTTAAAAAAGCTGTTGGAGAACAAGCCATTTGCATAATTGGGCGTTCCCTTACCTGTAAATACTCTAGCGGTGACAATTTTATAGAAGTAGATATTGATATTGGGTCTTCCATGGTTGCAAGTGCTATAGTTCATTTGGCATTTGGTTATATTTCAACTCTGACTGTTGATTTGGCCTTTCTTATTGAGAGCCAAGCAGAAGACGAGCTTCCAGAAAAACTCTTGGGTGCTTTCAGATTTTCTGACTTGGATCCTGCATCTGCTGGCACATTTGAGCCCTCATCATCAATAAATGCGAATAATTTACAATCATCTTTACCAACAAGATTGTGGATGTCAATCGGGCAAGGGTTCACTCATATTCTCAATCCGGGTTCTCAGGAAGGTGGCTCTACTACCTCTGGCTCATAGCATGTTAAACTGTAGAAAATCACGGGGACAAATAGACTGATGTCAGGTAACAATGAATTGTTAATGTTGCGATAATCTTGTTAGAGTAACATGTTTATTTGATGCCTGGAAAAGTTTTGGCACATGATGGATTCTCTGTATCTAAACGTTTGTAATGTGTGTTTTTCAACCGTTTATATACCTTTATATTCTATGCCCCTTTCCTTTATTATTATTTTTTTTTGCGTGTTGGGGGGGGGGGGGGGGGTTTCCATTTTGATCAGTATCTACAGAAGGGCATGTGAATGTTCTGTATTTCTTGATAAATCCTTGTCCCAACATTCATCATAAATAACAATTTGTTAGACATGTCTCTAATTATTCCAGTTTTGTTTTGTTAAACAAAGCCCTCCCAGCAGGAGAGATGAGGAGTGAAAATTAATTCTGTTTCTGGTTCTCATTGTCTTAGAGTAATCTGTTAATGTCACAGTTACGAATAGCTATATTGTTAACAATATGATCATCATCTGAATGATCATAATGGAAGATAGATTTAGTTTCCGGATGGTTAACTTTTGTGTTTTCTGTAGGTTTGCTTAAGAAGAATGAAGTTGCATTTGAGTTGGTTGTTCTTAGAAGCCGAAACTTTTTATGGTGGCCTATAGATTATTTGTCCGTGACTTAGTTCCTACCTATCTTGGAGCTTTTTCTGTGGCCGCAGAGTTCGAATTCGAGCTGGATTTCACAGAAATATCATTTATATTTATAGTCACTTCTACGTACGCGTTTATCTATTTAAACCGTGACTTTGTACCTTGTATTTTATATGTCTACCAACTTCTTAGCGCCTCATTCTTTTATGTATATTAGGTAAACTTTCTTTAGTAATTAGTTCCAGAAAATGGATTTGGTAAATATAAGTAGAAAGAATATTGTCAATTTACTTTATTTTTCTTTAATTGAAACTGTTAATTCTCCTTTAATTTATAAAAAATGTTATCTCAATTTCTGTATGACTTCGTGCACATGGGCCAATGCCTGTGGAGAGTTGAGGACTTGAGGTTATGTCACTATATTTACAATAGGAATAATAGTTTAAAATGATAATTAGGATCAACGTAGAAATCCTGAGTCTGAGAATGGTATTTGTCCAAAAGTAGGCCATCATTTCTGGGGCTGAAACGTTCTTTTCTAATATAGTAACATATTTTGTAATGTAAACAACGCATTGGATAACAAAGCTTCACCATGATGACTTGATAAAAGCTTCGGAGCACCCATAAATCGATTACATAGCTCATAAGTACAAGTATCAGGTTGGAGAGACAGAGCAGACAAATTTCAGAATATGTCAGGTTCATCTTGGAATGCAAATATCAAATTCGTTCTATTGTATTTCAGTTGGTTTTGTTGGCTTTAAGTATAAAGCTTGTTGGCTTAAAACGAAAATTGCCATTTCCCTGAAGTTCATTGCGATCTCACCTCATCAGTCTAGACTAGAATGGTCCATCGCACAAAGAAATAAAAGCAGGTTTTGTGTCTTAATTTTGCACAAACATAGAGGGAAACAATCCAAGGGAAGAGATATAGTTCTCCAAAAGTACTATGTAGAAATCGAAAGTGAGATTAACTGTCAAAAGCGAGGTATTAGACCATTGGTTTGGTTTTTATCTCGCACGAAAGCCAAGTTGCAGAGTCAAATTCACATACCATTGTCCTAGCAACTAAACTGCTCTGATGAATAACCAAATAATCAATTATATGAGTTGTAATTACCTACATATAATCAAAGTGAATTTGGTTGACTTCTCCTCACAAGCTCGTCCATATACCATAAGCAATATTTTTTTACTGCCTTGGCAATCAAATAGGAATAATGATGCGATTTAACTAAACAAAACCGTAAGCATAAAAGACCCATCGAGTACAGAAAAAAAAAATCTAGTCTAAGCAAAGAAAGCGTGCATATTAAAAATCAATGGCAACATATTTCCAATGGCAGTGACAGTGCAACAATTTGAAACAATGGGTAGGAGGCTATTCAGTATTATAAAAGCCAAGATTCAAGCTCCACAAGCGGCAGAGGTAACTATGAACAATTCTGCTGATAAAGAAATAGATCATACTGCTAGCAATCATGAGCACACAACAAGGCAGCATCTGATTCACAGTGATCAGACTAGACCAGATCAACATTTCCTAATGGTAATGCACTCATCTGCAATGTTCTGCCATTTCCTGATCCCAAAAAACGTACGGTTGGCAAAGAAGGATCTGTGACAGATTCAATCTCAAGAAAGTTGAGGTCCATTGCACCAGACTTCTTCAAGCTCAAAACAAAGACAAGCAAAATCCAACCAAACAAGGAAACTGCCCAGTAATTGTTCATCCCATGAATCAAACCCCAAGCAATAGAATACCCAACAATAATTCCTGACAAATGGCCAAGGAAACTAGCTTGAGGAACAATGATTGAAGTAAACACAAGTGACTCAAACGGAGCAAAACTGATGGGAAGTGAAAGAAAACCAAACAGATCCAGCTTAGAAGAAGGTTGCTTCACTGAAAGGATTGTCATCCACCCAAAAACAACACAGGAATACCCAACAGCTGTCACTCTACGAAAATGCTCAAGCTTAAATCTTTGGATCAATACATGGTACATGCCCAAAACTAGCACTCCTGACAATACAACCATCACAAGTGTGTACTGTAAATAATACTCAACACCTAATCCCAAGTGCCCAAGCTGCTCAACTACACCAAGACTCCAAAGAGCACTCATATTAAAAACAAGATGAAGAACACTGATATGGGAAAATGCTGAAGTGATTATCCTCCAATAATGGCCTTCCAAAGCAGTCTCATAACTAAGGCCCACATGGGAATAGCCTATGTTTTTCTTCTGAATGTAGAACCAGATCGCACTGCATATTCCTATGATACAACTGGTGGCAGGCTTTTCTAAGATCTCGTAAAACAAAGGCTTCCCCATTTCCAAAAATCCCCTTTAAACTTCAACTCTATAACTGCAAGCTCAAAAATCAATATCCATGAAAGTTTCAACTTTCAATGCTCCCAGATTTAGGGGAAATCTGAGGAAGTATCCAGAAGCCCAGATCAGTAAAGGAACCCCAAGTGTAGAAATAACTGAAAATCCAAACTTTATTGGGAAACAAGTAGAAAGTTTGTTTCTTTTTAGGGGAAGAGGAAGTTCATATAGGAGACTGATGAAGAAGTTGGATTCCTTCAATCCAGATTAAATGGACACGAATTGATAAGAATATTATGGAGATTGGAATTGTGTGAGAAATCGATTGAAGATTAGAATGAAGAAGGCTCACCTTCGGCTTCCTATTGAAGATGTGGATTCCGTCATCATCGTCTATAGTTTATAGTCTTTGACGTACATACGATTTACTCCCGAGTCGGCGTTTTTCATTTTTAAATATGTATCAATATCTATACTTATTACTTATTACTGATAATTGTTCATTGCTTCTTGTCGTCGTCTGTGAATCACCACCAATGTTATGAGCAAACGTAACATCTGAATATTATGAAATTGAGAAAAAAGTAATATGACTGTATAAAAAATTGATAATTTGTCTTCGAAATTGATATTTTTTATTATGTACTCCATTTAGATTTGATTGAATAACCTTTTGAAGGTAGAAAAATCAATTAAATTAAACAAATGAAATAAATAAGTCACAATGCAAATTTAAACTAGATTAACTGAATACTTTTTTAATTCTACAAAAAGACATCCCATATTAAAGTTAAAATGCATTCTAAACATAATTCCATACTTTTATAATAACTTTCCTTTTTTAACCCAATATATTAGCCTTCCACCAATTAATGAGTATTTCAAAAGAAAAATATTTTTATAAAAAAGTAAAATAATTTGAAGAAAAAGAGAATATATATCATTTCGTAAGAAAAAAAATTTAATGGCCTTTACTCAAAATAAATATTTTTGGATAATAATAGAAGGGGTAAAGAATAAAAATATTTAAAATCATGAATACTAATACTAAATAATTAGAATAAAAAACGTGTAGTATGTGTTAGGGGGCCCGGGGTGAGGCAAATTAATACCTTGCCCCAACATCAGGCCTGGGATGTGAGGCCTAACTAGTGAGGTTGTTCATTTTGGGTTCAACCCAAATTTATTAGACCAATGGGTCAAGATGAGCACCCTTATCAAAAATGTAAGTGGACCTACACAGTCTTATACTTAAGCCTCCATGGCGATATACTTCATTTGTTCCTTAATATAAGACCTATTTAAGAATGTGAGTACATTTCTAAACATAAAAGCCTCCTTATATATTTTTTCTCTATTTTCCCCTAAGTTATCCATAATGATATTTCATAATATCATATAAATATGATTAAGGTGATTTGATAATATTGTGTGATTAACTAATTTATCTAACAAATTCAATCCAATCAAGCTAGTTAAATAGGTCTTACAATATAAATGGAATAGTATTAAGATTGTTTGTTTTTTTAAAGCTGTAAGCTAATTCAAGCCAAGGTCCCAGGTCTCCGAGTCAGCCCGCGCTTTTTCGAAGAATCTTGCACCCATGGGCATACGGCCTGGCAGTCCTTCCCTTTCTGCCGGAGCTTCATGGATGTATAATAACCCTTTTTTTGAGGATGCCCGGGAAAAACTCCATATTCAAATATTTCTGTGTGTGAGATGTAATAATTCTCTTTGTTATACTGTTTTTACATCTTAAAAGTTTGAAGCTACAAACTCATTTAAATACTACCTCCGGTCCTAAATATAAGACTTAATTGACTTTTTTTTGAGAGATTAAGGTTTTGAAATAGGCTATTAAATCATGACATATTTGATATATTTTTAGATTATACATTAGTTTATAGGTAAAATAAACTAATCTAAGGGAAAAAATTAGGTAAATCAATTTATAATTAACTTATTTTTCTTTTTTATAGGATTTTCTAAAAAAGTCAATTAGGTCTTATATTTAGGACCGGAGGGAGTATAATTGAGCAATATAGTTAATTTTATTATTTGTTTTTTTAAGTCTGTAAGCTAATTCATATTCAAATATTTCTGTGTGTGTGAGATGTAATAATTCTCTGTTATACTGTTTTTACATTTTAAAAGTTTGAAGCTACAAACTTATTTAAATATAATTGAACAATATAGTTAATTTTATAATTTAAGTCTTAGAATTAGATATGTTTGATATCTGACACTTGCCCAAAAAGACACCTATCGCGTGAGACTGAATTGTGTTTGGTTAGGTTTGAATTTTGGACCAAGAATTGAAAATGAAGACGTGAAAAATGGAAAAGAATAAGGAGAATTCTAGTTTGAAGCCCCGTGGTTGAGAGTGATTTGTACAAAATACACTAGAAAAATGAGATGAAGAAGCAAGTATTGACTAAGAATCTATGTTGGAAAAAAAATGAGGGGGAGCAACGAGTGATGATCAAAAAGTGGCAAAGGTTAAGAAATGTCGTGTTTGGGTATAACCAACAAAACTACCAGCTTCAAGCGCAGGAGTTTCCACTGTGGGTATAACTAACTAGCAGCCACTAAATCAACATGAAAAAATGTAGTTATAAAGATAGATGATAGTGGTCTAGTGGAGGAAAATGTGAGTGTGAGTGGTAAGTAGAAAGAATGAGATCGGAGGAGGAAGTGATGGGAGATGTTGGTAGAAAGAGTACTGAGCGTGGTCCTGAGTTTTGGTACGCCAGACGAGCATTCCTCAACAGTTATCATTTCACTTGTGATGACAATAATGCTGATACCAACAACACAACATCAACATTGAGTTTCAAACAAAAGCTGCGCAATCGATTGAAGCACCTCAATCAAAAAGCTATATCTCTTGTCCCTTTTAAGTCCCTCATCTTCCCCCTCTCTTTCAGGCCCTGCTTCAACTTGAAATCCCCCACCCCACCTCCTCGTGCCATCTAATTAATCATCTACTATTATAACTCTTTGTTGGGGTTGAGATTACTACTACAAGCATCTTTATGCATGCTTGCTTCTCTGTGACTGAGTTTTAATTCTTCACATATTTGGTAAGATATCTTGATATAAAGTATATATCCAAACAAGCATATTTTATTATGTGCACAGTGTAAGCTACGGTCTCAATGTAACAATCCTTTAGTGAAACATTTCCCACTCTCACGATTTTAGATTTGATATCTTGTCAAATCATAGAATAATAATACGTGTGGCTGTAATTAAATCTTAATGATTTATCAAAACTTTAAGCAAGACAAGCGAAACATGGTCAAATCAATCTAGATTAGATTCGTGAACTGGTGTTAGTTGATAAATATATAGCGGGATTAACGGAGTACTACTATAGAAAGGAGGACCTTTTTTTGCCTTTGTTGCACATGCATCATTCATACAATCGTGTTGCACAGTAGTTTATGTGACTTCACAAGATTAAGAATAATAAAATATCTGAGAAAATTGAGAGGACATACCAAGGTGATCAGTTGTAGTGATTCCAGAGTTACAAAAAAACAGGTGGCAGGTGGTCCCACAGGGATGCATGATCTCCATTCGTGTAACCGATATAGATACGCAAGCTCCAACTTCCTTATCACTTGGCTGGCTACCATATGTCTTCTCTTTCATTCTCCTCCACTCGTTTCCTTTTCTGGGGCCCACACTCTCCTCTCTCATTAATATTGATAGCCTTCTTTGTCTCCCATCCACCTCTCCCTTCTTTCTTCTCCGCTTCTACTGATCCATTCACAGCCATTCTCCACCAAACATTTGGCTTCCATCAGCTCGTGTCTGGTTAGAGCGTGTTTTGAGATCAGGCAGCTCATACTAGTCCCGACACTTACGAGCTCTGTCGGCACGGCTCTTGTTGTTTCTTCTAGATTTCATCATATATTTGGTTGGCTCTCTTTCTGATTACAACTTGAAGGGTGAGAGAGATATTGAGAGATGAAAATTCAGTGTGACGTGTGTGAGAAGGCTCCGGCCACGGTGATATGTTGCGCTGATGAGGCTGCTTTGTGTGCAAAATGTGACGTGGAAGTTCATGCTGCCAACAAGCTGGCCAGTAAGCACCAGAGGCTTCTCCTTCAGTGCCTCTCTACTAAGCTCCCCACTTGTGACATCTGTCAGGTAACACTTTATCATTAAGTCTGCTTAATTGGATTGTTTGTTCATCACTGTTTTTCCTCTCAAAACATGTTTATATTGACTTGAGATTGGCAAAAAGGTATGAATCTAGTGCGCTTGAAGCGAGGAAGAAATAAGTAACACTGATCTAACATATGACTCAGTTCAGGTTTTGCTTTGTGAACTGAACCATATGTTAATCACGTTTCAACATGTTTCAACATGCTGAACCCTGTTGCCCCATTTCCCCTCTGGGAAATTGGAGGATTAAGGTTGATTTAATAGTCTAATAGAGTTAGGATTGTAATACTATTGGAAACATATCGATATTTATGTCGTTTCTATTCACAGATCGCCTTAGTTTTTATGAGTTGAAGTTTCCTTTTGTGTAAAATAAGATGAATTTGGAATATTGTATCTAACGTGACTTGCTACTGCAAAATATGGTTGTGATACTCTTCCATAGCAAGTACTATATCAATTAAGAGAAGTGTTTCTCGTTTTCAAATAGATAGTCCTTAAGCAATAGTAGAAAACTGTCGCTTTTTTCCTTTTTACTTTGGCTGTGCAATACTTGAATAGGATTAATCCAAAATGTTGTGTGACTTATCGTGTTCAGTGAACGAGATATAAAGTTGCTAACATATCAGTTTTGTGACTTGCACATATTGTAAACACAGGACAAGCCAGCTTTTATATTTTGTGTTGAAGACAGAGCGCTGTTCTGTGAAGCCTGTGATGAACCAATTCATTCAGCTGGCAGCCTTTCTGCAAACCACCAGCGCTTCCTTGCAACTGGTATCCGCGTGGCCCTGAGCTCTAGCAGCTCCAAGGACAATGAAGAACGTCACTTGGAGCCTCCAAATCGAAGTGCTCCACAAGCTTCTGCAAAAGTTCCCCCTCAGCCTCAGCCTCAGCAAGTCCCTACATTCACATCCTCTTGGGCTGTGGATGACTTGTTGGAATTCACTGACTTTGGGTCACCTGACAAGGTAAGTAGCACAACACAACAATATTCATGACATGGGGAGAGCTTATCTTGTATTGTTACCTTGATATTGATATTGAGATTATTAATCCGATGCTTTTTGTATGTTCAGAAAGAATCACTGGAGTTTGGAGAGCTGGAGTGGTTATCAGATGTGGGTCTTTTTGGAGAACAGTTTCCTGAGGAGGCGTTGGCTGCAGCTGAAGTCCCACAGCTTCCAGTAACACAAACTACTAGCAATGTTGCCTCATACAGAACCTCCAAGTCCTTCATGTCTCTCAAAAAGCCCAGGATTGAATTTGAAGACGATGATGAGCATTTCACTGTGCCTGATCTTGGTTAAAGCAAAAGTTAAGCACTACCCGTGCTGCCCTCTATACATGACTCTACGTTTAGTTACGTTGTATAGTCCTCTCAGCACAGTATTTTGGGAGTTTAAGTGCGTATAATGCGAGCTGTGTGTACGTTAATAACACTTGTATAAGGAGTTTCAGTGCCTAAGATAGTACTATTACTTTATAGCTTTTGTGCTTAATTTTATCGCCGCTCGCCCTCCACGAATATCATGGTGGGTATTTTCATAATTCAACCTTCTTGAAAAGCGTTTTTACTTAGACTCGTTGCTTTACATCATGATACGTCAAATGAAGAAATATTACATGATTATTCCATTAGTAAAGTAAGTCTCGGTTGATAACGATGACATCCCCATGGCATATGGCATTGCCTTCCAAACTTCATGATCTCTGTCTAGGTGGATCAGGGTTTTTGGCGTGTTTGTAGTAGGTCATGGTTTGGTGAAACCTATATTCCATAATTCTTATAAAAGCCACTCAAATTCATTCAGACCATCATCTGTAACAAACTCACTTCTCCCTGAAAAATGGCGAAATATTCAAATACTTGCTACTTTCCTCTCTATCCCATCATAACCATAACTTTATGTTTGGTAGCTTCCACTACCCTCGCAATAACCCTTGAATCTGATACTCAAACTCTTCGTGAGATACAACATGCTCTTGATCCCAATTCAATCTCTCCATCTTCCTATATGGGAAGCTGGGACTTTTCTGTAGATCCATGTGAAAGCTATGGCTCAAATTTCCTGGGAATTCTGTGCGACTTTCCTTTGGACAACTCTTCTAGCAGAATAACAGCCATCGAGCTCGATGCTGCGGGATATGATGGTTTCTTAACGCAGGCTATTGGGAACTTATCAGAGCTAATCGTTCTGAATCTTGGGCAGAACAAATTCAGAGGGCCAATACCAGAAACCATTGGCAACTTGAAAAGGCTTAGTAGGCTTGACATGTCAAACAATTTTTTCACTGGCCCCTTTCCAGCACAAGTTGTGACCTTCAAGAGTCTCAGTCATCTTGACCTTTCAGGGAATGAGCTCTCGGGTGAAATACCCGCCAACATTTCTAGATTACGAAGCTTGACCTATTTAGGTTTGTCAGAAAATGCTTTTACAGGAACAATTCCGAACCTCACAGGGCTATGGCAACTCAACACAACAGACCTCGGCAGAAACCAGTTTTATGGAGATTTTCCCACTTTTCCAGTAAGTTTAAGAACACTTAGTCTAAGCCATAATATACTCTCCGGCAATATTACTAGCCTCAAAAGGCTCAGACACCTCAGATGGATGGATTTGAGCGACAACAGGTTCTCAGGTTCCATCAGAAGTGATGAACTTTCCTTGTCCAACCTTGTTTATCTCAATATCTCTTTTAATCGCTTCGGAACATTAGATGTTGCAAATCATGCTTTAGAAAATACGCAGCTTTCAGTGCTTGATGCTAAAGGGAACCATATCAGTGGCAATTTACCAGTAAATTTGGTCACAGTACAATCTCTAACATCAATTAATTTAGCAAGTAATCAATTCACCGGTTCTATCCCCAAAGAATACGGAGCTAAACTGCAGAGCTCATGGAGGAGTCTGTATTTAGAGAACAACTTTCTAGGTGGCAATCTTCCAACAGAGTTCAATCGCATGAGGATCAGAGGCAGTCTTGCCAACAACTGCCTCAACTGTCCAACAAATGTTTTACTTTGTGGTAAAGGGCAAAGACCAGCTACAGAATGTGTCGGGCAAAACAACCACTAGCTTTAGGAAACTTTGACAAATAAAATGGTCCATTGCAATGGTACCATTTAGAATTAAGTATTTTCATTTTGAGAAATGTTTGGAGAACTGCTAGATAAATGATGGACAAAATACTCAATATATATGTGGAGTATATGTGTTTCTGACAAGACATTTCTTCCACCAACCTAACAAACACTAAGGGCAAACAAAAAGTATCCAAAGGTTTACAATTCAGGAATGGCGGAAAAGAAAGTATGATAGAACAAGATATCTAATGCCTAAAACAAAACAGAACAAAACTCTAATGAACAATTTTGTTTTCCAAACACATCGTAGAAGCTTACATTCTATATAAGCCAATTGACAGTAATGTTGCCAAGCCACACAAACAAAGGGAACTGAGCAAAAATAATAAAGATCAAGAGATAGTGGTGCCTGCTCGAATCAAAACTCCGAACCTCCACAAAGAGCACTCTCTTCATTGTCTGAACCAAGAACATTCCCATGCACAAACTGGTCCATGGCATCAAAACGTAGTTGGAGTAGCCCCAAACAAATCTCCCAAGAACAGCCAAACATATGCCAGTAAAAGTATATCCAGCATACGCTATAAGGTCAAGCAGGGGTGCCTCCCCACCACCCAATGAAAGCAAAATCACCTTCAGCAGTGCAGTTTGTAGAAACCAGCCAAACAATCCCTTGATGAACAACCAATTCAAAGCTTCTGGGCTAAATCTGAAAACAAACGAAGCTTTCTCAGAATACTGTAACGAGTTCAAAAGAAAGCAGAGGTAGAAGATTTGGAAAACTATTGAGTCCATATCAGACCAACAAGTCAGTAGTGGTGAATGACTAAAAAACCATTCTGGAAATTACAACTAACAGTAAAAATAAGGCAAATAGCAATACCAATACAAACCAGAACACTGATTTACTTCTTGTTTCTCCCCAACATTTCAAAATCTAGAAAGGCTTATAAGATTAGCAGCATGGCATAGAGACAATATCAGATAGCCTTAAATAAGGTAACAGTCCTAAGAAGCAATTAAAGAGTCTGTGATTATGACTCTAGATGGCTTTGTGTGTGTGTGTGTGTGTGTGTGTGTGGAAGGATTCTAAATGGCATTTTAGTAGTCGTGTAATCACTTTTAATTTGCAAAGCATGCAAACAGCAAGACTCTTGATTTTGAATGATTTAACTAAAATAATAGAGGCATAATTTAAGAAACTGCGAAGTAAAAAAATTTCTTATCAAAACTATACTTGCTCATTAAGGCATGTATGTTTACACATCATAGAGATTGATACAAAATTTTAAAGAAAACTTTGATGTGTCATCATCAGGTAAATTTCAGTATTACAAGACTGAAATAAGAAAAGGAGAAACACGTCATTATTTAGAGTATTTGGGACACTTACTGGCCACGAAGACCCAGGGAGAGGCCAGCAAGAACGACATAGGTACCAAATGCCATAAAAGGAATATACAAGTCTGGTGCATTTATGTCGAAAATTGGTGGTTTATAGGAAAGTCTGCCCCCAACCGGCTCAGTTATCCTTGTCCAGTGACCCTACACCCAAAGAGAAGACAACAGTGAGTGAGGGAAGATAAAGTAGCATAAGATATAATCAAAAAGAAAGGGAACCAAAGAGATATAACATTTGAGCATACCCTGTGCAGGAATGGAAACAGAACAACCTTCAGTTTGTTCCTAACGTATTGATCATTCACTTGGAAATAGTACTGAGGATCAGAGAAGTACCTACTTATCTGTCACACAAAGGAGGAGGTCATTTTAAAACAAAAACACGAAGCACTGTCTTCATAAACAACTTAAATTGTCCTAATTCCCAATCATATCTGCCATTAACAACCGATCAACACATATGCAGCATATTCATTAACAACAAACGCCGCAACATACAGGTATTAACAATTAACTAACGAGACTAACCAAGCAATTTCACAATTGCATTATACTATGCACATGCCCCACAAAACATTAATTTGGTTTCTTTGAGGCTTGAATGCAATTTTCCCTTAGATCATGTACATGTTCCATATCACTCCCTCCATTACTAAATATAAGAGCACTTTCACATTTATATTTGTTCCTAATTATAAGGTCATTTTCTAATTTTTCCCAAGAAAGAGATGCAGAGTGGGTATAAAAGTATATGGTGAGGACAAATTGGTAATATCACCTGTTAATAACTAACTGAACTAAAATCATTAATGTCATCAAATAAGAAAATTGATATTAGAACGGAGGGAGCAACACCCAAAACAAAATGTGCATATGAGCTGCGTTAGCTAATAGCTTATCCTAAAAGAAGCAAAACACAGTTTGATTGAAAATGGAAGCAGAGATAGAGAAAGGCATTTATAATTAAAGTGGAAAAGTGAGGCTTACATTGCTTTGAACATACTCAGAGCTGGATCCGAAAATCTTCTCGCCATAAGCGTGCAATCCACCGCGAATGAGGCCAGAACCGGCGACTTGAAAAGCGCTGCCAAAGGGATTAGGTTGAGAAGTAGAGGAGGCTGGTAGTGGGGCCCCACCTAGGTTTTGATGTTGAGGCTGGGGTTGGGATCCAACGTTAACGTTATTATACATCCCTATTATACCTATCCATACATATGCGGCGGAATCAGAGATCGCTAGAATAACATTTCAGAAATAAAGGAAGCTGAGAAAGAAACTGACCTTCAAGTATGGTGTTTGAATTTGAATTGAATGAATATGAAAATTGGGTTCCACTTTGCTTGGCGGATCGAGTATGAGGAAGAGGGTTTGCTAAGTAAGATCTGATCTGGAATGAGAAATGGCTTCTCCGCCAGCACAGGCACACCACCGCCTGGGACCCAAACGATGTGTCGTATTGATGCAACTCCAATGCCGTTTTCTACTTTTGAACCGCCACAAAATATATTATTTACGCCTACTTGTGTGCCAAGCTAATTAGAGGGAGTAAATGAGTAGGTTAATACTATACATACAGTGGATTATATGTTATTTGTAAGATAAAAAATTAATTTAGAAAAATCAATTTTAAATAACTTGTTTATCTTTTAGAAACCTCTGTAGCAAATTAAATAGGAGTAAGCAAGGGAATAGTTATCAATATATGCTTGCAGCTAATTAGAACACTTTTTTGTCTACTATAAATCCTCTCTAATTAAGGTCAAAAAAAATAAATCCTCTCTAATTATATAATCACTTTGACCTTTCTTTTAAATATTTAACTTTGACCTTTCTTTTAAATATTTAAGATACAAAATTAATTACTTTAAAATATAAAATATGTATGATTTTATTTACAATATAATACATGTTAGATATATTTAAGTTATGTAGTTTTATCTGTTTTCTCAATGTTCAAAGAAAGGCAAGAGATATTATCAAAAAAAAGGAAGGCAAGAGATCTTATAATTATAAGATCACTTTTACTCTTGTAGAGAAATAAATGAGGTGAAAATCAGTCATTTTAAAATGTTTTAAATTATTTTTTGGCCAATGACCCCTTTTCTAGTTTTTACCCACAAAGAAATCACCAAGAATTATTGCATGCCTAAATTAACAATAGATGCACTTTTGCCAAAAGTAACACATGTAAACCCATTTCACCCTTTAATATAATGTCGACATGTGGATGATGTCAATTGATAAGTCCGTCTAGTCAGGTGAAATTGACCTACATGTGTTACTATCTAGGATAAAAACATATCAGTTGTTAGTTTATGTAACTCAATACTCCTATATAGTTATTTATTTGGCAAAAAAAAGGGCCCTTATTTTTTACCTAAAAAATAAAAACTAACTACATATAACTAATTATATGTGACACAATATGTTATGGTTTCTTAGTAGTTTGATGTGTTTCTCTAAATAAAAAAAAGTTAAATGTATGTAAGATTTGGGGATGAAATATTTATGAGTAGCTATCTATTTCATATCCTGCGACCAGGTAAGAAAATACTACTCCATAATGTTACGAGAAACATCACCTTATCTCCAAGAATGAGGATTCTCGAATAAAAAAAATCAAGATCGATAGTAGCAGCCATTTGAAGTGGAGTTGAGATTGTTACTGTTGAATTTTGGAGAAGGAATATAAAGTTTTGAGAGAATTTTATTGAATAATAAATCAAAACTTACATCTAATAGACATAGACTTGTGTAGTCTATATATAGTGTGAGTGGTAACCTAATAGAGAATTAGACCTTGAACATAAAGTCCAACGTATTTTAGCACTATACATTGAACTCTAATTACAATCCAAAATAAAACTATCTTCATATTTCAATCACCCCGTCAAAATTAAAAAATTAAGCTAAAAACATTTGAGAAGATTTTTTTAAAAAAAAAATTGAACTTTTCCTACCAATTAAACCCTCCTCTCAACATTAGAAAAACTTTCAATTCTCAACCACATTGATCACAACATGGATGAAGCTGAACAAATCATGGATGAAGCCACATTGATCACAACATTGATGAAGCTAAACAAATCATGGATGAAGCTGAACAAATTGCGTCCCTTTCAAAGAGTTTGAGGGTACTTGACCCTCAATCAAAACCCCCTCAAGGTTGCATTCTCGTTTGTAAAAAGATCAAATAAAAGGCCTTTATAAAAGATGCTCATATTAGTCTAGATCCTATCGTTGACCCTGAGATGATGCACAAGTACTTAAGGAAAAGTTTGACACTTTTCTCCTCGATGGGATAAGGTTTTTTTATCAAAGTAATAAGAACAAGGGAAAATTATATCTTTCAGTTCAACAGCTTTTAGCAAAAGCTTTATGGAACCACCAAATCATGAATGAGGAGGCCGTTCCAAATCCTAGAAACCTGGCTCTGATACCATGTTGAATTTTGGAGAAAGAATATAGAATTTTGAGAGAATTGTGAGAATTTTATTGAATAATGAATCAAAACTTACATTTAATAGACTTGTGTAGTCTATATATAATGTAAGTTAGAACCAAATAGAAAACTGGATCTTGAACATAAAGCTATAAACACCCTATTCTTTCTTATGAGGCAAACACAAGTCAAATTGTGTAAGGGTCAAGCAAAGATTGGCAACTAAGTGAGAAAATCGGAAATAATTGTGGTGATTTGATTGTGGTCATAAAAGAATGATTCCTCATAATGTAGGACAATCAATGAGAATTTGATGACTAAGTTAGGAAATTTTTGAAGGAACTTTTAGTAAAAGGAGAAATTATTTGCCAATCAAGTCTCATAATAATCATAGATTGCACACAAGATGAAATTGATATGTGTGTCAAAAGGGAATAGTGCAATGCTCTTCACATGGAATTGGTACATAATAATCATTATATTTTTTTAAAAAAATGAAAAAAGCAATTAACATGATCAAAAAAGGAATGATTAGAATTTTGGTGCAATAGTCTCTTTGCCTTGCAAAAAACGTGAGCATAAATTTGAAAATAAGAGGAAGGCATTTAAAAATGAAACCCTAGAGTGTATAGCATATATAAGTGAGAGCAAGAGAGCACCTAAAGGGGGAGTTTTTTTGAAAGAGAGAAAAAGGCTAAGTTTTGAGAGCAAAGAAAAGAGGTGTATTAGAAAAGGTAGACATCTATTTAATGAGAGTGATTTATTGTGAGATCCTTCTTCTTCTTCTTCTTCTTCTTCTCCTTCTTACCTTTCTTTTCTTATGCCGATGAAAGTGTAGACAGAGACATTCATAATTTTTCTAATCTCATTTAGGCAAAAGGTGATATAACTCTCTAAGACAACTTATATATTTTTTACAAATGCACTCACATTCAAATTTTTCATGATTTTAATTTGAAATTCTTTTGCAAAGAAGCCGAATCATATTTTTATCATTCATCCATCATGTTATTAAAATCAAATATTCTATCTTTATTTGATATATGATTTACTATCTTTGTTTTGATTTTATTTTAAAATTGTGAAATCTTTTTCATAAATAAAAAATAATAAAATGAAATGGCTTTTATAAAAAAGGAAGTTGAATGATTTTCATCTGTGAAAGATTGAATTATCTTCTTAGGTTGAAAGTCAATTGTTTCTCCGAGAGAGATTATCTCCTCAGACGATTCAATCAAAATTGTGAAGTGTTTCCTCTTAAAAAAATAATAATAAATAATACGCAATTTCATAATAAGAAAAACAAACAAAAAATAATATTTTTTTCTCTTAAATTTAAATAAATGTTTTCTTTAAAAAACCAATTGACACGCATTTCTACCCCGAACTACGTGGGTTTTGATCTTTTAAGGGTACGTAGGCCCTAGATCAAGTCCAAATATGTAAAAATTAATTTTTCCCCCTTCTTTTCTTTTTGTTTTATTTTATTTTTTATTTGTATATATTGATTTATCTTGGTAATTTAAAATTAAATTAAATTAAGGTCATATTTATTTTTAAATAATCAACTTAGGCTAACCATTCTCTTGAACGGGTGCTGTGGGGTGCCTAACACCTTCCCCACGCACAATCGACTCACAAACCCTATTTTTTTTTTTATTATTTTAAAAGTTTTCCAAAATATCTTTTTTTTTTAAAAAAAAATTGGTGGCGGCTCCATTTTTACATCTTAATTTAACCTAATTTTTCGGGCGCTACAAAGCCCAACCCATTTTATCTAAGAGACCCAACACTATACATTTAAAATTACAATCTAAAATAAATTACAATCTAAAATAAAAGTATGTTCATATTTCAACAATTAGTCTCTTAAAAATTGTGTGTCATCTTTGTGAGGTCGGATTCGTGGTTTGTGGCGGGAGTGTGAGGAAAGGAAAAGTATTGGGAAATGGAAGAGGGGAAGATTCAACAAACAACATGCTTCTCTGGCGATGTTGCCCAATTGGACGAAGCTATGCAAGTCTTACATTCATCTCTGCCTCACATCAACTGGCGCCTCAAGCCTTCCACCCACCGCCGATTACAATTAGGTTTTTCTATTACCATCATTAAATCTTACTCTGTTTTGATCCCAAAAACAAAAGAAAGAAAGAAATGTTACTCTGTGAATTGATATGGCGTTGTGGCAGATATGCTGGCCCTATCCACAGGAATGAGACCTGTTGTCATGGTAGACTATGGTGGAAAGATGCCTGAGCTACTACACAATCTCTCCTCACTCCTCCAACAATGTCAAAAGGTTTCGTTTCCCTCCACTTTTTATTCATCTCATCTCGCTCTATATTATGTACCTCCTCATTTGTCAAATCAGCTTCTTAGCATCTACAACTTTTTCAGCTGTCACCCATTTTCGAGCATCTAAGGGTGATGATTATACAAGACATGATATACATGATTCACGTTAGAGAGTTAGCTGAGCATGTTCAATCATCTTTGAACTCGGAACTAAAGTTGCTCTTTGTGGACCTTCAACATGACCCTCCAAAGGTATTTTCTTTCCTGCTTTGGAACACACCCCGCCCAAAAAAAATCTTATTTTTCCTTTTTCTTTATTACAACATGCTTTCAGATGATAACAGAGATTGATAAAAGCCCATTAGCATTGCAACTCTCATCGATTCAGAAGTTGTTCTCGTCCATATTTACTCATGAGGGAATATGCAATCCATCACCATCTCAAGCTACAAAAATTATGGATGATTCCCAAAGTTCTTGCAGTCAAATTTTTAATTCTCAGTCTACAGAATACATTGATCTCAGTCATTGCTTGGAGGACTCTGAAGTGACAATACCAACCTTGAATGGGTAATTCAATCATACACACCTTCATTGATAGTCCAAATGAAAGGATACTATATGTAATTCTTTAACTAATTAGTTGCAGTCTGTCTTCTACGAGTATGCTATGATCTAATCTTGGAATACAAAATAAAGCTAGCCTATGTGAAGATAATTGTGTTTTTAATATTTACATGGGATCTCTTTTTGTGGTTGTATCACCTGTAGGTGATGCCATGGAATAGTGCATTCATTTGCTTCGCACTCCGGACATACATTGTGTTATTACTTTGTCATTTTGACTTATTTAAACCATGTTTATGTGATTCAGATGGCTTCTAGGCTATCCGGTGGTGTATCTGTTTAGCAAGGAACACATTGATGATGCTATCTATAATCTTTCCTCCAAGTATCTCCACATTTTCAAATTATCAATCTGCCGGTTGGTACTTCTCAGCGAGTGTCTGTGATTTCTCTTTCGAAACTGTTATTATCTGTCTGGCATTGAAATTTGATGTACTTTTGTTTGATATAATTGGTTATTTGTATTTGTTACCGATAAAGGACTCGTGGCTCAAACAAGAATAACTATTGCACTATTCTGGGGTTGGACTAAATTCTAAGATTGCGCGTTTTAGTTTCCTATTTGAACTTACTGCTTATTTTGATTACTTTTGTTCTTTTGCTTCTAAGCATGTAGAAACTCCTAAGGTGCTAATTCAGCGACTTTGACTATAACGTTTCAGAAAAATTGAAAGAAAATGAAAACATGGACAGATGGATATTTCTTATTAGTTGGCTTGAGTGGAGAATTGACAGAATGCAACATAGTAGTTGGCATCTTGTCAACAAGCTGAGTTTTTTTTAGACCTGTAACAAGCTGGGCATGTTTGATACGACCCATTAACTAAGCAAAATTTACTAATTGTAATATACTAGTGTTATTTTTCTCCTTTCACGCATAACATTTATAGTGATGTGATATTTGTGGTCTTGCAGGAATAGTATTCTCAAAAAAGGATCTCAGGCAGAAGAACTATTAAGGTAAATCTTTGTCTGAATTTGTGAATTAGATTTAGCTGAATATTAGAACAGACTCTTTGGTAATCATGCACAACTAATTATCTAAGCTATTGGAAATTTGGCAGCCAAAAATTACTTCATCTTAGGATTAAGCAATGCATGCCTGAAGCTGGGGATATGATATTACCTCCCATTGATTGTAGTAATGAAAAAGAGGGAGTGCATGAATCCATTGACATCATGCCTTCATTATTGATCGTAACATTTAGAAACTAGTTTATGGAAGTAGGTTCACCAATTGCGCAGGTTATTTTTTACGGATGACAATTGAAAGAAGAGCTTGTTAAGTCAATTTCATACTAGGCAACATGTCTAAAAATATACTTTTGGTTGGGTTTTTAGATAGTAAGTGTCAAGTTTCCAGCAAAGAGAGCTCATTTTAGGAACTGCATTCATTTTTTTTTTTTTTGCTTGCCAATAACTTCATTCATCAGTTTGAACATCTTTGCATTTTTAAATTTTGTCTGACACACAAAATAGATTGCTTTGTGTAGGAAGAGGTTTGGAATTATGATATTATTGTATCAATGATTAAGCATTGACATTCTCATCATGTTTTATTAGCTTTTCCGTGCCTTATGATCTAAGCACAAGAGGGAGCAATGAAGAATGGGTAGAATCTTTTATGGCTCACATGAGTGCAAAGTGGGAAAGGTGTGCATATGCTTGGAAGTTTTTGAAGATGGAAGTTGATGAATGCCATCCTCAGGCTATAGTGCTTTAGTTATGTTGTCGGTTGGGTACGGGGTCACTTAGGACTTACCTCAACTCTAATAACCTAATTACGTGCAACAAAATCTCTTCAAGAAACAGATATGTATCCATAAACAGCATGATTCGAGTGTCACTGCCAAAGCTGCTGTTGTTGCGAAGTGAACTTGTGTGTGAATAGAAACGTTAATCTGTTTTTGTTTTTGTGATGAATATTGCCGCCAAAGTTGATGTAGTTTTAGTTTGCAGAAGGGGAGTAGATGGGGAAAGGGTATTAATTTTTTCCCCTGATTTTTCAGACTCACGATTTGAGTTTGTTTTATTTTAGGTTGTTAAACTTCATTTGAGTTATTAGCTTTTCTAATTTGTAAATATTATTATTTTTCAATAATTAATCTAGGAAATTGGAAGTATAATTGACATTACTGAGTAAACCTGAATTTGGATATCCAAAATCAAATTTAGGATTGTTAAATTCAAATTTAAGATACTACTCCCTCCGTTCCTAAATATAAGAGCACTTTGACTTTTTTGGAGAATCCTAAAAAAGCAAAATATGGTAATTAAAAATTGATTTTCCCAAATTTTTCACTATATGAACTTACATATGATCTAATAATATTTAAAATATGTTATGATTAAATTGTTCATTTTGTTTTCTTAGGATTCTCCAAAAAAATCAAAGTGCTCTTATATTTAGGAACGGAGGGAGTAATATATATACTATACAGATATCTTTGAAAAGTAACTTTCAAGTATCAAAATAAATATAAGTAGTTGATCATTGAAACTTATAAGGACTGTGTTTAAAAACTTAATGAGAAAGTTTGCAAAAGAAAATATTAGAAATATATTTTTTTCATTTCATTTCCTTTCCTTTCCAACTATTTCATTTCCTTTTCATTCATTTTATTTCCTTCACTGACAGTTTATAATTTGTTCTAGAAATCCACTTATTGAAAAAAAAATTTATGAGAACACTTATTGAAGCTTTGGAGAATTAGGAATTTGAATATGCATTATTTGTTTGTGGTGCGTGTAATGTTACCGAAGCCACTCTGGCTGCTTAAATTTACTTTTAATTGCTAAATAGCATGAATAAGTAATTTTAAACAATAAAAAAAATATAAAGTGGATCAGAAAGATGCAAGTAACGTTGGCCTTATGATTCAATCACTCAAATTTCTGTCTAAAGCCTAGCCCAAAATTTAAAGAACATTATTTTGCAAAACCAGAAAGCATGTAGGGACATCAAAACAGAGAGGGTAAAATGGCCTAAAAATAAAACGGAGAGATAATGTCCCTCTTAATTTGATAACAAGCAAATTCGGAGGAAAAATTAAAGACAAGGAAAAGGGAAAATAAAATACAAGCTAAAAATAAAGATATGCTTGGTAGTGGTTGACACTCTAGGCTCCATTGATCAGCTTGAGCACTTCAGCATCTGTGGGAAGGGCGGGGATTGCTCCCTTTTTAGTTGTTGTGATTGCTCCACATGCATTTGCATACTTGAGCACTTCTCTCAACCTTGCTTCATCCTGTATTTGGTAAAATTTGTTGGGAAAAAATAAATCATCCGTATTCACAACATTTAGACAACTTTAAACTAAAGACATTTCAATATATAAACAGCCGGATCTAAGTATTTACCTCAAGTATGGATTGATCATCGACAATCTTGACCAAGAGAGCGCCAACAAAAGAATCACCAGCGCCAGTGGTATCAACTGTGTTGACATGGAAAGCGTCCACTGATCCATGGAAATTCTGTTTTTTGTTTTGTTTGGCATGATAGAATAGAAGATCATTAGTCACGGCACGTAAATTCCAAACTTAACAAAGAAAACATGAACTATAAATCAAAGCAACAAACGTAACATCAAGTCACAGTCGTTGTACCACACGCCTAAGAAAATGGCATTTAAAGGAAACACCAACCCACAATAGCCAATTAAACTAACGTCAACCTAATTTAGGGTAAAAGACACTTCAGGATCAATCTTAATACAGTAGCTAGGGGACATTACTAAACTTGCCGCCACCAAACAAATCAGAATGTAAATTATTCAGAAAAATAATTGAATTGAATTAAACTAAGCGGCAAATGACGAAAAGTAACAAGTTATACCTTGGTGTAATATCTGGAACCTTTCTCACCAAGTGTGACAAGAAGCAATTTCAATTTAGGGTGCCACAAGGACATAGCGGAAGCATCATCAATTTTGTCACTTCCAGTGAGGAACTCAAGCTCCACATCACTGACCTTAATGATATCTGCCTTATCCCAAATGCTCAACATTTGCTTACGGGCCTCCTCAGGAGAAGGCCACAAAGGCAACCTCAAGTTAGGATCATAAGAGAGCAAACATCCTGCCTCCTTGGCCACCTCCATGGCCTTCAAATGTGCCGATCTGCATGGCTCCACGATCAAACTTATGGATCCATAATGAAATACTTTAGCCTGACAAATCGTAATAATCAAACAATAAACCCCGTCAGCAATTTTTACCACGGTTACAATTTTTGTCCCACAAAATACATGTACGACTATTCTATAGAAAAGTCCATATTGTAATCTGTAAAGTTGAAGTACTCCATATACATATAATAATTAATTATGATGGCGTCACGTGAATACATTATTATTGTACCACGCATGGCAGAGGACGCCAGTAAATTGATTTATAAATATGCACGTGCCTGCTAGGCTGTATATTGTGGGCCTTGCTCGATAAGCTAAAAACATATACTGAGAAGTCAGCTACCACATGACTCAGCCAACAACCCTCACAACAACAAAAGCGGCCCACAAATCTTAAATCTAATCTACAATATTTAAAAAACCACTCGCAAACACAGAGAGCCATATTTGACCAAATGAAAACAAAATCTACAATACGAACATATATACGGGTCGCCCTCGTATAATAATATTATAATATTATTAAGTGATAATTGTATCTAATATTTCAATGAAGTCTTGAGGAGTTGTTGCCTTCATTATTAGATGATGGGACTTCTTTGGAATTAAATCTTTTATTTGGGACTTGGGTACAATTTTCCTTTAAACTAATTATAAGATAAAACCCCGGAAATCAGCGATTGAGTGGCCTGGCGCGTCAGATTAGTGGACGCCACGCCAGCGCCAAAGACAAAAATAATTGGTAAAAGAAATAACTAATCACAATTAAAAAAATTAACGAAAATATAGAGATAGTGAGATCCGAATCAAAAATGGCGGGGGTGGGACCCAGCCCCCATGAACTGCTGCGAAGATTGAGACCAAATAATAAATAAATAACCAAAAGAAGCGACGAAAGATTCAAAATTGGGGTTGCTCTGGAAAAGAGAGAAGCAGATGAGATCACGTGACACGTCACTATTCACCCTCCCACCTCCAAGGCGTAATATTCAAGTATCATAATTCATAGATCTACGCATGGGCCCCACCACAATAAGATCCCACCGTAAAAATTGTAAATTTCCAGTAATAAAAAAGCAAAGCGATGATCCGTACCGATTTGATTAGATCGAAGTTGAGCTCGTCGGGGCGGAGGAGCATATCGGCGCTGGGATTACGGTAGAACATGAACTCACGCTCGCCGTCGGCGCGTAGGGTGACGAAGGCCAAGGCGGTGCGGGCGCCCTGGTCGAAGGTGATGCCGTCGGATCCGACGCCGTTTTGCTTGAGGATGCCGGCGAGCATGTGGCCGAACTCGTCGTCGCCGAGTTTGCCGACGAAGGCGGCCTTGCCGCCGAGGCGGGCGACGGCGATGGCGACGTTGGCGGGGGCGCCGCCGGGGGCCTTGAGGAAGCCGGGGGCCTCGGCGAGGGAGACGCCGGAGACGGTGGGGACAAAGTCAATGAGCATCTCGCCGAAGCTGAGGATGAGGCTTTGGGCGCCGTTGATGTGGGAAGCCATTGGAGAGAAGAGAGTTTATTTAGGAGTGATGATAAGAGTTGAGAAAGAGTGAAGATTGAAGTGTTCATTTGCACGCACACTCCCCCCTCTTTATATAGAGGAAGGGACGCAGAAAAAGTAGGAACAGAAAACCAAGATATCCGGGTTCAATTCAGTTAATGAGAAACACTAATATAAAATCTTCACCATTCAAAATTTTATATGGATGGTCTAAATTTAAAGTTTTTATATGATATTTTTTTTATTGATAAAATGAATTTTTTAACAAATGATATTATAAGATTTAGTTCTTTTTTTATTTTGTATCTATCAAAATAAAATTTATTAAAGATATTAAATTTTATTTAAATGAATATGGACCATTGAAATAGTTTTGTATAGCATAGATTATGATGAAAAGTTCATTTCTTATCTTTCATGTGAGTATGGAATATGAACCAAGAGCCATATCACATCTAAATAAGATCTATCTATTATGTATTCTCTAAAACTCATGGCCAACATCTTATTAATCCACTTGCCCCATTTTTATCTGTCAAAGTGTTTCTTTACTAACAAATTTAATTCAAATACATAACAAAAAATTAAATGCAGCCACCATGCCACTTTTTAGTGAATGTGCTAAAATTGCTAGGGAAAATGGCATTGGACTCCAATTGTTGCAGTAGTGCATCATGAAAGTATTAGCAAATTTTTTTTATTAAAAGTATTAGCAAATTCAAAGGTAAGAAAAATAAAAATTTGAGTGATTTAAATACTTTTTATTCGTTGATAATTCATTAACTATTTTTTGTTATAAAAAAAAGTTCATTAACTATTTTTATTATTTCATGATGCACTTATTTTTTATCTCAAAAATTTCTCTTTATTTTATGGATTGATGATTTTTCGTGACTCAATTTTAAATTGATGATTCAAAAGCAGCAAAATATTATCTTTCCAATAATATTTATAGCAATACAATAATCATTTATTAATATTTAAATATATAAACAAATGAAGTAATAAAATGTATGATATGATTTTAGTTGCCTTTTTTGACCGATAAATATGAATTTAGTGTTCGAATCCCGGAAAATGCTCTCATTGAGATATGAGACAATCTTGTCTATGTGGGTAGCACTCCTACCCCTCGAGTCCGGATTAAAACCGGACGGTAATTAACTAAAAAATCCCAAAATATTAAAATATATTGATTATATATTAAAATGTAATCTAGAAAATCCATGTGCAAGTGAAAATGTGAATGTGCATTAGCAAGTTTTCTAATATTAATAAAATTCATGTTTTTCTCCAATCTTATTTGTGAATTTATGATGGAGCACTTAGCTTTTTATTTATGCTCCTTCCTCTTTTTATATTTAAAATTTTATCGTTGTAATATACATTTTATCTCGTTTTAAGGAATTGTCATTTATACAAAAAAAAACCTAATAAACAAATTTTAAAGCACAATTCTTGTCAAATTTCACTTCTACTTCTATTTCCACTGCTAATTTTACTATCACTTCCATTGAAATCAATTTCGTGCACTAAACAAGGCATTAGTTCTTAGAATACTAAAGCGGCATCACCCCCGCGTTTGGTTTGGAGCGTTTGGTTTGGAGCAGCTTTTCAAAGACTATTCTAGCGTCAAGTCATGGTTTCATGGGTTAGCCAAATGTAAAGTTTAAGAAGTGATTTCTCTCTGGTTCTCACTCTCTCCTCTTCTCTCCTCTACCCCAGTTTTTTTTGAGTTAACTTTTTTTCCGTTTGTTAGGTTAAAAATAAAGATGAATATTTTAAGATCTTTATGTGAATTAGGTGCATCTTTAATTTATTCGTGCTCACCCTCATCCTGTCATCCATTCATTATCTTCCTTTTTTGAGTGCAACTTTGGATTGTATCAAGAGGTGGCATAACATGTATAATTAAGATTTTAAATTGAGCGTTATTTTGTACTCTGTACTATTGGAAAGAATGCAATTTATTTACAAATACCATATGGATATTACTCCCAAAAAAGATTGGGCGTATTAAATGTTAATATACTAAATATTTAAATTTATACTGTATTTCTTAATGTATAGCCCTTCTTAGTCCTTAAAAAATGGATAGCCCTTCCATTTATTTTTCGGTGACTCATTCAGGTTTGTTTGCACCACAGCCTGGAACTAGGGAGTAGAGCTGTAGAGACCTGCTCTTTGTTGTTAACGAATGCCCCTGATTTATATGTTGCTGGAATGCTGGAGTATTAAATACTCCTACTAGTCACGTTTTTCTTAAACAGTTATACTCACGTTATAATTTATTAATGGTTAATTTTATTTTCGAAGTGTAGCGTTTTCTACACAACTATAAGGATCCACAAACAAATACGTATTCCGTGATGGATTGAGTTCGGAATCAGCATCAACTCTAAGTGGTTAACATCTAATAATTTGGATCAGTTTTGATATAATATAGGAGTAATTTCTTTTACTTTTTCAAATTATTTTGATGTGTATATATACAATGTATAGTTAATACAATTGTGCAATCATCGTTTTAACATTATTAGAACAAAAACATAAGAGATAAAAATGACAAAAACTTCAACAGATGTGATATAGAGTCATTATAATTATAATTAGTAGAAGAATTAAAACTTGAAATAATCACCATAAATGAACGAAACTAGAAAGAAAATAAAAATTAAAGACTTAAGAGGATGACAACTTAGATACTTCTAATATTCTGAATCAAATATATGACAATATCTTTTTACATAACTAGTATACATCTAAAAAACTCAACTAGTTATATTTTTTATAAATGCTAAAATATAGGAGTACTTTAATATATGACAATATCTTTTTACATAACTAGTATATATCTAAAAAACTCTACTAATTATATTTTTTATAAATGCTAAAATATAGGAGTACTTTTTTTTATTCAAAGGGGCAAGCACTAACGGCTTGAGGTTACAAGCGGGATAGAACCTGCAACCTCCCACCTAAAGGGGAGATCTCATACCACTGGGCTACAAGGCCCTTGGTAATATAGGAGTACTTTTGACCTCTTATATTTGTATCAAGTTTCAATTTAGTCATTTGTATTTGAAAAACACACTTTTAATTCTTTTTAGTTAACTCTAATGTTAAAGTTTAGGAACTGAATCCAAAATTGACTGAAAGTTCGAAAACTAAAATCACCCGATCTTAAAGTACATGGACTTAAACCAAAAATTAGGTAAAACTTTAAGCACCAACACTTAAATTAACCCGACAATATAAATACTAAGCATAATACACTCACCAAAGCCGCGAGCTTCCAAATAAGAATTGTCATTATGACGTGTCATGTATTGATTAACAGAGTATTCAAGTTTTTCTTCCTTTCGGTCATGACTCGTGACTAAGTTTGGCTCTATTCAAAGAGAATAATCACACTAAAAGATGGCTGGCCAAAATATAATTGCAAAAGCAAGCGTGAAAACTCATAAAGCCATATTTCTGATAAAAAAAAAAAGAAAACTCATAAAAGCCGTATGTGTTTATCAGTAGGGAAAATCCATTAAAATTCAAAGAAAACCGAAAGATGCAACTTGAAAAGAACATATATGATCTTTCTCACATACTTAGGGAAAATATGACCCTTAAAAAGATTAGTACTTTTTTTAACCAGATCAAGATAAATATATTGACTTCGTTTATGTGATAATCAACAAAATCAAACGTGGGAGTTTTACTGCTGTTTGATGGGGGCAAAAAAAATTACAATTGAAAGTTGAAATAAGTATTGAAGGTTTGGTGGAGCAAACCTATCGTCAGCACCTTCAATTAATCCCTGCCATTAATTTTGTCAGTTGAATACCACTCTGGCCATAACAATGATAACACAGCGCGGCCTTGCTACATAAAGCACAAAATCGTTCTTTATGCTCCGGCCAGCATCGTAGTGCCATAACCCATCCTTCATGTATTAATCAATATTAATCGTATAAAAATCAACATTTTATATTACTCCCTCTCTTCCTAAATATAAGATCATTTTGGTTAATTAATTTGAGGAGATTAAGGAAGACAATAAAATTACATGATGTTCCCAAAATCCCCTCAATTACTTAATTAACTTTAAAAAGAGGAGGGGTTTTCAATGAAAAGATGGAGTATAAGGGTAGTTTGGGCAAAACTTGAGATAAAATAGGAAGTGATATTATATTTAAGAACGTATCCACTACTTCCCCAAAGTGATCTTATATTTAGGAATGGAGGGAGTATTTTTTATTACAATTAACATTTTATATTAAATATAAGTAAATTATATATTTCGGTTATTCAATTTTAACCGAATTATTTCTTCAATAATCAAACTGAAAACGAAAAAAACGAAATTTTAAGAAATAATTGAACCAAATTAACTAAACAAAAAATTGAATTGTGTTAGGTTCGGTTTTTTGGGTTATAATGGTTGATTGATTATTACTATATGATGAATTTTAACTTTATTTCGCCAGTATAGGAAAGAAAGTGGTGCAAGAAAATGAAATGCAGTTTTTGACCTTTTTCTTACCAAAAATGCAATTAGAACTTGGGAGTGAAGCATGAAAAGAGTGGTTTGTTTACCACGAAGTTGGCTTACTCTATGTTAACACATGCAAATATAGAAGATCATAATGTTTGGCCCAAATTATGGAAAGTGAAGGCGCCAGAGAGATGTAAGATGCACGTATGGTTAATGAGTCAAAATAGACTATTCACAAATGAATTCAAACGTGAACGAGGTCTACATGTGTCTGGTGTATGTGATGTTTGTCTTGATAAAGGAGAGAATATTTCTCATGTTTCACGTGATTGTCCAAAAGCACGGGAAATATGGCTAGAGTTGGGAGTGCACCATGATGATCATGAGTTCTGGAATAGCAATATTGATGAATGGTTGAGAATGAATATAAAGAAGAGATCTAATGGCCAGCATGGGGAGTGGAACGTTTTATTTTGTATAACTTGTTGGTTACTATGGAGAAGGAGAAATGAGAGAACACACCAAGGAGCTACACTTAGTGTGATAGAAGCGCTATCTGAAATTTTTGGCATTGCCCGTTGTATGAGCAAGTCCACTCAGTTCATGAGAAAAAATAACTCTTTTTCTAATTCTAATCCTGAGAGGGAGGGGAATGATAATAATAGTGAACGAGTTTTTGAAGTAAGTGTTGACGTGGCTTACTCTAAGGCTGTTGGTGTGTCGGGCTGTGGAGGAATCATTTCATGCCAAGATGGTGGGTTAATGGAGGCTTTCACTTGCGGTATAAAAGCCAGGAATAGCTTTGAAGCGGAGTTGTGAGGGTGTATCTGCGGGTTAAGAAGAGCATGAAATTTGAACATCAAGAACTGTAGAATATGGACAGATTCGATGGAGATGGTGGAGCTTCAAAATATAGAGGACTTCGTGCGACATGAGAGTGTAGAATTGATCACAGAATTCAAGTTGCTATTAGAAGGGATTGGAGGGTTCATGTGTTGTGGAGGTGCAGAGAAGAAAATGTTTATGTAGATCTCCTTGCTAAGCATGCGTTGCAATTGGGACCTGGATTGCGCCTATTAACTCGTGACGAAGCTTTTGATTTCTTCGCATCATTGGGCATTACTTAGTTGTTTTTCTTTTTGAGTAGCTTGTAGTTTGTTGTCTTTTATTTCCGATGTATCAAAAAAAGAACTTGGGAGTGCTGGAGAGATGAGAGACAAACTTATGAAAGTGAGAAATATTTTTGGAATGATAGAAGCAGTTAAGTAGCGTGCCTTTGAAGAGAAGGTGGGCTGCTCCCATCTTTACTCACTTGTCCTCTCTTCATGTCTCCCTCCTACCTCCTTTTCCGTCTTTCTTTAATTTTTACAACGAATCACGTGGTTCATTTTAAAACAATTAAATTTTAAAAACATAGGAACCAACTTTTTTTTTAACATGTTTCTTTTTTTTCTTTACAGCCCTTTACTCGCTACTACTCATATGAAGGTTTTCCCCGCTAAATCTAAAACGTTAAAGTGTTTTTATATTTGTCCTTCAATATCTTAAGACAAATCATTTTTTAGACACATCAACAGCCCATATTAATATGAATAAAGAAATAACAATAATCATTAAGGTTAGCGTCCCTTGCCCGTGAAATGTTGCATTCACTTGTCTCAAACTCAAGGCACGTTGTTAAGTTAGAACAACACCAACCAGTTGATCTAATCCTGTGAGTTCATTCATGGAAAATCATTGAAAATTATCGTGGAGGTTTAGATGTTGTCATGCTAATTGCAAATTGCAAATTGCAAAATGTGTGGGGGCCAAAACATGGGATAAGGAGAAGAAGGTGAATCATGTGCCTACGAGAAAAGCAAATAACATCCGTACTTATTTGGACTTTCCAACTTTATTTCCTTGTTTTGAAAGAAAAAATGTAAGCGGATTAAATTGATTTCGTGAAGAATTCATTAAAACCATGCGGGCCTTGCGATTTAAAAGACGAGGTTGCAATAACATTTCCGTATGGATAACGCATTGCATAGCATGGTGGGTAACGATTTGAAAGAATACCTAAGATATAAAAATAGCTTTGGTGATTTAACATTCTTAACAGTCGAAAAAAAGAGAGCATAAATACCCATCTAGAAATAGATTGTATGATAGGGCCCAGTCTAAGTAAGAATTCAGCCTAACATTCCAAAAGCAATCTTTCCAGTGATGCCGTGATTCCAGTCTGTTAATAGGCTGCACTTGGGTTGGCAAAAGCAAAGAAGTTTGATGGGGAAAACCAAATAGCATAAGAGATGAGGCTTGTATAACGTGGCGATGCTGTTTTTTGAAAGATACACGACGCTGCATTCACATCTGCCATGCATTGCACCTCCCATTTTATTCTTTATAGTCAACTAGTATAGTACCCGTGCTATGCGCGGGATCAGTAGATTTGACATATGAATGATAAAATATGTCTTTAATAAGTGAATGATGGAGGAGGGATAATAGAAAATGTGAGAGAGAATGAAGTGTAGTTGTCCATGTGTCAAATTTTAATTGGGGAAACGGAGGAAATGAACCTAAGGAATGAGACTCATAAATTTTAGCAATGATCTCTTCTATTTTGATATCCTGAATCACAGAAGAAAATTCAGCTATAGGAAACATCATTTCCAGAACAGAACATACACCTAGTCTAAACAAAATCAAAAGCATGATCAAAATCAAACTCGCTCAAAAGCATCATCTAATAACAAACATTAGAACCACCACCAATGGCATATATGACATACCACACAATGGCCCAAAATTAACTAAAACAAAGAAAAAACATCAAATTTAAAAATATGAAAAATAAGTACCAAGGAGTGGGAGGACAACTTACCCTTTAGAAGTAGTTAAAAGGGAACCATTAGTTTAGGAAACAGTATAATGAAACAGAAACCAAAGTAAAAGAGTGGTAATGAAACTACAAACCAAAGGAGTATAATAGGCAACTTCTCCCAAATAAAAAAATTAAACACAAAATCAAATATTCCCAACTTCATAAGGGCGACATTGTTTGCTTTAGCTGAAAGAGCCATAGTCGATGTTTATGTTAGTCGTTGTTTTGTGATTTTGTACACTGATATGAAAGAAAGATCATTGTCAGCATTGAAGAATGAATCAAGTGTAAGGCGTTAACTAACCACTTCGGCCTCCAAAATTGAGAGAAAACCGTCTCTTTCGGAATTGACAGTATTCTCCTCATCATCATTTGATCAAGCTTCCTCGTTATCCTTTCCCCGAGCAGAAGTTGCTGCCCAATCATGGAAGATCAGCCACCCATCTTTGGTGGTTTTACAGTAATCCCTTTAAAATGCACGGATTGACAAGTTAAATTATAAAACAATCTAATAATAAAAACTTCTAAAACTGATAATAAACGTATAAATTTATACCACAATAATTCATCATAAAATCTCATCAATCACAGTAACAATAAGTAGAATCGCATTCAAAATATCATACATAAAAATAAATGAAACAAAACAAAACATCTAGATTAATTGAAAAGTTGGTCAGATTATATATCAAATCTAATTTTTTTAACTAACAAAAGCACACCAATAAATCATTGATCCCGTAACTATTCCAAACAATTGAAAAGTTGTATGTCATGTTTTCGTGAGAAAGGAGACAAAAAAAGTGGGAGAGAAAGATTGAAAGGAAGGCTTATCTCATATTTTGATTTGCTGTCTATTTTGGAACCTATCACACAGTGGCGGGTCTGATATGGAAGATGATAAAGGTAGAAATTTTAAAACGTGTAAGGTAAACTGCTATGTTGAAGATTGTTTTCTATGGGCATCCATGTTGCCACGAAAAAAGCAGTTTGAAATCATGGCAGTTAGATTAGTTTGAAGTCAAGCAGTTAGTCATAGATTAAAAAACAGAGGACAGAGGTCAGTGTAATAGAAAAACGGAGGAGAGTAGGGACATGTGGCAAAATTTGAGGAGTGAAAATTGGACAGGTGGCAAAGCAAGAGGCTAGCTGTAACATCCTGAATTTTTAATTATTAAACAAATTGATAAATGCCCGAAATTTAGAAAGAAAATATAGATATATAGCAAGTTACTTAATGTTTTAGGCGTAGATTGAATAATTAGAAGTCTTATAAATGAATTTAGAAAGTTTAAAATATTTTTAGGAAACTTCATTTAGAATGGTCTAAAATCCTAGAATTCAAATTAAAATAAATTATGATATTGATGAAATTAAAGGAATAAAGAATTGGAAGTAAAGTATATTTAATATTATTAATAAATTAAAAAAAGGTATGTAATTTTTTTGTGTTTACTATATGTATATAAATATAGATACTATTGTTGTGAGATACTGTAAGATCATTAATAAATTATAATATAATGTTATGATTGAATTGAGAGATTTCAAGATTTGTTAATTTAATCTTGAAAATATATTTTTCTCCCAACTTAATAAAATACCAAACTTTATGGGGCCTTTTTGTAATTATATGGGAGACTAAAACCCTAATAATTCCCTTGTATATAAACTTTGTTTTTCTTCCTCTCATTCTCTATTTTGGTAGCCGCATATGACACAAACAAAACCTCTTCTTCATGGCTCTTATTCATGGCCATTTTCTTCTCCTTCATCCTCAAATTTCATTCTTTCTCTAAAACATTACCATTTCCTCACTTCACTCCTTCTCCCATATACGACATAGCCTCTCTCAAGCACCCTCTTCGTTCTTCCTTCCTCTAGAGAGCTCTAGTGGCGAAGCCCAACAATCTCTGGCGGCTTGGCACCGGAAACTGACAAGCAAGGACGTAAACAACCTTAGGTTAATATTCTTTACCTTAATATACTCCATTTTCAACATTTTTGTGCGATTTGGAAGGGAGAGGCCGAATGGGTTTTAGGAGTTTGGGTCTAGAAATGAATTAAAGCAATGTTTAAGCTTTGGTATATGGTGGTTAAAAATATATTTGGGTGTTCATTTGAAGTTTGAATAATTTTTGTAAAATCCCTTGATTGGGGTTTCCAAATCTGTTAGGTTATGGTGTTTAAAGATGCATGTTTAAAATGATTTTTGTTGTTTTGCAATCTGTGGAGCTTTTCTCTGTTTTGATTGAATTAGACACCTAGAATTTAGAATGTATTATGCGTACTGTTCTTTTCTGTTTTGTGATGATTTTGATCAGCTATAAAAATGTCCAGAGAAGTAGATTGTTACTTGAAATTGGTTTGGTATTAATGTCTTAACATTGGGGTTCAAATGATCAAATTGTTTCTCTGTATTAAGTTTTATATCTTAGCATTGCTTTACCCTTTACTATGCTCTCATGAAATCTGAAATCTGAATTTATTTGTTATGGATTTATCGGTATTAAGAGGGTGCTTTAATTTGAAATTAATGCATGTTAAACATATTCTGAATTATCAATACACTCAAGTAGTTATGAAAATTTAGTCAATGTGTTGTTACTTAGATTTTCTTGATGATTAAAAGTTCTGTTTGATTGATGTACACTTTTGTGGTCATGACTCATGAGTTTTTGTATTGTTTTATAATTGAAAATTTTAATACTACGTTTCATTTAGGGAGATTTGACTTCTCTTTTCATTAATTTAACAAGCTGGTTACTTGTTAATTGTGAAAAGTGAATAAATCATTTGGCGATTTCTAGTTGATTGTTTGATTATTTATATACCGCTCTTGTCAGGTTGTTAAATGTTTGTTAGATAAGCTTTCATAATCAAAATGATTGCATATGGTAGTAAAATTAAGAAAAGGGATTGGGTAGTATTTCTAGGAACGAGAGCGACGTTAATTAGTATATATGAGTTATTTTTAATTATTTGTATGCGTTGTATTATTGTTTGTAGAAGTTGGTTATTGACACTTGAGCACGTTGGAGCATACGTTTATTTTGGTTTAAATGCAAGGAGGTAACTACTTAAACTTGTTTGCGTGTGTGTGTATGTTGGTAAGCATATAGGTTAGTTATGAATTTATGATGTTTATTATATGCGTTATGAGAATTGATGTCTTGTTTGGTGCACACCGATAATATGATTATAAATATGCCATTCCGGAATGAGGTTCCCTGTAAAACCCCCAGGGACTAAAAGAAATAAGAATAAATTGTTATATGTTCAGTAGGGTTGTTAGTCCCTTTGAACCAGTTCAAGCGAGGGTATATCGACCATCGAGTCGTGAGTCCCTATTGAACTGAGATATTACGGTGTGTTGTGTTTGATTTTATTTTTGTTAGTGATGATTTAATTATTTTCGTTATTGATGTATTGAGTATTGATATGTTTATAAATAAATATTTGTGCTGCTATAAATTGTAATACTTGATATCTGATAGTTATTTGAAATTAGCATATACATAACATGTTCATGCAACACAGTATGTAGCACACACCACTATACACAATATTAGCACACACCACCTTACGGCATGCACATGCACGTAGTGCAAAAATGTGCGTAAGCGAGTGGTAGTAGTTGCGATTTCTGGGTCTACCCCAATCGTTGATATTACAGGTACTAGATCGGGGCAGGAGTGATGGGAAGGATCTGGAGACTTAGGACTAAGCGTTATGTTTGCATACTATTTTTCATATTTCATTTATTAATTTGTAAACCCTGTGATTTATTTTCTTTGGATTACTGTATAAAAGTTTAGGCTGGATAACTGTAATTAAACATGTTCATGTGCTTATTTGTAAATAATTCTGAAAGAATTTTATCAGATATTATTAGATTTGTTTAAATATCCATGTTAGTACATTTTTATCTAACGTGGATATATCAGATTTGATAATTTTAGATAAACAATTTTCAATTGTTAATTTTATATTTGATTGTAAAATGATTTATTTTAATTTACTTATTTCCAAGTTACATGAAATCTTTTTCTAACCATGATAGCTTATTTGTTACTAAAATTCTTTTTCTATCATGGTTAGCACATTAGCTTATATTTTATGGAAAATAAGAAAAATAAGAAAAATCGTTTTTCTAACTATGTTAGTCATTATTATAACATAAATTATTTTTCTAACATAGTTAGACTTTAAACTATTTTTAATTAAGGCTATTAACTCGTTTCTTTTGAAAAGTAAGAAAAGTCATTTTCTAACTATGTTAGCTATTATTTTGTTAACTGGATTCTTTTTAACATAGTTAGTAATTATAAAGAAAGAAATATAGAGTAAAAATGGTTATAAAAGTGTGGTTGTTACACTAGCAGATGCCCTCCTTTTATATAGTAAAGATATAACTGCACACACACGACACGAATCAGTGCAACTCAAAATGCTTTTCATAACTACCACTTCCAACATGTCTTGCCACATTATTTCTTCTTTTCTCATCTCCCCTCAATATTCCCTTCCCCCGCAATTTCATTTCTCCATGCACCCAAATCAAAACCAAGACAAAAAAAATCTGAAGCTGAAATTAGATCATTCTCCTGTTGGATCCTCCTATACAAATGCACATGGGACATAATTTACTAGACGAAAGCGAGGCATCAGCATAGCATACTGTAACAGATGAAATGACTATGCATAGTAATTGGATCTGTGATCATATTTGCCTAGAAAAATACAAATATATAATGCATTTCCAGAAAAAAAAAACAGCTGCAACGTATAGTAGAAATTACAAATCAGTTATGGCCTATCAAGGAATATTTTAAGTGTTGCATCAAAATGTAATGTGCAATAGTTACACAAATGATCCCAAAAGCAACTCTAGTTAAATAAACAAAATGCACGTTCATTGAAAAACAACACTGTGTGTACATATACGCAATGTATATCTAGGAACCAAAAAAGAGGAACAACTTCAGCCAAAATTGGTTATATATGCATGCATACAATGTAGCAAAGTAGTAGTGTTTCAAAAGAAAATAATACAATGTACAAATATCATGAAAGTTACCCAAGCTGAACACTCATGAAAATCTCGTTGTGTACCGCATTCTTTGTTTTGTTTTGAATGCTTGATAATCATCTTGTCAATGAACAATCTTCAAGTCATCAATGCTTCAAATTCTAGAAGGGGAGAAAAAGATGCAATGAGAATTATGTAAAACAGATATGGGATTTCGAGCAAGCCTAATTTAAAAGGAGTAGCCCTACTCAACAAACTTTTGGATTCTGGTTAGCCCAACTCATTTTAATTTGGGCTTAACTTTTTCAACCAACTCACTTTTTTCTGTTTTTTCGAGCTCAACCCGACCCAAATACAAGTTTTACATGTGAAATTGAGATTTCAAGTCAACTCAACTCTACCCACTTAAAAGCGGGATAGCTCGATTTTAGCCCGTTTTAATTCGGGTGAACTTTTAAAAACTCAACCTGTTTTTTTTTTTTTTTGTATTTTCAGGTTCAGGACGGCATGTGAGGCCAGAAGTCCTAGTTCTAACAAAGAAGCAAAAAGTTCATTTGCACCATGAGATGGGCCCAATAAATTGTTTTGCTATGAGGCCCAAAACACTTATTACTGTATACATGTACATTTATGGAGTATTGTAGTGAATTTTGCAAGCAACAATAGGGCACACGATAAAGTTGACTTTTACTAAAGAGAGAGCCAATGATATTTGGACACGTAAGGGGAGAGTTGAGCCTCCATATTTCCTCCCTGAAGCTCCATCCCCTGTATCTGCTCTTCCCTACACGCGAGTTTTTTCTTTTTTAAAAAAATAAAAAATAAAGCAGAATCAGAGGCATTTTCTAACGACAATCGAAGAATTTTCAGTGAGCTTTTCTTTTACGTGCTTCTCAAATTTCATTATTGCCGTGTGAATTGTTTCCTAGGATATCTTGTCAATGCAATTTCTAGGGTTTTGTTTTGTGTTGATGATGCATGTAATGATTAAATCTTCCTTCTCTCCTTGTTTCTTGGGAGTGGTGAACACCTTGTTCCTCTTACTTCAATTAGCAAGATAGTCTACAGCTCTATCTTCTTATATTTTTTGTCTTGTCTAGATGTTGTATATTCCATCTGCTTTAGTTGAAGCTTTGAATTCCATAGATTACTCTCTTTAGGCTTGAGGATTGTTGTTCACGTTATGTTATGAATCTGTTCTGGGAATATTTGTCCCATCATTTGGGCACTTAGTCATGGATGGCAGTAAGATGGAGCTGATCTCTCTGAAATCTGAATTTCATTTACTTTATCTATATTTCTTTTTAATTTCACTGGTGACTGATTAGTCAAATCAATGACTTAATCATAATATGTTTTGTATATTATTAGATCATATGTTATGTTAGCTTATGAGTAAAAATAAACTGAGCTGCTTTAGTGAATGAAATTAGGAAAATAAATTTTTAATTACCTTTTTCTTAGAATTCTGCAAAAAGTCTACTTGTTCTTATACTTAGGAAGAGAGTATAATGCATACATTCCTTCTTGACATTGATTAAACCTTGAATATTTATTACTGAGTTATAACTGTTGTCCACTCTGTTCACTATTATTTGGAGTAGGACAAATATAAAGGCAATAATTCACCATAGGTCTACTGTAATAATTTTGGCATGTATTGACTGCATTGTGATAATATATTTTAGCTGTTGTAGTGGAGTGTGTGTTTGACTAGTTAGTGTGGATTAAAGGCTATCCTACTGTGTCATCAACATGTATATGTGCATTTTGGCTCAGATCTCTGTTAATAACTTTTAGCATAGAGTATTTTGTCAATTGTATACAATGTTCTCTACAACATTGCTCCGGCTTTGATAATCATATAGCAGATCCTTGTTGCTGCAGTGGAGTTTGGAATTGATGGCTCTATTCATGGTGAGACATTAAGAGATGCAATTGCGAGGGATGTTAGCTGTATAGAGGATGAAAGCAAAATAGGTGGTAGTTCAATCGAATTGACTTATAAGCATGATCAAGGTGATATATTGACTCAAGATTCTTCTGGAGGGGATACAATTCCATCAGCAGTTCCTGCTGTATCAATTGTTTCAGCTGAGGAGCCCTACGTGGGTCAAGAGTTTGAGTCAGAAGCAGCAGCACATGCTTTTTATAATGCATATGCCACAAATGTTGGATTTGTTATACGTGTAAGTAAACTCTCTCGGTCAAGACGTGATGGATCCGCTATTGGACGGGCACTTGTTTGCAATAAAGAGGGTTACAGAATGCCTGACAAGCGTGAAAAGATTGTAAGGCAAAGGGCAGAGACAAGGGTTGGCTGTAGGGCGATGATTTTAGTCAGGAAAGTAAGTTCTGGTAAATGGGTAGTTACAAAGTTTGTTAAAGATCACACACATCCTTTGACACCAGGAAAAGGTAGAAGGGATTGCATATATGAACAATATCCGGTTAGTATTCATTCTTTAATTCTTAAAACTCTTATTTAATTTAGCTCAAGTTTATTGATTATTGTGGGAAATGGGAGAGGAGGTGGGGGAGAAGTTACTTATCTTCCATAATAAAAAAGACATTATAATAGAATTGCTCGAGCTTCCATTTCATTTTAGCAGTTCTGTATTTTTTTACTTGGACAAATCCTTAAATGCACAATTTTCTAGAACATTAATCATAATTCATGCCGATAACCTTAGGACATGTATTCATTGCTTGCTTTCTTTCATGAAATCCACGTATGATAATAATCTTGGAAGTTAATTGATGGAGGTTAAGATAATATAACATGCCTAGATCTCACATTGAGTTGGTTCTTCTAGTTCAGCTGCTACCTTTTGGGTGAAGGTTTTGCATTTTTTGCAAGCTTTTATTTTTGATATTTTGTACCTAAGCTATATTATTGGTGATTTATTGTCTCTCTGTCTGGTATGAAATGTTAGGGGGATGGGGTATTCAATAATACTGTTATTGTCATATATACTTTTCATGCCCGGGGGGAAGGGTTGTTTTGGCCATCCTTATCTTCCATTCCTTAATATCACTAGACCCGTGTAACATATACACCTCTTCAATACTCCTCATCCATAGGCAAGTTACTCCTCTTGTCAATCTTACAGTTCAACATTTCTTAGAGCTCCAAAGCAATCTGACCTTTTTAATCTACCATAGGTAGAGTAGCGCAGAGTGGGTGCGCCTTAATCCACTTGTTGAGAAGATAAACTTACAAAATTGTGTAATCCTGGGTATCTTGTACTTTGTTGGATCAATTTTATGAGCCACTTCAGCAATTCTCTAAGAAGCTTCTTATGACTAATATATCATGCTGCATCATTAGAGAGGCTCAAAATGGATGTTTTTCTACTCATCACTACAAACATGGAGCCAAAGACATCAAACTTTGGAACAACTCATCAAACAAATTTTTTTTTCTTAAATTAATAAATTCATCCACCATATTTAACACTATAAACGAGTTAAGGAGTTTGTTAGAAGCAAATGTTGGAAGAGAATCCAATACCAAATTTCTAAATCTAATGCATGACTATTAGAGCCAATGCATTTGGTGACAATATGAATATGTTCCCTGCTTTATTTGCATGCTCGTTCTTTCATGCTTAGTAAAGCATAAAGTATTGATTCAGTACTCTTGTTTTGGTGAACACCAATGCTGCTTTTTAGCTGTGTGTTATGCTTACCTAGCTTGTTCTTTCAATGCACATTGCAGAATGAACATGACAAAATTCGGGAACTCTCCCAGCAGTTGGCTATAGAGAAGAAGCGAGCTGCAACCTATAAAAGGCATCTTGAATTGATATTTGAGCATATTGAGGAGCACAATGAAAGTCTTTCAAAGAAAATACAGTACATAGTAGACAGTGTGAAGGAGATGGAAAGCAAAGAACCGCAGAGTCATAGATAGGGTCAACTTACAACAATAGTCTTTGATTTTTTTAATTTTTTCTTTTCACTGGAAGAAACATGAAATCAACCGCATGTATCAAAATGTCGCAGTACAAAGTGTGCAATTTTTCCTCTGTTCATTTTATGGTAATTTTTCGCTGGTAGAAGAATCTAATTGAGTCTATGTACAGGTCCTGTGAGTCCCTTATGAAGTTTGTCTAACATGTAATGATATCCATAACGGGCATTCAAATGCTCTCATAGATGTTTGAATAATTCCATTATTTATTTCGTGGAATTTAATTCAGAGCTGGTTCCCTTTTATGTAGCATTCGAATTCTATATAGGTTTCCTTTTAGCGGCTTTTTGTAGTTATCACGGTTGCTTCGTTTTGCAATCAACATAAAGTGCAACAAAAATTCGATCCAGGTTTATTGAAAAGAAATGGTAAAAGTAATATACACGTTGGAATTTCAAAAACTAGAGAAAAAAATGTTCAGGTAAATTGAGATTTGGGCTCACTAGAGTCATGATATCTAACCGCTTAAAAAATTGTAATAATAGCGGTAAGATTTAACTTGTCTACACTGGCAACACTCATAAGTCATAATCATCGACTTCGGATTAATTGGTTATCAATAGGTGCCGAATTATTAGGAGTTTTTAAACAAAAAAAAATTATCAGTCTGAAAGGCATGATATGATTTTAAGCAAAATAGTTAGTAGGTTAATATTATCCTGACCAACAAATAATTTACAGAGTCTCAATGGTTAACAAACAATAAAAGGTCTCATTTTGGCCAATGAACAAAAAATAAATCCCATTTTGGCTAATCGATTATTGAAAATACTAATATGTGTTATAAGTATTTAGTCAGAAGGAATATTGTTTTATTTTATAAAGGACATATTAATATTTTTCAATAGTCTATTGGCCAAAATGGGACCCTATTTTTTATTCATTGGCCAAAATGAGACATTTTATTGTTTGTTGGCCAAATTGAGACTTTGTAAATTGTTTTTTTTTTGGCATGAATGAATATTAACCTAAGTAGTAATGTTGTGTACAATTTCATATACAAAAATATTGACACTTGAATTCAGATTCTTGCATGAATGAGACGCCTCCTCATCAGTAAAATCAGCTTTTGTTCCGCACAATGGATCACAAGTTTATAAAAGAAACATATCCTCTCATATTCAAGTAAATGAAATCATTTGGATTAGGTTGTAATGTTTGCATAGAAGCTCTATATGAATAGAAGGGAAGGTAAGAAAGGAAACGTAACCTTTAAATTTTTTGTTCGGTACATAGTAGCGTTGAATTTAATTCAAAGATCAATTGGTAGCCAGATGTTTCGCAGCTCATTAGGATCAGAGATTCTTTCAAGTTGGTGGGTCATAAGTCATAACAAGGCACAACACAAGCGTCAACGTTCAACAAATTTTTGTAGCTCTTGTACACCATTTTGACTTAGTCCTTATCGCGGCTAAATCCATTCCGTAGTATTCACTGTATCATAACGTTCACATTCTGACATTTTTGGTTCACCCTACAACTTCAAAATACGCTCTGCACTAAGAATACGAGTCATATTTTCTATACACTAAAAAAATTGAAGAAAGTATTGGGAAGTATGAGTTTAAGAGCGCTGACTTTTTTTAAAAAAAAGTAAGAATGTACCATATACTCTTTAATTATTTATATCGATCTGTCTTTTTTCTTCAAAATTAAGTTACTTTACCTATAGGAGTATCATATTCCTATATGACATTTCATAAAGGTTTCACACGTATTGAAGAAATCATAAAGTCTGCATTATTAAAATATAAAAAAACTTCAACTATACCCCTAATTAATAATTTGAAAATAAGAGAGTACATGTGATATTATGCAAGAAAATTGTGCTATTGATTTAATAATGACATTATTGTACACCTATATAAAAATTACATCACGTGCTCCATCTCTACCCTATAAATAGGACCAGAGAAGTACCTGCATGTAGTAGTGTGTGCATAAATTAAGATTTGACGTTTAATTTGCTTCATTAATCACCAAAAAAATTCAGCTCACGAATAGTAAATAACTAAATAAATATGAACATCATTATTTTGCTTAGAAATGAATAATGATGACTAATTACGAGTGAGTCTTTTATACAAATTTTCATATATAAAAGACTTTGCCTCATGAATGATTCAATTTTCGATACAGTCAAATCCATGAAATCACATCGGGTGGGGAAATAGTAAGAAAGCGAAAAAAAAAAAAGCAAACCGATGAAAAATGGTGGGATATCAAAGTCCAGCACCATCATAAGTCATAACACCCCAAACGGCCAACATAGAACCGAAAACAACAGAGAACTTGTCAAAGATAAAAATATCACTCCTAAACCAAAAAAAAAAGACATGATGAAAAAAAAGGTTACCCTATAATAAGAGAGTGAATTTTGTGATTATTTACACACATAAATGTAAGCATGAAACTGTTTATTCAAGATCTCCAAACCCACCAGCCTTCATCATCTGCTTAAACTCGCTAAAGTCAACCCTACAATCTCCATCCACATCAACCTTCATGATCATCTTCCTACAGTCCTCCATGGCTTTCCCCTGCTTCAACCCTAGCGAGGACAACACCGATCTCAGCTCATCAACCGTGATAAAACCGTCGCCGTTTCGGTCGAAAACATCGAACGCCTCTCTCATGTCGTCCTCGTCATGGTCGTTGCGTTGGGCCATGATGGTGTGGTAGAGCTCACCGAACTCATGGATGTCAAGGCAGCCGTCAGCGTTGGCGTCCATGTTGTTGATCATTTGGCGTAGGTGGAGGTCAGGGATGAAGATGCCCAGCCTCTCCAGCGAGTCGTTGAGCTCCTTGCGTGTGATTCTGCCGTCGCCGTTGCGATCAAACATTTCGAAAACGCGCTTCAGTTCAACGGGGTCCATTATATTGTGGAAGAAGAAGAACAAGTAGTATATTAGTGTGTGAGAGAAAAGAGAGAGCTGGTTGAGAAGAACGTTGAGCCTTGACTCTTGAGACCAAGTTGGCTCTAAATATAAATAGGCAGAGATGGGTCCCACTCGCTTTTAATTTCAAGTTAATCTCATGCATTTACGTAAGTAAATACAAAAATAAAAAAAAAATGAACGAGTCATACTAATTAACCACTTCCTTACATAATTAGTTACCTATCTCGTATAATCAATCAATAAGCATTGGTGCTTAACAATACCATAACAATACCGGTACTTCTTTTGTTGCTATGTATAAGCTAATTAAGTAAATCAAACCATTAAATTATGGTTTAATACATTACACAGATAATTAAATTATTTATTAGTTTATAAGAAAAATAAAATAAGATGACTAGAGAATTTAAAATAATTAATTTAACATCCTTAATAATTTGTACAAAAAGTCAAAGCATTCTCATAATTAGAAAAAAGTATAAAATTGTAAGCTTATATATAAACCAAGACTATGTGGAACCCTTCAAATTACTTTTTGAATGCTGTTTTGAAGTTCGGGGAGCTGGTTTACATGATGAGTACGGCACTGGACTAATTCTCTTACTTGTAAAAAAAGGTCACACTACAATAATAGTCTAGCTTTGTACTATTATTGTAAAGATTAAAGAATTCCAGTGGACAAACAACTTGTGCTTGGCCTAATGGAAAATGTGGTGGTTGGTACGGTGAGAGTGACAAGAAGTAGTTGCTGTATTATTTATTAAAGCACTCAATATTTTGTAAGTTTTTTCGAAATGTTTTGTGAGTCACATGGAAGGATTTTTAACGTGATATATATCCACCCTTGTTTGTCATATTGCACCATTATAGTTTTCTGGATAATGGACAGGTTGTTAAATGTTAATATTGAGTTATTGTATCATTTTAAGAGTACAAAGGCTTATACCATATGTTAATAAGGATGTTGGAGTCTAAATGGAAGGAACTCTTCCACCAGATTCATTTGCATTTGCTCAAGCTCTGCCTTAAGATTCTGAATGTTACTAGCGGCTAAATCCTAGATATTTAAATGACGTTTTCATAAGAGCAAGAACTGTTGGTAAATATAGTATACTCAGCTCGTACATGCTTTAAAATAAGAATTTAAAGGGTGGTTGGTTTTGAGTTGTGTGTGCGTGAAGCATGAAATAGAAAAGAGAATAGTAGAAAGTGGGGGAGGGGTGCATGGCAGTTGGACGCGCTTTAGGGGAAGGCAATGTCAAAAACGCGTTGGACAATAATTGCAGTGTTCGCTGGGTTGCATGTCCCTTACTTTTGTTTATGCATTGAGAACGACAACATATATATAATCAAAGCGAAAGGCACATCATGTTTAGTGTTGTAGCCGTTGATGCCGGATCTTAACGTTGTCTCTATTATTTATTCTTCTTCTCCCATTTTAAAAGGATTGTTCCCCTAATCATAAGCCACGACACTTAATTTTTTTATTATCTATAAGTGAGCAATTCAATTCTTTATTAATTATCATCTAGCCTTTATTCTTGTCGATTGAGTATTGTGTACATTAATTAGGAGCAAAATTAGAAAGCAGTTTAACTCGAAGGAATAATCATTAACGAAACGTGAAGTTTCTTTTTTTCCTTTTACGTGAGATTTGGAAGCGGCTTATGAATATGATGAAACAAGTAACCTCCTATCTTTTATATTAGAATTGTTTAGCAAATTTAAATTACTAAATCAGTTTTTTAATTATAACATATATGATCTAATCTCCCTAATATATTATCATGCAGATTAATTATAAGATTTTTTATGCTAAATGCAAGTTCACTTAAGTTATAGTTGTTTTTTAATTATCTTCAATTTTTTACTTTAATTTGATTACTTCTAGTTAGTTTCTGAAAATTAGTTAAAATTATAACAAATATTAGAGTTGTGCTACTTGCTATATCATTTTAATAAGAGATGAATAACTACTCAGCGATTTTATAAACCGCTTAAAATTAGTTCAAATTATTAAATATATATGAAAAAACATTTTTATAAGTATGCCCTTATTTATAATGGTGGAGTAAAAGAAAGAAATTAAGTTCTACTAATAATAGAAAATAGGAAAGTAGGAACTGAATGATAAGTTAGGGTGGGGAAAAGATGTAGAGAGGTAATGTTATTAATTAATATACATCTATTATAAAAAAGACTCTTAAAAAAATAGAGGGAGTAGTAGCCATGTGACTGTGTGAGCAGTGATTAAATTAGGAGGGAATGAGCCTTGGATTTCCTCACCTCCTCACCTCGATTGCCTTCCCTCCCTTTATTTACGACACTTGGCACATCATCCCTCCATTTCTTCCATTCCTCTTTTCTCACGTCACCACTAATTCCCAATATTCAACTTTTAATCACTCCCTTTAATCTTAAATACTCCCTCCAGTCCCTAATATAAGAGCTAGCTGCAAAAAAAAACTTCTTAAGAGATCCCTAATATAAGAGCTAGCCGCAAAAAAAAACTTCTTAAGAAAACATGTGCATGTTAGTTGGGTGTCTGGATTTAATGTTTCTTTTCTAATATTATTACTCATATTTATTGTGATACTTTTAATTAAGAGAGAGAAATACTTAAGCATTACTCCCTCCGGTCCTATTTATAAGTCGCCAACCGCCTCTAAATTTTGGTCCTTAATATAAGTCACCAACTACCACTAACTAACTCATTTATTAAAATTTTTCTAATATTATAGATAGAGGATTGATGAAGAGAAAGAAAAAGTAGTGGGTCATAGTGATAAAGGTGGAAGGGGCAAACATGGAAAAGAAAAAAATAATAAGACCAATTTAATGGTGTAACTTCCATTAACCTCCATTCCTTGATATGTACAATTTAGACGGTTAACGACTTATAAATAGGACTGGAGGGAGTAATAAATATGAAAGAGAGTAGAGACAAAGTTGGAAAAAACACATTAAATGAGGAGAGAATGTGATATGAGCTCATATATTAGGGACCAAAACCATTCAAATTTTGAACTCTTATATTAGAGACCGGAGTATAAAACTATTTTATCTAATTCGATTAAATTAAGGAAGTTAGTAAAATAATACTCCCTCCGTTCCTAAATATAAGATCACTTTGGGGAAGTGAATAAGTTCCTAAATATAAAATCACTTCCTATTTTATCTCAAGTTTTGCCCAAACTACCCTTATACTCCCTCTTTTCATTGAAAACCCCTCATCCTTTTAAAGTTAAGTAATTAAGGGGATTTTGGGAAGATCATGTAACTTTATTGTCTTCCTTAATCTCCCCAAATTAACCAAAGTGATCTTATATTTAGGAACGGAGGGAGTATGATATTATCAATATACCCTAAATATTTGTTCCCCCACTCTCTTCCTCTTTTTGTCTTGTATTAGAGATCATTGATGAGGATAATTGGGGAAAATTGATAAGAAATAAAAATACATTTTATATTTAGGACCAAACCCTTCTTTCTAAAAAAAAACTTTTTTATATGGAACTGGAGGAAGTACTCCCTCCGGTCCCTAATGTAAGAGCTAGCCGTAAAAAAAACGCTTCTTAAGAAAACATGTGAATGTTAGTTGGGTCTCTGGAGTTAATGCTTCTTTTCCAAAATTGCCCATATTTATTATGGTACTTTTAAGAGAGAGAAATACATAAGCATTAATAAATATGAAAGAGAGTTAGGGGTAAAGTGGGAAAAATGCATTAAATGAGGAGAGAATATGGGGTGAGCTCTTACATTAGGGACCAAAACCATTCAAATTTTGGGCTCTTACATTAGGGACCGGAGGGAGTATATATCACTATTCTTGTGCGCACACTTTTTTTGGTCAGACTATTCTTGCGCATGCACACTCACAAATTAATCACTCATTAATCGTGTACCGTATTTGTGTGTACAGCTTCATAGTAATCCAATTTATAAGTGACTGCTATTACACTTGAGATAAATAGTTATGAATTAATTGACAAATGGTCGGATTTCTGAAACTTTGGGCGAAGTTATCAAAAGACTTTAGGCTCTATTGTTGATCAACATTCATATCGCTGTAGATTCTTCTGCCGTAAAATCAATTAACAAAATTTTATATTATAATCATGTTTAATTGATAGATGGCTAGTGTTGTAATAAAAAAAATAGTATGGCTAGTGGACTAAATCATATCAATCTCGCAACAAAAATGACATTAACGAGGGTTACAGAATGCCGGACAAGTGGGAAAAGATTGTAAGGCAAAGGGCAGAGACAAGGGTTGGCTGTAGGGCGATGATTTTAGTCAGGAAAGTAAGTTCTGGTAAATGGGTAATTACAAAGTTTGTTAAAGATCACACACATCCTTTGACACCAGGAAAAGGTAGAAGGGATTGCATATATGAACAATATCCGGTCAGTATTCATTCTTTAACTCATAAAATTCGTATTTCATTTAGCTCAAATTTGTTGATTATTGTGGGAATGGGAGAGAGGGTGGGGGAGAAGCTGCTTACCTTCCATAATAAAAAGACATTATAATAGGATTGCTCGAGCTTCCATTTCATTTTAGCAGTTCTGTATTTTTTTTTGGGACAAATCCTTACATGCACAATTTTCTAGAACATTAATAATCCACGTATGATAATAATCTTGGAAGTTAATTGATGGAGGTCAAGATAATATCACATGCCTAGATCTCACATTGAGTTGGTTCTTCTAGTTCGGTCGCTACCTTTAGGGTGAAGGTTTTGCATTTTTTGCAAGCTTTTATTTTTGGTATTTTGTCCCTAAGCTATATTATTGGTGATTCATTGTCTCTGTCTGTTATGAAATGTTAGGAGATGGGGTATTTTGTCCCTAAGCTATATTATTAGTAGTAGTTTAGCTTATACTTTTCATGCCCGGGGGAAAGGGTGTTTTGGCCATCCTTATCTTCCATTGCCTACTATCACTTGACCCGTGTAACATATACACCTCTTCAATACTCCTCATCCACAAGGATGGTCTGAGATGGTGAAGCAAAGAAAAGTTGGAAGTTGCTGGATAAAAGCCAGTTCTTCCCAAGGTTCTCTATCTGGATGAATGTGCCTCATCAAACCAAAAACTAGAGAAATAGGCAAGTCACTCCTCTTGTCAATCTTACAGTTCAACATTTCTTAGAGTTCCAAAGCAATCTGACCTTTTTAGTCTACCATAGGTAGAGTAGCGCAGACTGGGTGCGCCTTAATCCACTTGTTGAGAAGAGAAACTTACAAAATTGTGTAATCCTGGGTATCTTGTACTGTGTTTGGATCAATTTCATGAGCCACCTCAGCAATCCTCTCAGAATCTTCTTATGACTAATATATCATGCTGCATGATTAGAGAAGCTCAAAATAGATGTTTTTCTACTCGTCACTAAAAACATGAAGCCAAAGACATCAAACTTTGTTTGATATAAAAAAAAAAGACATCAAACTATGGAGCAACTCATCAAACAATTATTTTTTATTTTCTTAAATCAATAAATTCATCCACCATAATTAACACTATAAACGAGTTAAGGAGTTTGTTAGCAGCAAATGTTGGAAGAGAATCCAATATCAATGTTCTATATCTAATGCATGACTATTAGAGCCAATGCATATTTTGACAATATAAATATGGTCTCTGCTTTATTTGCATGCTCGGTTTTTCGCATAAAGTATTGATTCAGTACCCTTGTTTTGGTATACTCCAATACTGCTTTTTAGCCGTAATTTATGCTTACCTGCCTTGTTCTTTCAACGAACATTGCAGAAACATGACGAAATTCGGGAACTGTCCCAGCAGTTGGCTATAAAGAAGAAGCGAGCTGCAACCTATAAAAGGCATCTTGAATTGATATTTCACAATTAAAGTCTTTCATAGAAAATACAGTACATAGTAGACAGTGTGAAGGAGATGGAAAGCAAAGAACCGCAGAGTCATAACTTACAATGAGTTAATCTTTGATTTTTTTTTAATTTTTTTTTTTCACTGGATGAAACATGATATCAACCGCATGTATCAAATTTATAGAGAAGGGTGAAGAAAATAGGATGACATAGACAAATGTCAAATGAAGACATTTAAAGAAAGATATTATATGGAATGACAACCATTTTTAGGAAAAAATTTTATTTAATTTTTGAGATAAAATTTTATTCTTGTAATTTTCATTCAAGAAAAAACATATGGTTATTTATATTTGGAAGATAACTTTTTTTAATTACATTGGATTAAGCTTCTTGAGGAGATGACCTCATATGGAAGAATAATTGATTCAGCCTGAATAAGTTTTAAAAACTTGATACGACCTCAAAACCATTTTCAAAACCATGTTCTTCTATTTATTGATAAAATACTCTTTCATTTATTTGGATTTTTTTATAAAAATCATAGCCATAATATGCTTCAAAAACATGACTAACGCATAGCAAAACTAATAAAATGATGATTAATTATACTTCAAAAGAATGTTGTATATCTCATGATTTATTATCAAAATTATATAGCTTGATGACATATATGTTTTACAAACAATTGTTTGAAGGAGTTTGATAACAAGATATTAACGTATTTAATATATTGGTATCAAACCCTACAAATAATTGGTATAAAACTTAATTTTCATATAGGAAGGGATATAGTAAGGGTTTTGCACGATAAATGATTCAATATTACATATTATTAAATCCATCAAATTACATCATGTGGTAAGAAAGAAAAAATCAAACTAATGAAAAAATGGTGGAGATATAAGAATCTAGCACAATCATAAATCATAAAATACAAAACGTCTAACATAAAAACGAAAATCAATCATCCACCGGCCTCACACCTTGAGTGGTTGTTACTCGACCTCCGACGTCCATAGTCTATTTAGCCTCTCGGACGCGACAGAAAGTGATTTTTTCTCTAAATGTCTAGGTGCTGACCCCTTCAGACCGTCGGCCTCCATTCCATTTAAATGTCCGGGTGCTGACCCCTTCAGACCGTCGGCCTCCATTCCATTTAAATGTCCGGGTGCTGACCCCTTCAGCCCGTCGGCCTACATTCCATCTCAGCTCTCAAACGTGACGAATTTTTTTTTTTGAAAAAAAATCATTTCGTCGCCTGAGAGATTCGAACTCTCGCGGGGAAACCCCATGTACTTAGCAGGCACACGCCTTAACCACTCGGCCAAAGCGACTTCGTGCTTTCATACTGGTTTTAAAGCAATTTAACATTTATACCATTCTTTATACAACCGATATGCTTTTCACCTTTTTCGGTTTCCATTAATCCAATTTATGAGTACTTAGCTATACTTTCTCATTGTCTTTTACTACATTCTTTTCAATTTTGTTTCGTCTGAAGTCTAAACACAGATATGGAGACAATCTCATGCAAGATTCGGACAAATTATTCTTTAAAAAAAATCCAAATTTTTATAACACCGCTAGCCGTACATGTGGTGCCAATTGAAGGTCCGTCTTTCTCTTTATAGCTTCCTTCTTAAGACTTCACTTTCCTTCTTTTTTTGTCTTACATTCTCCCCAACTTCTTTTTCTCTATCTATGTTCAACTATTCTTCTCCATTCTCTCCTTTACTTTCTCTTATTTTCATATTCATTGATTGGATTTGGACAGCTTTCTCTCTTCCCATTACTCAGCTGTGAAGTAAAATCATGTTTTACATGCCTGGTTACACCGCATGCCTGGTTATAACCCACGAGCTTCCTTCTATTTTGGGGTTACACATGCATGCCTGGCTACAAATGACAGACATAAGATAACTTATAATAAATAATATTTTTCATAGTTACACTTTTGAACTGATTTAGGTAATAATATTTAAAAGCTTCCATTGAACTTATTTTAAATTTTTGCTATGAAGACATATGAACACAAACAAATTTTATTAATGTCAATTATCTGGTCACGTTTTTTTAATGCTATATAAGAGTTCTTCCAAATGATTCACATACTTAAAATTTATGAATAAGGAAAATATCATACATCAACCTTGTGACTGGAGATAAGAAAATGCCAACAATTCACATATGCGATTAAACCTTTTATTTGGATCATAGTATGGTTTTAATCCATATATATATATATAATGTGATTGATTTAATCCAAAAGATTTTAGTATTGCAAATGAGGGACTCCACTCCTTTATATATGGTCATTTTTCTCTGCAATGTATCTTATCTTAACTCATCAAATGCATCATTTGGCCAAAAAAAAACTATCAAATGCATCTGTTATTGAAACTTGCATTAAAACCTTACTATTCAATATTCATGTTAGAATATTAACTTGTTTCTTCTTTGTCCTTAAACTCATGTTTTTGTATAAATAACTCCGAAACTCAATTTTAAAAGGAGAATTTTTACCCCATATTCTTGCAGGCAAAAAAAGAAGAATTAAAGCTAACTTACCTTTACACTATTTATCCCACCATAACCAGCATTATTAGATTTAGAAAAAAAAAGCCAGCAGATATAAAGTTTAGCCATGAAATTCATCTCAGTTTTACAATTACCAATGGTTATGCAAATTTAAGTTTGGGGTATAAAAAGGCTCAATAGTCATTTATTTCTTTCTTTGATAAACTGCATAAGCCGGTAATAGATAAAATCAATTATGTACAGTAAATTCATAACTATATAAAATCAACTATTACTTTTTTTAAAAAAAAAACAATAACTTTTTAATCATAAAGTAGTTACTCAAAAAAAATCAATTATTTCATTTATTTCTTCTTTTATCCAACTTCCTTAGGAAGAAAAGTCCAGCTCGGGGGGTACAGTACAGGAGTCAAAATTAGTACCTAATCCACAAATATAGTTGGGCTATAATACATGTGGCGCCATGTGGTCCTCCGCGTAATCAATGATTTAGACAAAATTAGTACCTAATCCAGCATGGCAACAGCGCTAGCCATACATGCGGAGCCACGTGGCCCTCTGTATGGCTAATACAAAGACTCCCAAAACCCAACCCAACCCAACCCATTGACCATTGTGTTGTTAAAATAAATAAAATTACCATAAGGGTTGTGTTGTTAAAATAAATAAAAGGGCGAAGGCTCAAAAATGATACATAACTATTGGCCAAAGAGCAGAAGTAGTACATAACTATTTCGAGGTACAAAAATGATACCCAACTTTTCCATGTGATCAAAAATGATATTTTCACTAATATGACAATAATATTAGACATGAAATGTCCAAAATGCCCTGATAATTAAATAAACTTTTACCGACCGACGGTTAATTTAGGGCGGAGGCCCAAAAATAATACATAACTATTGGCCAAGTAACAAAAATGATACATAACTATTGCAAGGTACACCAATGGTACCCAACTTTTAACATGGAATCAAAAATGATATTTTAACTAATATGACAATAACATTATACATGAAAAGTCCAAAATGCGCTTATAAATTAAATAAATTTTCTTCCTCACCCTCTCCTTCCTTAGCTTCTTTCTTCTACCAATACTTCCTTCAATAAATAACTCGTCCACCAGCGGCTTCAACTCTCAGCAACTCGTTAGGGAGATCAGATTGCAAAAACATGAAAACAGAGAAGTTAATCACCCACACTTGCACATCTTAAAGCACATCATTTCATTTCATTTCATTACAACAGAGAAGTTAAATGAGAGCAAAAGAGCGGTGCGTGTAGCAAAATGAAATGAAATGATGTGCTTTAAGATGTGTAAGTGTGAGTAATTAACTTCTCTGTTTTCATGTTTTTGCAATCTGATCGCCCTAACGAGTTGCTGAGAGTTGAAGCCGCCGGTGGACGAGTTATTTATTGGAGGAAGTGTTAGTAGAAGAAAGAAGCTAAGAAAGGGGAGGGTGAGGAAAGAAAATTTATTTAATTTATAAGCGCATTTTGGACTTTTCATGTGTAATCTTATTGTCATATTAGTGAAAATATCATTTTTGATTTCATGTTAAAAGTTGGGTACCATTGGTGTACCTTGCAATAGTTATGTATCATTTTTGTTCCTTGGCCAATAGTTACGTATCATTTTTGGGCCTTCGCCCTAAATTAATCGCCGGCCGGTAAAAGTTTATTTAATTATCAGGGCATTTTGGAAATTTCATGTCTAATATTATTGTCATATTAGTGAAAATATCATTTTTGATCACATGGAAAAGTTGGGTATCATTTTTGTACCTCGAAATAGTTATGTACTACTTCTGTTCCTTGGCCAATAGTTATGTATCATTTTTGGGCCTTCGCCCTAAATAAAATTACCATAAGTGTAGCCTTCTATTGTACCATTCACCTAAGTCCTGAGTCCTCAAACTTCTTTCTTTCGTTCAGTTTATACTTTATGTAGTATTACTATATTATAGCGTCATTCATTCTTAGCTTCCTTTTTTGTCTCACATTCTCTTTCAGATCTATTATGTTCAGGTATTCATCCCCCTCCTTCAATTCCCTCTCTCTTATTTTCAAATTCATTCATTGCATTTTGATTTGGATTTGTACTTGCACACTTTTCTCTCCACTCATTACCAATCTGTGAAGTAACCATGCTTTGCTTATCACAATGTAGCTTCGCTAACTACATTTTGCTTCCCGCGCTAGGCTAGGCAAATTTGATGGCATATCTATCTAGTTTAGTTTTTGGCTTACGTTCACTCCAATACTTAAAATGATGGCCCTGAGTTTGTAAGAATCAAATTTCAGAAACCTAATTACAAAATGTGTCATGCTAGAACTGATGCAGATTAATTTGGAATGGCTTCTTACTTCAACGTAGATAGATGACAGCTAGTCGTACATTCTAGCTTGTACAAATGACTCAAATGTTGGAATATTTTGCGTGCTACGGTACACGTGGTATAGATATGATTTAGAAGAGTTGGCAACAAAGATAGTACCACCTATGTTTCTAAATATAAGATCACTTTCCCTAATTTGATTAGATTAAGAATGTTAGTTAAGTTAGTTACTATCACATGATATTACCAATTTATTCCTAACTACATACCTTTATCCCTACTCTCCCATTCTTAGTACCAATAGTTACTATCACATGATATTACCAATAGATAAACATTATTGGGTTTAATTTAGGAAAAAGTCGGGAAAAAACAAAAAATTATCTTATATTTAGGAACAAATTGAAATTTGAAAGTGATCTTATATTTAGGAACGGAGAGAGTAGTACCCACCAAAATTTTAACAAATCTGTCGTATTTGGAGTGTTGAGACTGATTCTATTCATGTTTACTCGCGGTCATTATTAATTTTCACTCCTCTGATAGTTACTATAAAGTATGTCAACCCTTCTATTTTGTGGCACTTGGAAATGTAGATGTTTTATTAGAGATTAAGGTTACCCTGTATACTGTAGATATGCTTAACTTGATTTATGTGTTTTTCATTATTAATTTTCGCTTGTCTGATAGTTACTATAAAGTCTGATCGTAATGTTGCTTACTGCTCACTGATCATATTACCTTGTTTAGATGTCCATCTGCTATAAATTTATGAATTCTTTAATCAAACTATTTTCTTGTATTTTTAAAATATTGTGAAAGTTGTAGAATGCTTCTTTAGAACAAATGCCAATTGCTTCATCTTTTGTTCTTGAGAAGAAGAAACAAAAAGGATTAGTATGATATTGAATTGAATGGTCATGTAAGTGTTCAATTTATATAAACTATGTCAAAGTTCAACTACAACCATGCATAATAGGCCTTGGAGTACATGCCGCTTCTACTTCCTAAGGCACTTTACACGGAAATCGATGAAGATATGGATATTTTCATACTTAGAACTGCTTTATTAATGAATGCATGTTAGTTATCTCTCTGCAACAGTATGTGCTCTAGTAATCATGCCCTTCACGTGTAGGAAGGCTTTGGCCATACAATGAAGCGAAAAGCTAAGTTGCCTAGGAGAAGAAGTGCTGCTGATCATCCTGATGTATCTAAACACAGTACAGTGAAAAATTGTAACCAAAGTAATTACCAAGTTGCAGAAGCAGGTGCGCCATTGGTGCAGAAAGATTTAGCTTCACTAAAGGCAACTACAGAAATTCCTCCCTCTTCTTTTGAGTTCTATGTCTGGTCAGATGAGGGAATAAATCTCCATGTAAATTTAAATTCATCCCCATCTGATTGGACTAACCAGTTTAAAAAAGAGGTTTACATTTCCGAAAATGTACATCAAAATAAATCCTGCAGTTTTTGGCAGGAAATCAGTTGCTTAGTAGAGAATTCTACTATTGAAAAAAGTTCCTTTTTACCAAATATGAAGTCCAACCGAATCGAAATCCACAAAAGACATATGGAAACCCAACCTAGTGTGAAACTGATAAATGATGTTACCAAGCCAGACCAACATGACATAGGTGACAGTTCTTCGATTTCTGATACATCAAAACCATTCAGCAATGATGCAAGTGTTGAAGATAAATTAAAGGATGATGAAGCAATTGTCATGCCAGCTCAAGCTGCAAGCACGGTAGACAACTTTAAAGAAGGGCAATCAACTGTCTCTTCTGAAATAGACTATGGTGCACACAACAATGTCATGTCTGGAGCTGAATCTTGTGCTAAAGATGAATCTAAAGATTCAGGCACTACATTTATCAGCTCCATGTCTGGTTCTTTTCTAAACTGTGTGTCATATCCCGATAAATTGGAGCGCTATAATTCAAAACCTGGTAGCGAAATTTCTGAAGATTTTACTCAGCTCAATGGTTCTTGCTGTCTGATCCCTTGTGCTGCATGTCCCGGAGTTTCAGCAAGCAGTTCAGCAGATCTTCAAATTTCAGAAGTTGCGAGTTGTCATAAACATGCTTCAGCTTCACTCTCTGAAAATGATGGAACTCTGGATATAATGAATCCAAAGAAGATGCCATACACAGAATCACTTGGAGTAGTCAATTCAAGCAAGTTTAATCTGGATACTGATGGGAACAATACTGAAGAATGGGTATAGTGCTTTCTCTAGCTTTCTAGATGTATGTATTCTTATTTCCGCTCATCCCCTCTCTCTTTTGTTTAGAATAGTTGAGGGAGGGGATACTTATCTTCCAAGACTATGCAAGAATTGGCGTGATTGAATTTTTTTGGATTCTAGAAAAAAATGACACTTAATTTTACAACATATCAGTGTATTGTACAGATAAAACTTTGGTACCCCTAAAGATTTAACAGGTTTTTCCTATTGATGGTTGCACTGAGAATGGTTGTCTGCAGAAGATTGCATTAACAGTAAAGATCATATTATAGTGTGTTGTTAACTCTCTTTTCATACTACTGAGGCTAACCAGTATTTTATACGCAACCAACCAATGAAGAATGTAAAGTGCACCAGTATAAAAAAGAAATGTGAAATGAATATCATCATTTTATGATTGATACTATGAAATAATAATGTTGGTTGCCTTGATCATTCTGTCTTTTGATGTCAGATTTTGAGATTTGTCAAATCCAATAAAGGTTTTATATACAAGTCAATTCAGATTAAACATGGCTTTATTAGGATATTGGTTATTTTATAGTTTGAACCCTTGCATGATTTCATTATTTAGATAGTTGGATATCTATATGCCTTGGTCTTCATTTTATTGAGTGGCCCATTGTCTTGAACCACTCAAGCTTGGTCTTCATTTCTATGAGTGGTCCACTGTCTTGATCCACTCTAACTGCTGTGAAAAGAACTCTTGACTTGATATACTTGTGTATGTTTTGTGTTGTTGGAGGTGATCAGACGTGATTTGGAAAGGAAAATAACACAATTCTTTACATATGCAAACCAAACATTTTAGTGATCACCAGCAAGCTTGGCTTGTTGCTCACAAAGTGCCTTATATTTGTCTTCTTTCTTATGAAAACAACTTTTGTTTACAGGAGTTGGGCAAGACTGTTAACGGAAGGGAGAGTTCAGAGTAATTCCCATTCCCAACAACATTTTGTCATAATATATTTTGGCATTTAATGAATTCATTAGAGCTTATGCTTGGGTAATTCTTTCAGATGCTCACAGTTTGGTGATCCCCTTAAGTCTGGTCCAGTGTCTGATGATCGGGATTCTAAAGTGGAGCTTCAAAGAAAGAGAAAACGGAAAGATTCAAAGGTTCAGGGTCACAGTGCCGAACCTCTGAGAAGGATATTAAGAAGCATGAAGGCACCTAGAAGATCCATACGGCTAATCTGCCAGCGCAAGGGGCCTTAGCTTTTTTGATGTATGGTTCCTACATTGTGATAGACTGTTTTAGAAAAGGAAACCGTACCCTTCATATTTTTGGGCAAAAAATACATCAAATTTCTAACAGTTTAATGTGGCTCCAAAACTGTTTCTCTAGTTTGCTTCTTAAATTTTCAAATGCATATTTTCCTTCAAGAGCTGTTGTGGTTATTGATTCTTAACTGTTTTTATAGGTTGAGGGCTTATCTTTTACTAACTGGGAAAAGCTATCTTTTTCTTTTACTCTTACATGCCACACAAGTGCGTCCCTCTTATTTATGGACAAAATAATGCTTTGCTTAATGATTCTTTTATGTCTGAAGGCTTGTTTTTCTTTTCCAGTCCCGAAGTGGGAAAACGACTTTGAGTATCAGTAGATACTACTGGCCCTCTATTCCAGTTTGGAGAAGGCATCCGGACAAAGTCAACACAAGCTTAAGAGAGAGATAAAATTCATGAAATTGAACTTTTTTTTCCATTTAGGCTGTAAGATGGAGGTGGAATATTTGTCTCTCATTCTAGTGTTGCTCCTTCTAAATCAGCCACCAAGCTATTTGCTTGGATGCATACCACTTAAGAATTTTGCTCATGTCTGATGCATACATAGATTAGAAATTCACACAAACACCTCAATCCAATCGCAATTTGACTCAGAATTAATTTTTTTTTCATTGATTTTCTAAAACCTAAGCTTTCCAATTTAAGTGTCAAATGTTTCGTTTTTGGTAGAGTCATCATTCACATGTGTTTCAGTGAAAAAAAATAATTTGATTATGTGGTCTTTAAATGGAACATTTTTTAGGGAAGATTGATTGACTATTTAAGGCCCAAAAAATGTATGTCAAATATTTCATTTTTGGTAGAGTCGTCGTTTTATATATGTGGACTCTAAATGGAACACTTTAGAGGGAACAGTGTTTGATTACTTGAGGCCCAAAAAATGTAGAGATAATTAAAAAAGTTCCCCTCTATTAATAATTCCATAATATTCTTGTTAAAAATTAGTACTACTATCAGAATAGCTGATTAGTTAGCCAACAAAAAAAACAAAATTGGCTTTTTCCCCTGTTGGAACAAACTAGGACAAATTTGACAATCCATAGGACCGTGCGTTGCTGAACACGAGGAATAAATTAGAAGCACCACCTTGCATGGTTGAGTAACATAGAATATTAGAAGGAAGCAATTCCTGAAAACATGCCACAAACAATGAAACGAAGCAGCCAGAAAACAAGCATAGAATTAGTGTAATTGGATAAAACTCCCTCGAGCAACTCGTGTGCCTCAACAAACTAAATATAATTTTTACATTCACCTTTTATGATTTTGATAATGTGAAATATATAAAGTATTTCATGCACACAAAAATATCAACACTTAAATTTAAATCATTCTTGGGTAGAAAGAGACTCCACCAATCACACACATAAGGAGAAAAATGAACAACACTTTTCCAAGTTTCCTGGGTCTCTATTAACTGTTACGTGGTTATTCACCCATCAATATCAATGCCAAACCAATATCTAACATTAAGCTCGCGTATTTAGTGGAGCATCATTTCAAGTGAATAACTTTATGACTCATATGCACAGTACTGAGGTTTTTAATAAAGGCTTGCTTGCGAGAATTCGATGTCCCATCTAACTTATTTGTCAACATCAATTTTGAGATTTTCTTCTTTGGTTGATATAAAAAGAGTGGGTTCCTTCACTCTGTGTTCCATTCTGAATGAGGAAACTGTGTCCTTCTATAAAACTAATGAAGCAAACATCAGTTTCTTTCACTCTCTCTAGTGATAGACATGATGCCAACCATATCGTGAAGGCAATACTATTTATATACACATGCAATTCAATATCGTTTAATACATGTGATTACTTTTACCATTTTTATTCCAGCTTTCTCTCTGCCACTAAAGTGTCATCACCTACTCAATGAATATTTTTTGGACACTCACGGATCATTACCCCACGTCCATCGTCCACACCAGGAACCATTCAAAATAAAAAACAGTGCATTTATTTATATGATGAATACATGGCAATAAGGAGAGCGTTATTTTTTTACACTAGGTTGGAAAAACATAACGGAAAAAACGTCATGACACTAACTTAGGAAAGCAGAAATAAAATACTTTGAGTGGAGTATTATATTTATAAGTATATAGTCCATAGTCAAAGGAGCTAGGGGGAAGAATTTTTTAAAATGGAGAGAGAACATAGGAAGTAATTAAAAAGTGAGGGACTGGTGGCTCAATGAGAAGTAACTCAGCATGAAACCATCAAACTGCATTAACGTCTCATTTAATGCATACACCTACGCTCTGTACAAACATAGAAATACCAGTTTCTGCCATTTAATGCTCTCTCTTTCTCCCTCTTTTCTTGCTTGCAACAGCAATACTCTTTAGCCACAGCTACTTCTCCTGCCCATCTTTATCTTTCTCTTTGAGTTCCTTCCATCATCATTATACCATGCAACTTAATGAACACTTCACAATATCTCAATGTTTATAGAGATCCAATTCATGATCTCCACATAATAATGTCCATATCTTCATTCTTTTCTGATGATGACATGTTTTGCTTTTACACTCAACTTTGAAGAAGCATTCTAGGACAGATTTCTTGCTCAGCAGTTAAGCTATATTGTCGGTGAAAGATTCCACCTTGTTCTACACTTTAAGAGTGGCTCTTCAGCATGAGATTCTCAGTAAGACATTTCTTGATCTCTTACTTCTTGTATGTGAACACATGGAAACCACCTAGGATTTTGTTTGCCATTTCAGTTTTTTTGTCATGTTCATGCTGGTATGTCTTGGGTTTGGGTTCCATGTCTTCCATTGCTATCTCTTATGGTGACAAAGGTTCAGTCTTTTGTGGTCTGATATCAGATGGTTCTCATACTGTGAACTGTTATGGATCAAACTCAGCAATAGTGTATGGAATACCAGCACACTTCCCACTTCTTGGTCTCACAGCTGGTGATGGCTTTGTGTGTGGGCTTCTAATGGACACTTTTCAACCTTATTGTTGGGGAAGTAGTAGCTATATTGAAATGGGTGTTCCGCAGCCTATGACTGAAGGAGCTGAGTATCTAGAAATTAGTGCTGGGGATCATCATGTTTGTGGATTAAGGAAGCCTTTGACAGGAAGGCAGAGAAATATTTCTCTTGTTGATTGTTGGGGTTACAACATGACACAGAACTATGCTTTTGATGGCCAGATTCAATCTATCTCAGCTGGTTCTGAATTCAACTGTGGGTTATTTTCCCAGAATAGGACAGCCTTTTGCTGGGGAGATGATAGTAATAATAGAGTGATCAGTTTGGTTCCTAAAGGCAAGAAGTTCCAGAAGATTTCTGCAGGAGGATTTCATGTGTGTGGAATTTTAGAAGGGGTGAATTCTAGAACTGTCTGTTGGGGAAGGAGTTTGGACATGGAGGAAGAGATTGCTGTGAAACGGTCTGGTGAAGGGAATGTTGATTTGGCTCCAAATGAGCCTATGCTGTCTGTTGCAGGAGGAAGATTTCATGCTTGTGGCATCAAAACTTATGATCATGGGGTGATTTGCTGGGGTTATACTATCAAGGGAAGCACCCCAGTTCCTAGTGGAGTTAAGGTATTTGATATTGTTGCTGGGGACTATTTTACTTGTGGACTACTTGCTCAGAAATCTCTTCTTCCTTCTTGTTGGGGTGTTGGCTTCCCTACTTCTCTACCATTAGCTGCCTCTCCTGGAATATGTCAGTCCAATCCATGTCCTCCTGGTTTCTATGAAATCGAACAGCAAAAGGGTCTTTGCAAGTCTTCAGATTCTCACTTTTGCATGCCATGCAGTGGAGCTTGTCCTATTGACATGTATCAGAAAAGTGAGTGCAACTATAAAACTGACAGGCAATGTGAATACAATTGTCCCACTTGTTCCTCCCCTGAATGCTTCTCCAATTGCTCCGCTTCGGATTCCAACAATAGCTCGGGGAAGAAAGATGAGAAATTTTGGTCTTTACAGTTGCCAGTGATGATTGCTGAGATAGCTTTCGCGGTCTTCTTTGTTAGTCTTGTGACCTTAACTTCGGTTTTATATGTTCGATACAAGCTACGAGATTGTCAGTGTTGCATAGAAGTGTCAAACGTGAGGAAACTTCATGGCAGTAACTCTTCCATCCAAAAAGAGAACAGCAAGATCAGCCCAGACTTAGAGGAGCTCAAGATAAGGAGGGCTCAAACATTTACTTATGAGGAACTTGAAAGAGCAACAGGTGGGTTCAAAGAAGAATCCATAGTTGGTAAAGGAAGCTTTTCTTGTGTATTCAAAGGAGTATTGAAAGATGGAACTGTTGTAGCAGTTAAAAGGGCCATTATGTCTCCCAACATGCAAAAGAATTCCAAAGAGTTTCACACAGAACTTGACTTGCTCTCCAGGCTAAACCATGCCCATTTACTTAACCTGCTTGGTTATTGTGAAGAAGGTGGAGAAAGGCTTCTGGTTTATGAGTTCATGGCTCATGGCTCCTTACACCAACACCTCCATGGGAAAACCAAGGCCTCCAAAGAGCAGTTAGATTGGGTAAGAAGAGTTACAATTGCAGTTCAAGCAGCAAGAGGAATAGAATATTTACATGGCTATGCCTGCCCACCTGTGATTCACAGAGACATCAAATCTTCCAACATCCTCATTGATGAAGAACACAATGCTAGAGTTTCTGATTTTGGCTTGTCATTACTAGGTCCTGCTGATAGTAGCTCCCCTTTGGCTGAACTCCCTGCCGGGACACTTGGCTACCTTGATCCTGAATATTACAGGCTTCATTACCTTACCACAAAATCTGATGTATATAGCTTTGGGGTATTGCTCTTGGAAATTCTGAGTGGTAGAAAAGCCATTGACATGCAATATGAAGAAGGTAACATAGTTGAATGGGCGGTGCCTTTAATCAAGGCAGGGGATATCACTGCAATTTTAGACCCAGTTCTAAAGCCTCCTTCTGACCTTGAAGCATTGAAAAGGATTGCAAATGTGGCCTGCAAATGTGTGAGGATGAGAGGGAAAGAGAGGCCATCAATGGACAAAGTGACAACTGCTTTGGAGAGAGCTCTTGCTCAACTAATGGGTAGCCCAAGCAATGAGCAGCCAATTTTGCCAACTGAGGTGGTGTTGGGAAGTAACAGATTACACAAGAAATCATCTCAAAGATCTTCCAACAAGTCAACTTCAGAAACTGAGGTGGGAGAAGCTGAGGATCAAGGATTTGAGTTCAGAGCACCATCATGGATAACCTTTCCAAGTGTCACTTCTTCTCAAAGAAGGAAGTCATCAGTGTCAGAAGGTGATGTGGAGGGGAAAAATCCAGAAGTGAAAAACATGGGGAATGCAAGTGGAGGTGATGTTTTGAGGAGTCTAGAGGAAGAGATTGGACCTGCTTCTCCTCAAGAGAGACTGTTTTTGCAGCACAACTTCTGAGAGGTTTGATTAAATGGAACAGTGAAGGTGGCACAAAACAACTTTGGGATTTCATCCAATTCTCACGTGTGTATCTATCTGGTTTTATGTATCCTGGTCAGTGTTCATGGTCATTCTCAATTACTTTTCATTTTGTACATCATTGCTGGATGAGATGCTGTAAAAAATTTACGTGGTGGCAAAGTGAAGCCATAAATAGTTCCACGATATCACTACGCTACCTTAAATTGAGTATTTGGAAATTTTTCCATGCAGTAACATCATCACATGCAACATTAGTTAGTGAAAACGTTTTTGACAATTCCGTAGGCAGATTAAAATAATCCTTATTCTTAATATATAATCTGACACGGAGATCACTGCCATTTTGATGTTTGGATTCAATAGCTCTGCAATATTTTATACATCTGCGCAATGGTTATGAGAAAAAGGCATATAATTACTTCTGTTAAAATAGTACGTTTGAACTTTGAAGTGATGATCTCGTCGTGTAAAAAAGACTTGAGAAAGAAACTTAATACCCTTCAGCTACAAAGTCGATGTACATGCACATTACGTAATAATAGTCACATGCAACATTCGATGAACCCCACATAAACGAGCTTGCACTTTTTTAACATATTGATCATTAGATAAAATTTCATCTCATTGTGATTAAGCAGGAAATTTGGTTCACTACAAGGTGCCAATGTTTTGGTTTCCCGAAATAACCTTAGACTAGAGCATATGAAATAGTAATTGACTGATTTTTTTTAAACGTATTCAATTATGAATGAATTTTTGTTTTGTTGCCGACCACTGATATCATATGAAACCAAAGAAAGGAAGAAAATACGAATAGTGAAATATCATATATACTAGTAATAAAGAGGAAAGGGATGGATAGAGAGAGAAGGTGGGAGGGTTTGAATAATGTGATCAAACCTCACCCAAAGGTAGCCAATGAAAAACAAGCATTATATTACTTTTGATGAGCCATTTTTCTCCCTCTTCACATATTCCTTATCTTTCTCACAAACACTCTCATTTTCCCATCATCAAACATAACTTCCCTCCTCAACTCAATGGCTTCAACTAACTCCCTCCCCTCCATCCGCCACCGCCACCACCACCACTACCTCCCCTCCAGCCACCACTCCTACGTCGTCCCCTCCTCCCCACTCTTCCCCAAAACCACCACCTTCAGCTCCCCTTCCCCTCTCTCCTCCTCCTCCTCCTCCACCACCTTCTCTGTCTCCCCCATCACTTCCTCATCAACTCCCACCTCTCAAAATGCCTCCTTTGATCAACTCCGTGACTACCTTGCCACCGGTAACTTCCGGCAGGCCGACGAAGAGACTCGCCGCCTACTCATTGTTCTTGCAGGCGATGCAGCTCAAAAGAGAGGCTATGTGTTCTTCTCTGAGGTGCAATTCATCTCAGTATCAGACCTTAAAGCCATAGATGAGCTCTGGAGGCAATATAGTAATGACAAGTTTGGGTACAGTGTGCAAAAGAAGATATTTGAGAAAGCAGACAGGGACTTCACTAAGTTATTCATCAAGCTTGGGTGGATGAAGAAGCTTGATACAGAAGTTGAGCAATATAACTACAGGTCTTTTCCTACTGAGTTCATTTGGGAGTTCAATGAAGATACCCCTGAAGGTCATTTGCCTCTCACCAATGCCTTGAGAGGGACCCAGTTGTTTGGCAGCATTCTCAGCCACCCTGCTTTTGCTGCAGAGGAGGAAGAAGAAGAAGAAGCAGAGGAGACAGCAAGTGAAAAGGAGGCAGTGTCAAAGCCATTCACCAAGAGAATCTTCAAACCAAACTATAGCTTTTGACTTACATGTTTCCATCATACACCCTCTAAGTACACAGATTATGTTGATACATATTGGGTAACCATATTAATAATTAATTTATTAATGAAAGCTGTTGCTAGATTGTATTTTTTTTCTTTTTTATTATTTCCACTCCTTCTCTGTCTTTATTCAACTATGTCCAGTAATGGAAACAAGTTGTAAAGTTATAATGAGACGAGGTATTATTCAATGTCCAAATGAAAGGACAAACATGATCCTTGTATGTAATCTCCTGGTAAGTCATGTAGATTACACTAAACGAGTTATAATGAGACGAGGTATTACACTACGCACAGGGGCACAGTCTCCTTGTATGCTGATGCGCACCATCACAAGAAAGTGAAGATTGTGCTTCAGTGTACAAACATGATCCTGGATTCTGAAATTAACAGGAAACAATTATTAGTTAATATAGTCCATCTCACTTGACATAAATTGTTTCACACATGTATGTTCCTGCTTATCTATGATCAATGTTTCTAGAAAAACCTATACATTAAAGGGCCAGATTTTTAATTTCAATTAACAGACCGAATTAATTAGACACAGTGAATGATTTGAGGCAAATCAGGTCACACCACAACGAGCACATATTTGACTTGAAATAAAATATATTAAGGAACCTGAAATTATAGCATTGTCAGTCTCTTTCTCAAGCAGTGGATGAAAAATATGCCAAAATAATAATTCTCACAGGGCCATTCAACTTTAACTGCACCCAGCAGGGGCATTATAAATTGCACAGTGCAGCCAATTTACTAGTCCATAACTCCATGTCATTAAATAGCTCACTGAAAATGCAGGAAGAAAGACGGGGAAGGAAAATACATAACTAAATGAGCTACTCCTAAAATGTTCTTCAGCTGCAAGCAAATTAGAAAGAGGAGATAGAAAGAAAGCATTGCACCAATCTAAGCAGCGCATGTTATGTAAACATATAATTATAATGAGTGTATTACTCCAGTTTATTTCTGCAATCCAGCCAGCTTCTTGCCCTAGACCAGGCATCATTTCAATTCAAAATACTAAATTTTAGAGCATAATCCAATTATTACCAAATGCTTTGGAGCATCATGAACGACTTCAGCAGGTTGATCTGTTCCTACACTTGCTAAGCAAGCTCCCTTGCAGGTCATATATTTCTGCATGCTGCCAAAAAGAACAGAGACTAACCTATATCAGCATTTATTAAAATATCAGAAACAAACATTATATCCACAAGACAGTTTAAATGTAAAACTCCAGCTCCACTTACATGTCACATTGGTTAAGCACCGCAAGTTTATTCAGGACACATGATTGCCCTCTTATCTTGCAAACTGAATCGCAAGATTCACCCTGCCTGTCAAACAAGCGATATGAAGTTACATCAAGAAGAAGCAAGAGTTTAATAGAATGGCACCAAAATTTCCCCCTCAAAATAGTTACCTTCCAACAACAACATTGATGCCGTTCAATCTTGCCTCAGGAAGCATACTATCTACTCCAGCTATAAAACATGAAGAGAGAACATTTAATGTGTAAGTAAGGGAGTGTGTATGTGTGAGTATAAAATGCACAAAATGTTACATTTGTAGCAAGACAATAAAATCCTTTCATCACAACACTAGGGTATAAACTGAATTCATAAAAATTAAAAAAAAAATTCTTCAATTGAAACCCAAAGGTTTTTCTAAAGATTTATTTTTTGCCTCCCTGGTAAGAGCTTTGTACATTAGGCTACTTCTTTATATCTCCAAAAGGTCAGCAAGTTAGTTCCATTAACAGATCCCACTTTAGAAATGCTTGTGCCATATATAACTGGAAATGACAGGTATGGAGGACAAGGAAAATAAGCAATATATCAAGATGTGGACCTTGTCTTAGTATGCTATCTAATTCAGCTACTCCTCTCCTCTCTTCCCCTCATTCACCCCTCTACCAAATGAACCTTAAGCTTAAGATATTTTTTTACAACTTGGCCTTGGAACCCCATTTTTAACCAAGTTATTAGCTACACCGGTTAAACAATAATCTAATAATTGCACAAGTAATGTATTCAAAAATTGTATTCGAATGTAAATTGCGAATAATATTCCAACTACAATGTTTGAGGATAGAAAAATTTTACTTCTAGAAGATTCTATTAATATTCAATTTTTAACCATATTGTACTCCGTGTTTATCCTCTGTCTATCTATACTGGTGAATACAATAGGTTTCTGATGTAAGCTAATTGTAGGTGAAAAAATTAAATATAAAACTTTGTTGATCAATCTATAAGCAATCTAACACAATAACAAGGCACCGACAAATGGGAGCTTATTTTACAGACTTACCTGAGACATTTGATGGCAAAATAAAGCAGTGATGGAAGTCACTAATATATGCATTTTCATGAACCTGAAATATAAGAACTCTATTTTAATATTAAACAGCCATAAACTATCTCCTTAAAAAGGAAAAAATCCATAATCTATCAAAGCATTAATATCAAACTATTTTCACTTTCCTTTCTAGATCTGAATTACAAGGTAAGCAAAAGAAGCAGACAGCCTGTTCACAAAAAGGAAATTTATTATTCTTCAATCACTTCAAACCTTTAGTTATGAATTTTTATTATCCTTTCATATGCCTGGAACACTAATAATCGTCATCTTACTTCTTTAGGCATGTGTGTCCAAAAGTATGTTCATACACCCTGATAATTAAAATTTATGGACTATAAAACTTCTGGTGAAAAAAATGCACACAGAACACAGTAAACACTTTCCTTATGTAGGGACGGAACTAGACCTAACTGTGGGCCTTCACATTTTTCTCAAAGAGAAGTCATCCAAAACAGGATTTTGCCCTTATCAAAGCAAACTTGCTCAAGTGGCACCATATATTTCTCACAACATATAATAAGGTTACAAGAAATCAACATACAACTTGAAGATCTGAATGCTTCAACAGCTCAATATCAGGATCACATAAGCATACTCACCACACTCTCAGAGCTATGACGGCATCTGCCAGTACAGTAGTCAAAAACACTGGCGTACGTCCCTACCAATTATCAAACATGAGTAAATAAATGTATTGTGCACAACCCACAGACTGTTTAGAAGAATTGCAGCCATCTAAAAATCTTGGGATTTGCCATACAACCTAGTTAAAACTGAAGGGAAAAAACCAATTCATTGCTCATGCCTATTAAGGACTGTATTAAGTATCATTATAATATATCTCCCTGATCAAAGAAAATAACCAAATGAGATAACAATCTCCAATGCTCTTTCAAGAAAAGGTTACAGAAACTTTACTTGCAGAGGCTGGCTTTGCAATCTTCACCTTCAATGCATTTTCCTTTTTTGTCTGTTCAACAAAGCCTACCCAGACTTAATCCTTTCTTCAAGGCAATAAGGGCATGGACAAAAAGAACACTAAGACGTAAAGAGAACAATATGTAAGGAATTACCCGTGCAGGACTCAAGCAGCATGAAACACAATATTCATATGAGTTGCAACACTGTGAAAGAAGATTGCATCCACTGCAATTAATATCAATGACACGTTACTAATAGGCAATTATCATGAAAGTAAGCAACTTGCAATATTTTGAGAAGAACTCACTGACAAGAGAATTTCTGCCCAATTTCAGGACAACAGCGAGACTTTGAATCAACCGATAGAGCATTACACACATAACCTACAGATGCAAAAAATCAGCCATGTCAGGATAACAATACATGCCATGCACGACATAATCAATCAGGTGATTCAAAGACTGTAGGCATTCACATGCATTAAAACAAAAGTAAGGAGTTTCATGATGCTGTTGAACACAGAACCACAAAAAGAAGCCCAAACTGAAACCTGGTTATGCTATATGCTTTGGCCAAAAAATCAGCAGATGAGTAAACATGACAAATAAGCAGAAACTAAAATGCTACACAAATGATGATCATGACGCAATATCCATTAACCATCTGATTCCATGTCTAGAAGCATAATCATAAGCAGCCATACACATAATCATGCATGAAATTTAAAGAACTTGCTTAATATACTGAAGATGCTTGTCACAGCAGCAACAAACTAATATCATATAGCGTATAGAGATGATTGTGATGACAGAAAGAAAAGCCCACCATTGTCATCAGAAAGAAAGTATCGTCCTTGAACAGTATTTCTGCATTGACGTAGGATTTGAAGCCCAATATCCTTCCTACAGCATTAATAGTAACATGACCATTAAAAAAAACCATATGGGCATGCAAGGAACATGCCTATTGTTCAACCTAGGTAACAAAAATCAACTCAAAAAGGCAAATTTCTTGGAACACAACTGAGAGATAATACAGTGAGTGCAATGTATTGGTCTTCCTAAAGTAACTTATGAAATAACTAATTTATGAAATTCATGAAGTAAGGCGATGGGAAGTGGGTTACCTAATTGCAGAAGCTGTTGGGGAGAGGAGAAATATAAATAAAAGAAAGAGCATGAATGTGGAGATTGCCATGCGCAAGAGAAGCGAAATCTTTAGAAATGAAAAGAGCGTTGGAATGTGAATGTGTCTTTCTGATTGTGTTTTAATTTGTGATTAATATTCGTATTGTCCAGCGGGGGTGAAATGGTAATACCACATTTTATTCTTCCCTCTCCCTCCCTTTTCTCCCAGCGCGGCAGCGCCATACTTAATTATTGTCGCGCCATACTTAATCATCACTAGTGTCTCAAATGTAGTACATATTACTTGAGACTGTTTTTTTTGCTCAGGACATATTACTCGAGACTTCAGAGGTAGATCAAGTGAATAAATTCTACAATGATCTTCAATCATGAATAGAGTTTTTGCAGTTGCAAGAATTTAGTTTTTGCAAGTACGTAATTATTGAAAATGAATTTGTATAAAAAGGTGGATAAGAAATGGAGTATATCATAGAAATGTGTTATATGAATAAATGTTAGTAGGATATTTGATGATGATGCAATTCGACTAACATGAAGATCCGCTTAAATAACATTTGAAGGAATATGATTGGAAAATTAATATAGAGGACAAAAGGGATGTTGTCACTAGAGGGAGGAAGTAAAACTAATGTTATGTGACAAAGTAAAAGTTATCCTATTTTTAGGGAGATTCGCCAACTTGATTAACCTTAATTGTAGCCCTAAAAAAGTTAAGCAAATATAGTTCAATACTCAAACTCACTAAAGTATAGTGATGAGTATGGGTCTTTCCCATAATCTTGGTTCATTTTCCTCAAATGCCACGCAAATTAATAGTGAATGGAGTGATGAGTTTGAATTCACAAAGTACAACTAGAATGCTAAAAATATAGAAATGACCGAAAATAAAAGTGTTGACAACAAGTGATTAAAACTCCTTCTTCAAGTCTCCATTGTGCAAAAGATTAATAGGCCTTGTATTCTAATTTCCTTTTGATATAACTTGCTTAAATCGACCTAAGAACCTTAAATCTAAGATTCCTAAGCTAATTTAAACAAATTAACCAAATAACCCTAACTTCATCCTCATATATTTCCATATTCAAGATAGATGCTAAAACTAGTTTCTATTTATATAATTCACTTCAAGAAACAAATAAAATGTAAATACACTTGTTCTCAGAAGCTACAAGTGTTACTCTTTCTCACTTAACTAAGGTTTTTTCATTGGATTTTCATCTTATGATTTTTAACAAGACAACATTTTTTCATTGGATTTTCATGATATGGTTTTTAACAAGACAACATTGATAATTATTATTTTCCTTCATTGGTTTTTTTGCCCCCTTTTTATAATAAAGTTTTGATCTCTTGATTGTTTTAGTGTGGTTTGAAATAGATTGTATCGGGTGATTTTTAAGAATTATTACATAATTCAATGTATGTGAGACATAAACAAAAGGGAATATATGTGTGTACATATAGAGGCGATACGCTGAGTGGGGAGAAATTGTGTAAAATCTGATACCAAAATCTATATCAGAGCCTATATATCTCCTAAATTTGGAGGAAAGATATAAAGGGAATATTTTAAAATGAGAGTTTTATTTTAGAACTAAAAAATTTATAACAAAAGTATATGATTTTTAAAGTATTTGTAATTATTTTTTAAGGCTTCTATCTCCTAGAAATTCAAGGAAAAATAGTTGGAAGAATAATTTCAAATTAAAATTTATAGGAAATTATATTAAGGTATAAATAAATTTATGATGTATAAAAAAATCTCAATTTTAATATAAGAATTAAATTTTAGAAATTATTTGTAAGAAATAGGTTGCAAAAGCAAGGATAAGATGAAAAATATTTCGATATAAAATGATCTTAATACCATATAAATAAATACTATCTCCAATTAAAAAATAAAGAACAACATTGTCATATTAACTAGTCATTCACTGAGTTTTAATTTTGGAGCCTTTGAAAATCATATAAAATTATGGTAAAAAAAGGGAATCATATAGAATTAAAAATGAAACAATTTTTCCAATAACACATTGAAAAGTCACTAATTTTATGTAAAATCTAATGATAATATTAAACAAAAAAATTGACCCAAAAGTAATTTTTCGGGAAAATTAATTTGTAGTCCCTCACAAGGGACTTAATAGTAGAAAAGTCCCATAAACTCCACATATTAAAGTAGGGTCCCTAGGGACCCTAGGGACCCTACTTTAATATGTGGAGTTTATTAGACTTTTCTACTATTAAGTCCCTTGTGAGAGACTACAAATTAATTTTCCCAAAATGTTTTTAGGAAATAAGAAAGACGAGGATGTGAAGGATAAAAGAGGGAAACTAAGCCCATATGAGTTGGTCAGTATTTAAACGAAACCTAATTCATTCAAGTTCAAATCCAATTAAAACCAATCAGAATGTGTTTCATAAAAGTTGTAGTTCTTGTATCCTCAGAGTCTAGTTTCAGTTTTCAAAAACGTACTCCCTCCAGTCCTATTTATAAGTCGTCAACTGCCTCTAAATTTTGGTCCTTAATATAAGTCACCAACTACCACTAACTAACTCATTTATTAAAATTTTCCTAATATACCCTTACATTGGAAAATGAACATTGGAAGATGAGAAGAGAGAGAAGATGAAAAAAAACACTTTTATAGATAGATGATTAATGAAGAGAGAGAAAATGTAGTACGCCATAGAGATAAAGATGGGAGGGGCAAAAATGGAAAAGACAACAAAAATAAGACCTATTTAATGATCCAACTTTCATTAACCTTCATTCCTTGGTTTGTACAATTTAGGCGGTTGACGACTTATAAATAGAATCGGAGGGAGTATTCTCTTCCATGTATCACATTGATGGGCCCGGCCAGGTTGGGTTTATTTTGTGGACTATATTACTGCAATGATAATGAGGGGAATACAAGTTAGAGCAGGTGTTCATGTTCAATAATCAATGCTAATATTTGTCATATGCAAGCTTAATGTCTACATGACTAAAATTATAAAGTTTACAGATTTTTATGATGGGCGAAGACCCAAAAATGATACATAACTATTGACCAAGGAACAAAAATAGTACATAACTATTCCAAGGTACAAAAATATACTCAATTTTTACCATGTGATCAAAAATGATATTTTCACTAATATGAAAATAACATTAGACATGAAAAGTCCAAAATGCCCTTATAAATTAATCGTCGCCCGGTAAAAGTTTATTTGATTATAAGGGCATTTTGGACATTTCATGTCTAATATTATTGTCATATTAGTGAAAATATCATTTTTGATCACATGGTTAAAGTTGAGTATCATTTTTGTACCTTGGAATAATTATGTACTATTTTTGTTCCTTGGCCAATGGTTATGTATCATTTTCGGGCCTTCGCCCTTTTATGATTAAAAAAAAGTCTACATATTCATATGCAATCCTCTTATCCTTGAACAAAGTTGCATCCGTTATGTTTATTTGATGATAGTGTTTATTTGGATTTTCGTTGTGATTTTTTTTCTGCTAAACATGATATAGGACTTAGGAGGAAGCAGAACAAGCCAAGGTAGGGGATTAGAAAAGGTAAGTGAAAACATGAATCACATTGTACCAAAACTTTTAACCGAGTGCTGATAAAAAAAAAAACTTTTAACCGAGCTTGAGTTTGTAACGACAAAATTGTGCACTATATACTTCAACATATAGCTCGTTAAGTATTTTAGTCCAAAAAGCACGAGCTCATTAAGCATTAGACTTTATGGCTAATAAATGCATTTCATAAATCTTACTCCCTCTGGTCCTAAATATAGGATCTAATTGACTTTTCTGGAAAATCCTTAAAAAGTAAAATAAGTTAATTATAAATTGATTTACCTAATTTTTTCCCTTAAACTAGTTTATTTTACCTATAAACTAATGGATAATCTAAAAATATATCAAATATGTCATCATTTAATAACCTATTTCGCAACCTTAATCTATAAAAAAAAAAGTCAATTAAATCCTATATTTAGGACCGGAGGTAGTATAACTTAATGGTGCTATTGATATTTCATAAGATAATTAATTTTAATTAATTTGTTTATTCTTCATTTATTATATAACTGGATTGTAGCCTATATAAAAGAACTGATGGAGAAAGCAATAATCATAATTGTTTAGAAAAGACAGTCTAACAGCATGATGAATATGGCAGAAAACTGAATAAGCAACCTAATAATTTTGGCACCAACAAGTGCTAGTCTTAAGGCAAATTGCATTGATAGGCATGACATCTAATTTTTTTTTTAAAAATACATCAATGAAAGGCCTCATCAACACCTATGTTGCTTTCAGCTGTAAGCCGATCCCGCCTTATAATATCAAGTTTAGAAGGATCTTGACTAATATCAAATTCGGAATAGTATGATAATTTTGACAATGGCATAGGAAAATTAATTGAAAAACAATCGATTCAACATTTTGGAAAATTAAGTCGTGATTTCCTTAATATTTAAAGAAAATCAATATGCCTTACACATTTTAAATTTTTTACATAAAATATTAATCATAACCATACGAAAGCTTTTGTTGAATACATTCTTAAATTCAGAATATTATGATTATATTGACAATGGCATAGGAGGGTTAGATTTAATCTTTTACAGTATAAAAAATGATATGGCAACATAGAAAAAAAAAATCTTTTTCCAAATGATTGCTAACATCCGTGATAGGAATATATATAAAAAAAATAAAATAAAAGTCAAAAGGGAAGGAGGGAAAGTAAAAGGTCAAAAGAAAGACAATGATAAAAGTCAAAAGCAAGAGGTTCAGAAACTTTACCACTCCACTATCTAAAAAAAGTAAGTACCTAAATCTATCGTTATTCCCAAGGACCCTAGTAACGACCTTCGATCCTCGGACAGTAACATTCTTTCCTTCGTCATTTGTCATTTCCACATCATACCATAATACGCAAACAATATAGGAGTAGTATATACAAAGTACAAACATAGGATAGGAGTATATATATAAACATGAAACATCTATATCTATATATATGTATCAGAAATGCATGACATAGCACCAGTTGTAAAATCTTATTCTTTTGTCTTTTTTATATAAAAGCTATTCCTATTATTTCCTACGTTATTATCCAGCTCAGAATCAACAAACGACGGGGGAGAGAGTCGTTGGAGCCTGCGGAATCCGTCCGGAGAATTATGATTTCCTCCTTCCAATTTCCATACAATCGGTAATGCTAATTCTCTCAATCCATTTTCTCTCCAAAAATCATGCCTTTTTATCTGATGGTGCTTTCAGATATATGCTGCTTATTCTTTTGAAGGAATAGGGACTTGTTCTCATCATGTCAGGGATTGATTGATTCATTTCTTCAACCCTTATGATGTTAATCTCATTTTTTTTTTTTTTGAATTCTTGAACCATCACTTTATGATAACATTGAATTAGCATATCTGTGGTGCGGGTTCAGCTTAAAATATTTAATTTTTGGAAGTAATTGAAATTATGGGGTGCTTTATTAAATCTGTTTTTGCTGGATTTGCAGGTGGAGATTGTGAGTGTATAAAAAATGGGGGTAATGTCAAGGCAGGTTGTACCTGCCTGTGGCAGCCTCTGTGTTTGTTGTCCTTCTCTGAGGCCAAGATCAAGACAACCAGTCAAACGTTACAAGAAGTTGCTAGCTGAAATCTTCCCACGTAATCAGGTGAAATCTTCACCTCAAGCTATATCTTTTTTGCTTCCTGCATATTTGTTCTGAATTGATAAATTTGTTTTGACGATGATCTCCTTTGCTGTAAAATAGTTAGAACCTTGACTTACAATGTTTGAAGTAGCATTTATTTGTTTGCCTCTTTGAAATAATAAGGGTCATCTCAGGTGATATTTTTCTGTGTTTTGCAGGATGCAGAACTTAATGATAGGAAAATAGGGAAGCTATGCGAATATGCTGCCAAGAATCCATTGAGAATCCCCGAGGTTATCATTTTTAGAATCTATCTTTGTGTTGATCTAGTTTTGCTGCATACATTTAGCAGTTAACTTTATGTTGATCATATTGATGAACACAATGAAAACTTAAGAACTGAATAATTGTCTTTCTTCTGGGCTTCTTTTAAACCTCTGATGTATCTTCCTTCAAAAGCCAAGTTTTTTTTTTGCTTTATTTGTCCTTTCGGGTTTATTTGATCATACTGACCGGAAAATTATCAGGTGTTGGAGAGGTTATGGATCTTCATACTTTGAATAACTATGACAAATGATTAATTAAGGATCCTAAATGGCAAATGAACTATTTCATCTGTTATATTTTGTAAATTTAGTTATGTTTATTTTCTCAGACCATGTTTTCAAAACAAGTACAAAAGGTCATTTCATGTATGAAGTTGCTGTTGATCACACAAAACTAGTTTGTTCATTGGCTGCTGAAAGACAAATTTTAATTGACTTTATTTTGAGTTTATACACAATGTATCTCCTGCTTTGTCCTTGCAGATTTCAGATAATCTTGAGCGAAGATATTACAAGGATTTTCGAAATGGAAACTTTGGTTCAGCCAAAGTTATCCTGTGCGTCTACAGGAAAATGTTATCATCATGTAAGGAGCATATGTAAGTTTGGTGGCGCAATACTTTACTCTATATCCATTGGATCACAACTATCTTTCATCCCAACCTTATTTAATTGACATATAATTTGGCTAGATTTGACTTGAATCATCTTGTTAAATAACAAAACTAATCAGTGCACTTCTTGCTGGAAATTGACTTAGAGGTTAGATAAACTGATAGTTAATCCTATTTTAAAATGTATAAACATGGTTGGAAAACCCAGGGCTATGGTTAATTCCTAGTAGAAAATCACCAGACACCTAAAATTTACATAAAGTCGTGTCTCAAACATTTGCAGCCTCTCCTTCAAGACTATGCTACTCATTGCCATTTCAAATTTGTGATGACATGCACACTATATTTCTTCATCTTGCAGGCCACTTTTCGCTAATGGCTTATTAGTTATCATCCAGACTCTCTTAGAACAAACTCGACTGGATGACATGAGAATCATAGGTTGCAATACCCTTGTTGACTTTATCAATTGCCAGGTATAACTTGGTAATTGAGCCTCCTCCATTTAATTTTACTAAACCTTATTAATAACATCACTTTAGTAGTAGCTCTTGTACATGTTGTAAAGCATGATCACCCATTCCAAGACGTTTATTGATTCAAATTTCTAGATCTCTTATTGGAAGTTGTGGAGATTTGTTGAAGTGGATGGTTCACACCTAGCAAATCAATGCGAGATTTGTAAAAAATTGTGCTATTAAATGCACATAGTACTAGATCCCTTTAGTATATTGTATTTTGTGATCTTATACACATTTTTTTAAGTTCCTTTTTTGGTCAAATTATAATGATATTTTGAATTAAAGTAGATGGATAGTACATATATGATCCACTTGGAAGGTCTCATCCCTGAATTATGTCAACTGGCTCGTGAAGAGGGACAATATGAACAAGCTATGTGCCTGCGCTCAGCTGCATTACAAACTCTGTCCTATATGGTATTTCTTCCATCTTTAATTCAATTTTTCTTCAAGGAGTTACTTATTTACTCCCATAAGTTTAGTCATTTTCCCTCATTTGTATCTCTTGTGATTAGGTGCAATTCATGGGAGAACACTCACATCTTTCAATGGATTTTGACAAAGTGAGTATTGTTTTTTATGCTTTAACTCTTTCAATCATTGCCCATGGATACAAATGGTGACATAAAGGGATGCATAGAAATTGATATTTTCTCCAAGAAATTTAGTTCATAAGAATCACTTGAACTTGTAGCCACGTTCAAAGAAATTTCTCATCATTTTAATTGTTTTGTTTTGAAATAGATTGTATCGGTGATTTTGGAGAATTTCTTGAATATCCCAATTGAACACAACTATGCCAAGGAAGAGAAGCTACATCCACAGGCTGTAGAGCAGGAGGAGCAGATTGAGGAGTTTCAAAAGGAAGACCATCTGCTTTCTTTGCGAGATACCAATAATAAGGACCATCCAGATATGGAGGTTGCACTGGTAACTGAAATGGATTCGACAATGTAAGCATACTTTTTCTTTTCTTCCCTTCATTTCTTTTGAAAGTGTATCATTCATGATCAACAAAAAACCTTTATACTTTCACTTTTACAGGGATACCACCAAGGATCCTAGTTATTGGTCGAAGGTTTGCTTGTGCAAGATGGCCACATTGGCAAAGGAAGTTACAACTGTGCGGCATGTCCTTGAACCTCTTTTTCATAAATTTGATGATGAAAACTACTGGTCTCCAGAAAAAGGAGTTGCCTTTTATGTTTTATCATGTTTGCAATCCCTTTTAGCGGAGTCAGGTAGCCTTGAGCATTCAGTGCCTTTAACAAATTTAATTCAAACTTATTCTGGCTTGTGTTATTAATTATCACTTTTTGAACTCCAGGAGATAATTCCCACCTTTTGTTTTCCTGTTTGATCAAGCACTTGGATCATAAGAATGTCGCCAAGAAACCTATTCTGCGGATTGATATAATTAATGTCACCACAAAACTTGTGCAGAATATAGAGCAGCAAGTTTCCGTTGCAATAATTAGCACAATATCTGACCTCATTAAACAATTAAGGAAGTGCCAGCAAAGTTTAATCCAATCATCGAGCACTGCAAATGATTCATACAAGCAAAATGTTAATCTACAGTATGCCTTAGAGAAGTGTATATTACAACTCTCAAGTAAGGTAAGTTTCAGTTACTATGTGTTGTTTGGCTAATAATTATTAGAAAGAAGGTATATGTCCAAAAGAGAGAGGAAAATGAGATATCCTCACTTAATATGTGCAAGAAATAATAAACTTGCTCATGAATCCAGTGGTAATACCATGATCCTGTACTTCAACAGATCAGTCTATTCATAATTCATTGCCTGCATTGACATCTAATCAAAACCTCTCCTCACCGCTGAGCATAAAAAAGTAAATCAATGGATCTTCCTTCTAATGGATGTTAAAACATGTTTTTGTGAGAAAAAAAAGTATTTGGCTTCAGAATGTTGAGTCATTCTTGTCAGACTGTCTTTTGTTTAACATTTTGTGAACAACAGGTTGGTGATGTAGGACCCATTCTTGATTTGATGGCTGTGGTGCTAGAGAATATACCAACTTGTTCCATTATAGCAAAAGCAACAATCTCAGCTGTTCATCAAACAGCAAGGTTGATAAGTTCCTTACCTAATTTATCATATCACAAAAAGGTCAGTGTTGTTCTTAAGAATTGAAAAGGTCTTTTTTCCGCATGCACAGCTTTTGCAGAACTGTCTTAACTTAATGGTAGTTTTACTTTTCCAGGCTTTTCCGGATTCGTTATTTCACCAGTTGCTCCGATCAATGACCCATCAAGACCATGAAACACGAGTTGGAGCACATAGCATCTTATCTGCAGTGCTTATGCCATCCCTCTTTTCAACCCAGTTAAGCCAGAAAAGAATGATGCTTCAAAATGTACAATGTGAAAGCTTCTCTACTGAGGATGCAGGGCTTATTGAAGCACAACCTGAAAGAAAGGCAATCGAAGGAGATAACAGGAAACATGATGTGTATCTGTATCCTGGTTGTAACTTTAACTGTGCTCTCACTGATGCAAAAGTAAGTTTTTTTTTTAATTCAAATATGTTATAAATGTGGTTCGTTTAGTTATGTAGTTTAATTCTTTGTAATCCATTAGGCTCTAATTTTAATTTTTTTTACCGAAATTTCAGGAGCTCAGCTCTATTCGGTTGAGCAGTTACCAAGTGAGTCTCTTGCTTTCTTCAATATGGATTCAAGCAATATTCTTGGAAAATGGCCCTGAAAACTTTGAGGCTATGGCCCATACTTATAGCATTGCTATATTGGTTGCTTATTCAAAGGTGAGATAGTGTTTTATAACAATGCATTATGATTAACTTCTGTGTGAAGCTTACATCTTTTCATAACAGCTCCTAAAACCAAAAACTCTGACATACTCATTTCTCTATGTTTTTCATTATTGTTGCTTCCTGTAGAAATCCAATTATATGGCTTTAGTAAGATGTTTCCAACTGGCGTTTTCCATCAGAAGATTCTCTTTGGATCAAGGTAAATTTGAGATAAATGTGGATGATTTTTTTTTTTTTGTTAACTTCATAATTTAGAATATGAATTTTTCCTGTTAATCATGGCTTATATTTTGATATAGTGGTTTGAATGAAAAGAGTCGTATTTCTACCAGTCCAATGAAAACAGCCTCAGATTAGTGTTTTGTTCAGTTACAAATCTTCCAGAGTGTAGCTCTGATGGAGGGAAAAACTACTACAAACAAAGGGAAATAATCAACTCAATATAGCTCCTGCGTATTTGAGACCCACAGGCTCTCCCAACAAACTACCAAAATCTTCCTTTCCTCTATCCCCTTAATCTACCCCCTTTTGATATCCCAATCTCTCTTCCTCTAACTGTCATGCACATATTACCTCAATTTTCTTAATTCTTTGGCTTCCTCCTAGCATCAATATCTTTCCTCACAGTCCTTTCTTGGTTTGATATGCTGCCTTCTGAAATATTTAGATGGTATTTTGTTGTACCATAATTTGAATGGTAGTTTAAATAGGTGAAGTTTAAGTTCTCCTACTTGATTTAAATGAATCCATGCCTCATTAGTTATTACTAAAGTTTGTCTATGCACAAAGTAAGATGCTTTACTACTACCAAAATTTATTAATTGAAATACTATTTCCTGGTGTGTTTACTGTATGCTTGATTAAGCAGGTTTACAACCATCTCAGAGGAGGTCTTTTTTTACCTTGGGAACATACATGCTGATAATTTCTGCCAGGGCAGGCAATTTTCCTGATTTCATTCCAATTGTTAAAGCATCAATGACAGACAAAACTGTTAGTTTCTTCACCCAACCTTTTAAACTTCCTTTTGAAATTCTTTTTTTTCTTTTATTTATTTACTTTGGGAGGAAGTGGTAATGATTTATCGATTTATTAAACTCAAATCAACAGCTAGACCCCTCTTTAGAGTTAGTCGATGATATCCGGCTGCAGGCTGTTTGTTTAGAGTCAGAGAAGATAGAGTATGGATCTCTGGAAGATCAAGTTGCTTCCATGGAATCACTTTCTGCAGTTGAATTGGATGACAATAAGTTGAAAGATATGGTGACATCAAGCTTAATGGCAAAATTTGCACATTTGTCCGAGGTAAGATGAAAGATCTCTGTTTTTGCTTAGCAGACACTATTTTGTCTAAGCTTTTCATTGAATGGGGGTTGAGCATACGGAACTTGTCATGATCTCGTTGAATTAGTCCATTGGTACAATTTAATATTCAACCAAGTTTTTAATGGTTCACGACCTGTTGAGTTTTTCTCTAGTAAGTGGATATGCTATTTTGATTTGAGGATTAACTTCAGTGTGAGGAACTGTCTCGTTAAAGAAAGGGGTACTTAGATAAGACATCTGTTTTATAACATGGGAATGAGTATGCCAGCCCAAAAAGAAAATCTCTCATGCAGTTTTCTTTAGTTCACAAGGAATACTCTAATAGTAGTCTGTTATGCTTCGAATAACAAATCTTTTGAGCCTAAATAATTTTAATGACGCGCATGATATATCCATATTAAACTGTGGCTTTCTCATTCTCTATTTCACAGCCGTTAAGTAAAGAGATATTACAAATTCTAAAGAGCATATGAAAGTGATTACATGCAAAAGTAGGGGGACAATAATAAATGTTAACGGAAAGGGGCTGTAAAATTTGGAGCAAATGGCCAACAATAATCTAGTTTAAATGTCAATTAACACCTGTTCCACCAATAAACTTTTATTTTGAAGTAAGAGAGATGAACAAGTTTATCAAACAATGGATCAAATATTTGATGCTGGAATCTGAGCAGTTAAATGCTTGTTTCTGTCTAAGTGTCGGGCACATGCTTTTTTTTTTTTTTTTTTCTAAATACTAGTTCTCGTGTTTCATGCCCTCATTTGTTTTTAAAACACTCTCTTAAACTAGACTTTTCCCTTGTGGGCAGGATGAGTTATTTAGCTTAAAGAAGCAACTGGGAGAGGGTTTTTCACTAGATGATGCTTATCCCCGAGGGGCTCTTTTGTTTATGGAGACACAAGAGCCATGCTTTCCTGTTGCTGAGATTGAGTTTCAAGATGTTGATGAGGTAACATCCTGAAAACTGAATACTTGTTAAATAATTCTTGAAAACTTCTTTGTTTAACAAGTTCCATGATTGCTTCCAGATGATGACTCCAGTTGCTTCAACAAATGAAGAGACTGAGCCTGAATCAACTAGAATTCATTCAGATCACAAAACATCAGTATCTGACAATTACTCTGATGTTAAAAGTGTTGATCAACTCTTAGAATCGGTAAAAGTGTTTTTTGTGTTATATGTTTTCAGAATCTTGCTTGATGGAAATGTTTTTGTATTTAAATGATTGCTTCACAGTTCTGCTGGAGACTATGGTTTCCGTCTTATACTATCATTATTGCATGCATGTACAGGTTTTGGAAACAGCTAATCAAATGGCAGATTTACCCACTTCTTCAACACCTGTACCTTATGACAAGATAAAGAACCTAAGTGAAGCACTTGTAATGGGCACAAATCAGAAAATTTCAGTTCTTCAAAGCTTGGAACACAAGAAGATAATAAGGGCAGCAAGTTTGTTGGAGTGTGACAAGTTAATGTTGCATCCTCTACAACTTCCCCGTGCTTTTCCTGGAAATTTTACTGACTTCAGTGTGTTTCACTCAAATGTCACATTTCCGTAAACATGTCCAATGTTTTTTTGTCGTCATCATAAGCTAGTAGTTTGTGAATGTAAAATCTCACGACTCATACACTCAGCTCAGAATATATCTGCACAGTTGATTGTGAGGGAGATGGAAATGATTGTTGTCTATGTTCATTGAGATGAGTGAAGATTAAAAACATTGTAAGTAAAACGTTTAACATATTACTACTATTAAGATATACTCCAAAGGCAAATCATATGACTACATCAATCAAATATTCTGCCTATAACTTGATTGCAGGCTAATGCTAATTAATCAAATTTATCTAATTATATGCCAATCAAGCATCACATCAGATTTCTATATTTTCCGGTCTCTCTTATCATAATCCAGCAATATATTATTTTTTTTATCAGGAATCCGGCAATATACTATGGACATATAGTTTTTTCGAAAAACTTAAGAAATACGTTTTTATCCATTTTTTCAATTTCATATAAATTATTGTGTGTGGATATTCAAATTATTGGTACATGAACGCATGTGAAAGAAGTCATGCCCATTATTCAGCATAAATCCGTAAGGTTAGTTTATTAATTTATTTTTAATGGAATATAAGGTTGGTTTATAATGCTCATTAAAAAAATTCAATACTTATTTCTTATAAAATAAAATTTTTACTTATACCTTCATAATTATTTCGGATATTTCATATTTTTGGTTTTTTTTTACACATATCAAGATTTTTTTTTTGAACTGACACATATCAAGATTTTGATTCATATAAAAATATGATTTTTTAAATGATTTATAAACTTTTAACAAGTTTTCTCAAATAACTATCTTGGTTTGTTGTGCAATATATCAAATATTTGCCCCTAATACTAGTATCTTTTCGTAGATGGTATTAAATATTCTCTCATATCCTATTTATAAGTCATCAACCGCCTAAATTGTACATGGAATGGAGGTTAATAGAAGTTGCATCATTAAATTGGTAATTTTTTTTGTCATTTCCATTTTTGCCCCTCCCACATTTATCATTATGACCAACTGCCTTTTTTCTCTCTCCATTAAAAGTTTCTTTTTCATCTTCTCTCTTCTCATCTTCCAATGTTCATTTTCCAATGATAAGAATATATTAGGAAAATTTTGATAAATGAGTTAGTTAATGATAGTTGGTGACTTATATTAAGGACCAAAATTTAGAGGCGGTTGGTGACTTATAATAAGGACGGGGAGTACGGTTTTAGAAATTAAATAATTAGATACAATTTTATAATGATTAAATATATTAAAATATATTCTCTCTTTTTTTCACTACACTCCATTTCTCTTTTCATATACCTTCACATTTTCCTCATTCTCCATAACTAATATCACTTGATGGGTATGTTCGCTCTTCACTGAGCAAGTCGACGACATGGAGTATAAGTAAGACTCCCTTCTTTCCTCATCCAATCATCTTTCATGACATATGTTATTTAGTGTTGGATTGCATACTTCAACTACGCCGTAGAATGAGATCTTGATAGTTATCGCTTTTGAGGGAACATTTAAATTTTGTGTCGATCGATATCAAATTGTAAAGTTTGCATTACGAGTCTGATACAAAATTTATACACGGACTCAAATGCGTACACATAAATAAATTATGCTTCATTCAAATACATCATAGACAAATAATCGATTATCTAATGCGCTAGCACTGACTGATACTCAAAACAGTCATTCACATAAAAAATAACTAAATAAATTATTAATAATAACTTCTCACACTCAAATGTATGATTATCATATCTCTACCCAACCCAACACCTTTTATGTCACATACTATGTTTATCATATATCTAATTATACTTCAAAGCTTTGTGCTACCTATTTTGCTTGCCTTTGTTGTTTTTAATTCTAGGTTGTAATTGTTATTTGGGATAATTAATTAGAGGTCCCCCACAAGGGAGTTAATAATGGAAAAGTCCAAAAGTTGAAAATATTAATGTAGGGTCCCAAGGGACCTCACATTAATATATTTGAAAAGTGAAAAGACAGTTTTGCCCCTAGCCTTAAAAAAAATTTACCTCCTCCCTCACCCACCCCCCTCCCCCCTCCTCCTCCCTCACCCACCCCCCTCCACCCTCCAGCCCGCCCCCTCCAGCCGCCCCCCACCCCCACCAGCACGCCCCCCCACCCCCTCCCTCCATCGCCCCCCACCCCCCACTCACTCCATCCATCGCCCCCCACCCACTCCCTCCATCGGCCCCCCACCCCACCCCACTCCATCCATCGCCCCCCACCCCCACCCTCCTCCCTCCATTGCCCAGGAGGGTGGGGGCGATGGAGGGAGTGGGTGGGGGGTGGGGGACGATGGAGGGAGGGGGTGGGGGGTCGATGGTGGGGTGGGGGTGGGGGTGGGTGGGGCGGGTGAGGGAGGAGGAGGGGGTGGGGTGGGGTGGGTGAGGGAGGAGGAGGGGGTGGGGGGTGGGGTAAATTTTTTTTAAGGTTAGGGGCAAAACTGTCTTTTCACTTTTCAAATATATTAATGTGAGGTCCCTTGGGACCCGACATTAATATTTTCAATTTTTGGGACTTTTCCAGTATTAACTCCCTTGTGAGGGACCTCTAATTAATTATCCCTTGTTATTTCACATTTGATTAAGCTTTTGATTTCTTTATGTCCAAAAATTATGTGGGCCAAGTTCGCCTTATATATGTAAGGTAGAAAAAGAACATGCTTTCGGCCAAAAAAAAAGAAAAAGAACATGCTATTTTGTGTAACCACTCAAAAACAGGTTTGAATATGGGCTTGCAAAACTTATGAGTTCAGAATCTGTTTACTACCCTCGCATATAACTAACTAAGGTTCATAAGGAGATCTTTGCTCATTTTTTTTGGGATTTGCAGTTTAGTCCCTGGTAAGGGAAATTAATACTGGAAGGTCCTAATATATTCCAAAATAATTATAAAGTCTCAGGAACCCTTTCCTGCAATTGTTTGTTTATCTTCAATGACCATTTTGCCCTCATAAGATGAAAGCATAGTCCCCCTATAGGGACCAGTGAGATGGCAACCATCTTTAATGAGGGCAAAATGGTCATTGAAGTTAAGCAAACAATTGCAGGAAAAGACCCCTGGGACTTTATAATTATTTTGGAATGTATTGGGACCTTCCAGTATTAATTTCCCTTACCAGGGACTAAACTGCAAATATCCCTTTTTTTTTTAAGAATTTGGCTTGTGCGTATTACATAGAATCAAAGGGTTTTTCCTCTCGCTCTAAGGTCCCATATAAACAATTAAAGGCTAAATAATTTACTTATGAATTGATTTTCTTAACTCTTTCCTCCAATTTAATTCATAATTCACAATATACATTTTATTTAATTTCCTTAATTTCTCAAGAAAAACTTAATTCGGTCTAATATTTTAGAGGGAGTAAAATTAACACAAGATTAAGCAAATGGAATATATATACTCCTCCTAAATATAAGACCTAGATAACATTTTTTTGGAAAGATTAAGATTGCGAAATAGGTTATTAAATAATGATATATTTGATATCTTTTTAGATTATCCATTAGCTTATAGGTAAAATAAACTAGTTTAAGAGAAAAAATTAGGTAAATCAATTTATAATTAACTTATTTTTTGCTTTTTTTTAGGATTTTTCAAAAAAGTCATCTAGGTCCTATATTTATGAACGGAGGGAGTATTATTTATCAACATCCATTGCATATAATATTAAACTTGTTTAAAGGGCGAAGGTGCAAAAATGATACTCCCTCCGGTCCTAAATATAGGACCTAGATAGAGACTTAATTTTGGTCCTAAATATAAGACCTAGATACATTTTTGGTTACCTTTTTCCTAAATTACCCTTATTCTTCTTAACAACTCCTTTGATAGGGGAGAAATGGCTACTAAGTAACTAAACTAATTAAGGAGGGGTATTATTGAAAAGACATTTAAAATTAAGCCTTCCTTAATCTCCCCAAAAAAAGTTATTTAGGTCCTATATTTAGGACCGGAGGGAGTACTAAATTTTGTCCCTATAAGCGTTTCTCATACTTAAGTTTTACGAGCTACAAAAAGAGTACCCAACTTAGGGTTTAGATACAAATATAGTATTTGACTATTTTCATTTAAAGGGAAAAAAATTAGATATGAAAAGACTCTTATGGATAACATAAGAGTCTTTTCATACTCCCTCTGTTCCTTAATATAAGATCACATTAGGGAGGAGAGCTTGTTCCTAAATATACGATCACTTTCTAATTTGACTTAAGTTTTTCTCAATTTACCTCTATACTCCCTTCACCCATTAAATAGTGGTTTGAAGGTAAGAGGATACTTTTAAAACTTAGGTGAGGGGTATTTTTGAAATTTCATGTAATCCTAACTCATTGGAATGTCTTCTTTAATCTCTCTAAATTTGCTAAAGTGGTCTTCTATTTAGGAACGGAAGGAGTATCTAAATTTTATTTTCCTTAACTGAAAATACTATACTTGCACACCTTGACCAAGTTGGTACTATTTTTACGTCTCGCAAAATTTTAGTATTATAAATGCATTTTAGACTAAAGTTTAATACATCATTTTTGCGTTTTCCCCTCTTTTACAATGTTAAAGTCGTTGCGCCCTACTCATCAAATAGACACTAAAACTGATTCCACCTAGTTTATGAATACAAATTCTCAGAGATTAAGACAACACACTCGCCATAAAGCAAGCACCACATCAGATTTTTTTATTTATTGATCCGAAGTACATTACTGTATTGTATATCCAGATTGCATCATTTATAGAATTGAAGCCAATGCTGAAGTACAACGTATTCAATCATGCTCCAGCCATTTATTTATACAGTCAAAGGGTGATTGCAGCTTCAAGAAATACCCTAACAAGCAGGTAAGTACTTTCAAGCAGTGGTTTGTTCCGTCACTCTTTTAAGCTCAAGCGTCTTTTCATACTCTTCTATGGACTTGAACAGCTCGGAGAAGTTGCCTTTCCCAAAGCCACCGCATCCACCCTTTTGATATGTTCTCCCTTCATCATCCTTGAGCATGCACCCAACTCTCTGAATTATCTCTATAAACATAGTTGGCCTGCCCATTCAACAAAGCAAATACATTTCAACTTTAGTGCCAACTTACATTATCTCAGAGGCTTAAATGATAAATAGACAACAGAGGTTAGATTATTATAACGTGTTTAAAATAGCAGATTTTATCAAGCAAGAATATGAAAAAAATTTCCCCTTAGACACTAATTTAATCAGGCCAAGCATATCCAAGACTCTCCTATGAAGAAACCCAATTTCTTTTAATCGTGCACTCTTTCATTTTAAGACATTGATCCAAAAATGTAAAATTTAGCCTGGACTTATTTTCTCTCTTTGCATTCATCTTCTTCTCCCTTTTAATCTTCATCTATGTGATGCCTAAATTATACACAGATGTTTCAGATTTCTAAACACACAAACGGCAGTCTAATCCTAAAGATTTGATATCTTCATAAGTTCACACAAATTTGGATTTTTGAACATCAAATATTCAACTTCCAACAACAATGATAAAAGCTTGTGGATCAGATAGTCCTGCATTTCCGCCAATGCAAGTTTCCTTGTTTCAATCAAGTGTAGCATAAATGGCCAACATCATAATGCTATGTTATTCTATTCACCAAACAGGGAAAAAGTGACAAGATTAATGATTACCTGTCTCCAACGGGCTTAGTGAAAATCTGAAGCAAAGTGCCTTGATCATCTCTATCAACCAAAATCCCCAGCTCCTCACACTGCTTAATCTGCTCATCCGTCAACACATCCCCAGCTCTACTCTTCAAATTCTTATAGTAAGTAGGCGGAGGAGCAGGCATGAACTCAAAGCCACCCACAAAACTCCTCTGCCTCATCTCCCTCAAAGTCCAAAATATATCCTCACTCACAAGCGCCAAATGCTGCAGCCCAGCCCCTTCATTATGCTCCAAATACGTCTGTATCTGACTCTTCCTCTTCGTCCCAAACACGGGCTCATTCAAAGGCAACAGCACCATCTCCTCATTATTCGCCAACACCATAGAATTCAGCCCACTCTCACTGGTCCCCACATCATCCGCAGTAAACTCAGCAAACTCATGAAACCCAGTGAACCCCTTCACATAATCCACCGCAGAAGCCAAGTCATGCACATTCCCAACCGCATGGTCAAGCCTCCTAATCCCATAATCCAACTTAGGATAAACCAAACCCTCCTCCACAGCCTCAAACTTAGGCAAAAACCAAAAACCAGGATTGTTATTGTCATCACTTACATGGGACCCATCCTCATCCTTATAACTAACATACCTCAACACGACATCGCCATAAAGCGAAACCTCGGCGATAACAACCCGATCATCGAGACGAACCGGAGAAGCCATAGGCTTAGCTCCATGGGCAACACTTGTGTGAAATGCAACCTCTGCGTCTTCAACTTCAATGGCAATAGCACGAACAGCGAGGCCATGGGAGGCGACGAAGTTGAGACACGTGTCGCGGTCAAAGGTGGGGATAGAGGAGGTGGCTTTGGGGGGGAGGTTTTGGGCGGCGGAGATGGCGGCGGAGTAAGGGGCGGAGAAGAGGAAGGAGAGGTCGCCGGAGCGGAGGAGATAGGAGGCGTGGGTGAGGTTTCCGGTGGAGAGGTCGGACTTTGCGAGGAGGGGCATGCCGAGGCCCCATGAGAAGCGGCGGGAGGTGTTGACGGCGTCGGAGGACCAGAACTCGACGTGGTGGAAGCGTTTGACTTTGAAGCGGTCGGATTTTGGGTTGGTACGGACGAAGTTTTTGAAGCCTACGAGCTTGAAGCCTGTGGAGGTCGCTGTCAATGGAGCTGCGTTTGCGTTTTCTGTTTCGTTTCCCATTTTTGGTGGTGAAATGTGGAGGGAAGTTTGGAAAATGAAGTTTGCAACTGTGTGTTGTCTTTTATAGGTAGAGACGTGGTTGGATTTTGGATGATGACGTGACACGTCACCATTGTAATCAAAAACATTTATGTTAGTCGTTAATTAATGCTTAATCATTACTCTATACGTTACTACTTGGTTTTTAGATATAAGATAATTTTCTGATTTTACTCAATTTTTCCCTAAATTACCTCTATACAAACAGGAAAAAAAGCAAAAAGAAAAAAGACATGCAAGATGAGAAGAACACAAGCCTAACTGTTCATCTTTAGATGGAGAAAGTTTAAAGGTAGAGCTAGGATTTTGGGATAGTTTAGTTAAAGGGGTCAGCCCGACCCACCCACTTTTAATTCAAACTGCCTTGCTTTTAGCCTGTTTTGACGAGAGTACTTAATTTTTTCAACCCAACTTGCATGTTTTTTCTTCGGATTCAACCCAATTCAAATACAAACACAAAATTAGGATTTCAAATAAACCAAATCCGACCTTTAAAAGCGGGTTAACCCGCTTTTAGTCCGTTTTTAATACGGGTTATTTTTGGCAACCCCACCCACATTTTAATGTGTTTTCATACTCAACCCGACGGGTCATGTCAGAAGCCCCAACTCTACTTAGAAGAATCTCAACAACTAAAACGACGCGGTATTTGTCGCCACCTTCCTTATTTAAATTATCTCTCCTCCACACTCACTTGCATAATCGCAAACATTTATGTTAGTCGTTAATGCTTAATAATTATATTCTTTAAAAGTGGGTTTATGTCATGGCCTTATCTGTTTCTATTTTTTGCCATGTATGTCATGGCCTTATCAATGGGGTTATTATTGTTCATTTTATGGGGGAGATTGGTAGGTTTTAAAAATATAGAAATACAGATTTGGAAATCGTGCCGTGTTGGTCTTGACTAGATAGATAAGAGCCACGCAATCGATAGGATGGAAACGTCCATTAAGCATGGCGTTGCACACTTGCACATGAGTTTGTTCCTCTCATCATGCATCAATCTCATCACCTAATATATAATTCGTCTTTTAAGAAAATCTCTAAAAAAAATAAGTACATAAGCCACTTATAAAATGACTTATTATTATTATAAATTTTTAGTCTAATACAAGCTTGAATTGCTTAAACGTCAAAATCAGTTGTTTCATTTCTTCAATATTCTCTCAATTTTAGTTTTGATCTTTAAAATTGATAGTTCAATTTTGATCTTTTAACTTTCACTTAATTTTGGTTTTAGATTCTAAACTTTTTAAAAAGCTTGAATAATGATTAAGCGAAAAAAAAGCTTTAATAATGAGGGATCAATAGTTATAAATGTCATAAAATTCAGGAGCTAAAACTATCACTTACAAAATTCATGGAGTAAAACCAAAATTGATTCTCAACCAAAAAAATCTGGAAAAAAAAAATTAATTGGTAGTTGTTCAATGACAAAAATTTATATTAACTTATTTTTTTGAAAATAATTTACTTAAATTATAAACAAATTTAGAACCGTTTTTATCGAAAAATTCATAACCCAATAATATGTTATGTTTATGACACATGTATTGATTAACTAACATTGTTTAAGTCATAACTAGATGTTACTCTCCCTCCAATTTTTATTATGAGAGCAAAAATTTAAAATTATTTTGATCTAAAATATTATATTAGAGCTTAAGATTGTTATGCATGAATAATAAAACAAAGTGGTTTTATCTATATTATTTTTTTAAATAGAAATTGGTAGATTGGGTTTGTAAGCCCAATCATGATGTGAATTAAAATGAAGCAGGTATGGCCACGACCCGCCTGCCCGGCCCATGGATTGGAAGGAGATCAGGCTTCTTCTTCTTCTTGTTGGCTCAACTGAACTGAAGGAAATGAATGAGAGACTTAAGTTCCATATGATATGAGCCACTTTTACTGATTGATTTGGCGCCGAAATGACTTTGGCGGCTGGGATCGGGTACGCTCTACTTGCGGTGGGCCCCTCTCTCTCCCTCTTCGTCTCCGTCATTTCCAAAAAGCCCTTCTTGATCCTCACTCTTCTCTCCAGGTATCATCCATTTTCACCTTCCCATTATGCTATGCTATGCTATGCATTGAGAATAAATACACGTTCCTTACTACTTGAAACATAAAACATGTGAGCTCAATCTTTTCTCATTCCCGCGTTTTCATTCACAATTGTTTTTGTCGTAGAGCCTATCATTATAAACCCAAAGCTCAATGTTCATCACTTGAATATGTTCTGTGCGTGATGTTTGAATTTCTGAAATATTTCCCCTTTCAAAGATTATTCTGCTTGGAGACGTTATTTTATGGTTAGAAATTATGAAAATAAAGTTACTATTTCTTATTTTGTATTAGTATAATATTTGTGTATCTTAGTCATTATTATGAATTATTGTATTAGGAATTAAATTGTTAGGGAATGTAAACTTGTAGACTGTAGTAGAAGTTTATTATCTTTAAGGAAACTTTTGTATTCTAAATATGCTCATCATATCAATAAATAAATCTAACCATTCAATATTAAAATATGTGGGGCATGATATGTGCTTGATAGTTATGTAGTTATATTCATGTTTGTGCATGTAGTACGTTGGTGTGGCTTATAAGTTTGATTGTGCTGTCTGGAGTGTGGAGGGGTTTTCTTCCTTTGAAAACCACGGCATGGTGGCCTTTTGGACTGCTTATATTCACCTCTGTTGCTTTCCAAGAAGCCCTTCGTGTTTTGTTCTGGAAAGTCTACAAGTAAGTACATGTTTTAGAGGACTATTCTTATACATTCATGCTTTTTTGTGCATTCTTGTACCCACATAATTTTCTCTCTTGTTAAATCCTAGTATTTCTTCGAAATCTTGTGATACTGTGAGTGATGCCAGGACATTGTTCGTTCAACAATATATATTCAAGAGTTGGCATCACTAGTAATGCTTCAGATGTGAATTATATTAGCAAGATCAAAATACTATTTGAATGGGTTAGGATAGGATATGTGTATGCCATTTAAAATATGAATATATTTCCTAATAATCCTATTGATCAACCTCCACCTAATCCACTTGTGTTTTATAATAATTATGTTGTGCTCCCAAAGAAGGCTATATATCCCCAAATTATCTGCTACTGGGATACTTAGTACGTGCTGCCACGCCAGTTTATGAATGCTTTTGTATTTGGCAAAGTGTGTGTATGTGTGTGAATTTTTCTTTTGATCTATGTGCAGGAGGCTGGAAAATATATTAAATGCTTTTGCTGACAGAGTTTCGAAACCACATCTTTCACTGACGGATAAGATGCAAATTGCTTTGGGTAAGAATAGAGAGGTCTTCCACCATTGTTTCCATCATTATTTAACCATTCCCAGAATGTAGCTGAAAATAATTATTATGAGGTTATTTTGCAATTATATGGGATCGTTTTTTGAAATGCTATCTCTACTATTTATTGGAGTATGATCTTTATCATTCATTGTCATAATATCTGTTAACGTTATCTATGCATGTTCTTTGCAGCCGGTGGTTTGGGTCATGGTGTGGCACATGCTGTCTTCTTCTGCATCAGCCTGTTAACTCCTGCATTTGGTCCAGCTACATATTTTTCTGACAGATGCTCGCATATACCATTTTTCCTTCTTTCTGGTCAGCTTTCTCAGTAGATTCTTATAGATTTCATTTTTAAAACTTTTTTTATGAAGCTTGAATATGTCTTTTGTCTTTAGATTCACGAGTCAGTAGGCTGAAAATCTTTGAGTGTATTTTAATAGAGTAAAAAGCCAAGTTATTTTGCTCACCCCTCTTTTTGTTTCATTGATTTGTTGCAGCAATTATTGCTCTTGCGTTTGTCACAATTCACACTTTCTCAATGGTCATTGCTTTTAGTGGATACGCCGAGGGGAACAAACTGGACCAATATTCTGTTCCCATCATTCACCTTGTTGCAGGGATGGTGGTAAACTCCTGCTCTTCAAATGCTGATTTATGCCAGATATTTTGCAAGTGTAGCTTTTAACTAGCCATCCCCTTTTTCTTTTGTTAGTCTCTGACTAGCCTTTTACACAGGACCACATAAAAAAAACCTCAACAATAAGGTGTAACTATAGCCATAAGCCATCTAATCTAGTCATCAAACCTAGATAACATACTATTGCTCATTTTACAGGAATTCAATACTATAAATCAAGCTTCACAATAATCATAAACATTCGAGTAAATGATATATATTATTTCTAGAGCAAAACATACATAGGTTGATTTAAATTGAGCTGCCCCACTCTGCTTTAAAAGGCTGTATTAAATTAAGCATGTCACTTGATTTATTTGAGTCCTCATTCATTGCTGATAGTAAAATTTTTAATAGGTTGATTTAAAATCATTACCACAAATTCCAAACTTCTTGATCATTTGCCTGTGATTGATTTGATTTTGATGACACTGTTGGCTTGACATTTATTACCATTTAAATCGCAGACACAATGAAATATAGTGCTGCTCAATAAAACTGAGTCATTGGAGTAAATCTAGAATTACATAATTGCATGTTTGATTTAGTTCCCTATTCATTTTGTAAATCATATTTATGACATTAGCTTCCTGCTTTTGACTTATCAGACTCTTATAAACTTGGCACCTGGGGGTTGCATTGTTGGAATTCCTCTTCTATATTTCATCGCAATGCTGACCTTGTTCCACTGTGGAAGAATGGCATGGAAAAGGTTGACAGAAAACCAGAACAGATAGAGTTAATCATGGCTGTAACCTCGGTAAAATGTGTTCTCAATGTATAGTTGATTTCTTCAGTAAAACATGTTTTTACAACTCGCACAGGCAATAATAAAACTAGTGTTTTACCCCGTTTGTAAATACTCTCCACTGTTCCTAAATATAAGATTACTTTTAAATTTCAATTTGTTCCTAAATATAAGATCATATTCTAATTTTTCCCAATTTTTTCTGAAATTAAACCTAATAATATTTATCTATTATAACAAGCAAGAGAGGGAGAATGAGGATAAGAATATATCGTTGGGTTGAATTGGTTATCATGTGTTAATAATTAACAACTTCTTTAATCTACTCAAATTAGGGAAGTGGTCTTATATTTAGGAACAGAGAAATTATAAAATATGTATTACTAATACATATATTTGATGTAAGGATTATATTTATCGAAGGAACCATTTATATTAAAGATGTTGGAGATTGATTTTAATATGACTAATCACAAATTTTATTTTTATACCTAAAATTATAAGCATGATTTTCTTACATTAAACAAACAGAAAAAAAAATGAATCAAGCTAAAAAAAGGCATAATATATCTTAAACGAAACCATGGAAGACATACATGTGTTTCTTCTGGATTTTTGTACATTTTGGGAAGCCTCTATCTAGACAACATTTCTTGTAACATTTGAATACCTATTGTCCAAATCAAAGACCATAATATTTAAATCATGTACAAACTTAACTCTTGATAGCAACATATATAGTTGACCATTAGAAAAACTTTGTTTAACAAGAATAAGTCAACATTTGTCATTCGGTGTTAGGTACCTCTTGACCAATGCCTTCATCATTTAAAGAAACATACTTTATAAAATGTTTACTCAAGAATGTTGTCCAAGCCTTGTACAATTGCACACCTACCTTCAATACAAACCTTTAATATATAATTAGGGAATAAGCTTCATAAGGTCTTTTGAAGGAGAAATTCACTCACGGATTTCTCTAAATGAAGTTAATTTAAGTAAAATATATAATTACGGAACAAACTTGTAAAACAATTGAGGGATCCGAGAAAATTTAGGTGTTCAAAGTAGTTTTAAGTTGAACAGACAAAAAGGAGGAAAATAAGGAAGAAAAAGTGAAAGCAGTTAAGGAGGATTTTTTTGGGTTAAACCAACTTTTAGTCCCTACAGTTTCTCTCAATTTGGGTTTTAGTCCCTATAGTTTCAAAGCTAAGGTTTTGGTCCCTATAGTTTCCTCCGGTTAATAAAGTTAGTCCCTATAGTTTTAAAAGGACCAAAATAGGGCATTAACGGCGTTAAATATGATTACGTGACATTAACTCCGTTAGTTTTGTTTACGTGGCTAATGACTGGATTAGATTACATGGAACAATAATATGAGGTGGCTAAATTATTTTTATCTATGAAAGAATATATTTTTTTAAAAAAAAATAATCTCTCTCCCAATCGCACCTTCCTCAACCCTCCTCCCAATCCAATCACACCTGAAGAACAATCCAATTAAGCTCCGTGTACTTCTCTTCTCACAATCAAACAGCGCCTTCCTCCCCTTCTCTCAATCTCCTCTATCATTCCGGCAATTTGAAGAAAGGGCACTCTTTGTGTTGTAATCTACCACTCATATTTCAAACCCTAGCCATTCCTCATCCCCTCGCCTTCCCAAATCTTCATTCCTCTCTGGTGTTGTAATTTATTTCTCTTCTGCCATGCTTCTTTTAAAAATTAAATGACTTGCCATTTACCCCCAATTTTCTCAGTGATTTTAATTTTTCTAGGAGTTTAGTGTTCAAATCAAATGGCCTCATGAAGATTTTAATTTGCATGAACTGTCAGGGGCCCTACTATTGCTATTTTCTCTATGTGTATTATTATTCCTTGGTTGTATTTTGCTGAGCTTTACCATCAACTAAACAAATGAACAGTACAAAATCCTTTTGGTGGAGTTTTTTAATGGCGTCCAGCGAGTTGGAGGAAGAAGGAGCCTACATGTTTTGAACGCGAGGAGTTTTGAACGCGAGGAGGGCGAGGAAGGTGTGATTTGTGTGAGAAATGATTTTTTTTTATTTTTAAAATATATTCTTTCACATATAAAAATAATTTAGCCACCTCAAATTATTTTTCCATGTAATCTAATCCAGTCATTAGCCACGTAAGCAAAACTAACGGAGTTAATGCCACGTAGTCACATTAAACACCGTTAGTGTCCTATTTTGGTCCTTTTAAAACTATAGGGATTAACTCTATTAACTGGAGGAAACTATAAGGACCAAAACCTCAGCTTTAAAACTATAGGGACTAAAACTCAAATTGAGGGAAACTATAGGGATCAAAAGTTGGTTTAACCCATTTTTTTTTAATGAAGTTAAGAAGGATGCAAATTACAATTTTTTAACAAAAAAGAAAGAGGAGAGAGTTACTACTTACTACTCACTACAATATAATCCACATTAGAGGGAATAAATTGTGCACAAATAATGAGAGCAGCTATGGCTATGTGGGCCCCGGCGCCGGCGCCAGTACTATCAGTATCACCATCGTGTTCCATACATGGCATTGGTGAGATATTAAGGGCCATCACCCAAATTCTTGTGCTTGGTGAGAGTCTCTTATTGTTGTTGGGTGTAATTTGCTTTATCCTTCTCATGGATTACCTCCCTAATAATCGTCTCGTTATAAAATTTAGCCAATACCATAGGGTGACTTGGTGCATGTGTATAGGGACATACATCTTGAGCAATTTGGTCTACATTGCGCTGCTGATCTGGCTTATCTCACATGAGCATGGTTTAGCTTATTTCTTGGGTTTTTTCGGCCGTCTTATGGGCTTTTGTTACTTCTTCAGAAAAACCTCCTCCAATTCCAAGCATCCCTTCTTTAATAATTAATTAATAACTGGAGATTTTCGACCGTCCTTAAGGCTATGGGATACATTAAGGTTCGGTACACCTTAATTTTCGAAAATCCTTTTACATGTGTGGTCATTCATTTCACATATTTACTTATTTTTCCTTCTTATGTTTCACCAACAGATTTTCGACAGTCCTTTTGGTTATGTTCTTTGTAATATGTACATACTCGGGTTCTATTTGCATTTAAGCTGCAAATTTTAAGTTTTGAGGTTCTGTTTGCTAATTTATTAAATGTGGTTCCATGTTGTAATATGGCGGATCTTACGCAGGATAAGTTAAGAGAAGGAAATCAATGACAATACGGTATATATAGGAAAAAATTTATGGCCCAATTATAATGTGACTGTTTTCTTTGTTTGAATGCTATTGGAAAAAGGAATCCATAATTTCTAGTCATTAAGCTCGATTTTTATAGGGATGATTGTAAAAAGTGAATATTTGCTCTTGTTATTGATAATAACAACCTCAGGGAAAAAAAAATTCAGAATGGTTTGGGTGAATGAAAGGGTAAGAGATGGAATTTGTTATTGCTTGCCAACCCGAAATTTTAGAGCTAAAAGATAAGAGCTCCAACAAAACCGAAAGCAATAGCGCCTGCAATTGTAATTATTTAGTATGTAGGTTTCAATTGAAAAAATATTAATAATGAACTAGGTAGTATAACAAGAGTAATTATTTAGAATCGAGTTTTCAAGTAGATTGTTTACCTGAATATCTTTTAATTTTTAAGAAAAAATAAGTCTATGTCCAAGTTTTTCGTTTGTTCAATGAATAATATTATTGATGGTAAAATAATTTGAAGAAACAAAAGAATGCTTTGTGAACCAAGACACTAACGTAGTAAAAGAAAACTTTGGCTTTAGTTTGGCCAATGCAGTGTATTGGATTTCAGTATCTTCAATCACTTGTGAAAGAATTTCCAAATATATTTGTCAGATAAATCCTTGATTAAGTGAGCTCCAAAAATGCCCTCTTCATCCACCAGGCTCCTCAGATGCCTTGCTCCATTATTGAAGCCCACATAATTCTTCTTCGTTGCAAGATAAACCACCCCATACGGAGGCCTCAAGCACTGACATCAAAAGTACATATAGATTCATTAACAAAACATTGGCTGTTTAACAATCTTCAGTTGAAAATTGAAACAATGAAAAGGAGAAACTTCTTCCACAGAACCCAAGTAGATAGTCGTGTGTGTGTGTATTCTAGTCGTGCATGTCTTGAAGTATGAATCTGACTATAACCTCATGTGTATTGTGATATTGATAAACTTATTACTTATCAGAGGTGCAAATTCAGCGTCTCTGATAAGTAAGAGGTTTACAGCATTAACAACCAAATTCTTCAGTACTAAATTAAGAAAATTGGGAAGGATTTCAAACAGCAGATAAACTGTCAAATATTAACAAGAAATCAACACGGCCAGGGTATGAAAGAAAGAAATGAACTTATAAAACAGCATTAAACTGGTTGATAAACCATGCACAACATTTTATGGGACCATAGAAAACCACGGAATAGTTATCAAACCTTTTTTATAAGCATGTACAGCTTCTTCGTGGAGGAAACAGAATATGGTATCTCTGTCATTAAAATAACGTCATAACCACTTTCTCTCTGGTCTGCTTCATTAGCCCTTTCCCAAGCACGGCTTCCAGAGAGCTTCCTCGATCTCCGTGAGGAAGTTTCAGGTCCCATGATGCTACCGTCTTGACTACTGCATGCATCCATGAAATCCTCTTCAGAAAAGCTCAAACTCATGGCTGGTGTAACCTCATATCCATCATTTTTCACAACAGACAACACAGCAGGCAGCTCTTCCCAATCTCCAGCATAAAACTGAACTGATGGTGACAGTGTCTGTCTTGAAGGAGTCAGAGGAGACTCTGGCTGCCGACACTGCCTATCACGAGCTTGCTCAAGATTTGCAATTACATTTGGTATTGTCGTGCATCTGATGGTTTCTGCATTAAGATCATGGAAGTGCACCATGGACGCTCCCTGTGATGAAGCGCACCACATGTTAACACTACTGTTAACTTATTGTCCTTTAACGCATGAAGGGAAAAAAAATCTAGTTTGCTTCATATGGAAGACATGTATGTTACAGTTTAAGCACTCAAATTAACACCAGCCTATAGGTGACACATCTCAATGACATGAAATGCTTCTATCTGCCACTAAGAAGTGCATTTCAATTTTGACATAAAAACTTGCGAATGATATTAATGAAGATGTCATCGTTTCTAGCTGTCAAATACAGGCTACAATTCCATATGAAACAACAAGGTGTTTAGGCTATAATTTACCTTCAAGCATGTAAAGATCCCAGGAAGTCCATTGTTGCAACTAAGCTGCACGAGAAAGACAGCAAACATAACAATAAATCATAATTTCATTTAAATATGTCATGGATTCCAGCTTTAGTGACAGGAGGAGGGAACACTATGAAGAGAATTGAGAATAAACAAATCAAAACATTATGGAATTAAACACTACGAAGTTACCTCAAGTACCCTTTTTCCCCTAAAGCTCAGTTGACCATCACAAATCTCAAGCCTAAGAGCATTAACAAGATCCATGGAACTATCCCAGGATTTCAGATTGCCTGCCAAGTGAATTAAGTATTACCATCATACCCTGTATCCTTGACTATGTGCATAATGCATAAAAGAAAAAGACGCTTCCCTATACTAAACTTTTCCATAATTAACTTCATATATTCCATTTCTTTTGTCAAGATATTACAAAGGTCTTCTCTTGCTTGATAGAATTTTTACTTTGTTGGGAAGTGTTGGAAAGTTTTGTTAAGTCTTGTAAGCTAATCAAAAGTAATATGTAGTGCAGCTATAATAACACATGTCGGTGTCATATTCAGATTAATAGAGGTCGAGGAGTCACTATTATGTAAACACTAATCAAAGTAAACAGATTTACAGTGAGCTGTCCCTTCATTTTCTTCCTAACACTTGCTTTCCACAATTTCTCAATATCATTAAATGCCAACTAACTTTTGTTTGGGAAAAATTAAAAATGACTACATTATTATTCAGTTACTTCATTATCTTTGTAAGGAGAGCCCATGAATATTATAAGAGAGAACACTTGAGCTCATGAATTTCGACACTGTAATATTACTTGCATACATACCATCATGCTTTGAAGATACTGTCTCTGAACCGCTGACCCCAATGATATCAGCAATGATAACTCTACCCTGTGCGAGGTTGAATAAAGTATCAGCCATACTACCAAAGAAACAGCTACAAAAATCATAAACTATAGCCTAGCAAAAAGCTTGATGGTACATAAGTAGAAATTGCTACCGTAAAATTATATAAAAAAACCATCGGAGGTAAAAACTGTTAAATAGTTAAACACATCAGATGCCAGATGATACCTGGCAACTATCAAACTAAAAGAGAGGCACTTCGTCAAATTGAAACTTGAAGAAAATGTACATTCTATGTATACAAAATAGAAAAACAAAAAACCCCTTCCAATTGCTTCTTTTCACTAAAAATGATCCCGAGAAAAAAGTTCCATACATAAAGAAATCAATTGAAAAAGATGTCATCCAATTATACAATCTTGGAAAAAAAGACAACCTAAAGAATAAAAAACATCAAAATGTACCTTAAAATTGACCCCTTGAAAGTCTGCATTCTCCCCAATGTACTTGTAAGGATGAACTGCCTGTACAACATTAGAAATACAAAATCTCAGCAACAATGCTATCCACAATTGGTCCCACCGATTGATTAAAATTAACCAGATAATATGAATAACGGTATACCTTTGATGGGAGAATTTCTACTGCTGGTGATGGCAGATGTATGTCTTTCTCTGGAATGAAGGTTATGCTGTTACCAGCGCGATCATGAGCCGCCAAGCCAGAAAAGCACTGTGTAAGCAATGATGGTGCACGCATTGCAGCAGATAGTAGGAAGATACTTTTTCTGAGAACATTAACTTCATATTATGATAAAAAAAAGAACATTAACTTCATATTATTGGCTAATCACAACATACAAAAACATACGCACAAAATACTCCTTCCGTCCCTAAATATAAGGCCACTTTTAAGATCCAATTTGTCCTTAATTATAAGGTCACTTTCCACTTTGTCCTGAAGTTTTCCCAAACTTACCCTCATTGTAAACTTTTTTACATTTAAGTGGGAGGAGGACCAAAAAGGGTATTATGGGGGAAACACATAAAATTACCTAACTTAACTACTTTCCTCAATCTCTCCAATTTTGATGAAGTAGTCTTATATTTAGGGACGGAAATAGTATAATCTAAACCTTGAGAGCTTTGAACATAAAAATATTAAATATGACCAACATACATCTAATATAGGACATAATATACATGTATAAGGGAGCAACTCCAGAAACAAGACATTGAACTCTAATCAGACTCTGTAGCTAATTTCAGAAGAAAAATTGGTAATTAAGAAAAGAACTTGTTCAAACACCTCTGAAAATGATTATCTAGAAGCACCTCAAATCTTCAATTGCTTGCAGAGACAATGATTTCCTCTTTGTGTATAAAGAAGAAATAAATATTCAAAATTTACAGGTAGTCCATGCTTTGCATATTCATTTCAGAAATTAGAGGCAAAGATAAAATAAAATCCATATTGTATATGATTGAGTAGACCAACCAACCAACCAAAACAAAAGTAGTAAGATAAACAAAATTCAACGTAAGAAACAAAATAAAATGAAGTATTTATACGCATCACGTAGGCTAAAAAGTTATAGAAATCACAGAGATTAGACTTACCAGAGAAGAGAGTGGCGGTGATCCGAAGAATTTCAGAAAAATATTATGGAGAGGAGGAAGAAGAGAGAAACAGTTCAATATATTTGATTTAATTTAATTTAATTAGCAACTAAAGAAAAGGAAAAGGAAAATAGGACGTTGAAAATTGAAACAGAGAAGGTGAAGTCAAAGAAGGCAAGGAAACAAAAACAAAGAAGCTTCCACAGAGAGATCTCCGAGAATTCCAAAAATACCCTTTTGTCGTGCAGGTTGAGCTCAGACTTAGACAAGGTAAATGTGGGAAAAAGACAAGGCCGTGTTTGGAGCTGGAAAAGCGGCAACTTGGTCGGCTGTCATTCAACTCTCTTACGTGTTCTTCAACTGGGTCCCACAAAGTTGCCACATGCATCTATAATAGGTTACTCAGTTATCCAGTGAAGTGTGGTAAAAGTTAGACTGCAAGGGGAGTCCAACAAGGTTTCAGGTCATAATTTAACACGTTCGGATAATTCAATCTACTAGTTATATGCGGGTTGAATCGATGGTTAAGCTGATAAATGTTGAGTCAAAATATGAATTGATGACGATTAGACCGCTCTAACTATCCATTTCAATTTGTTTGGTTGTTGCAACAATATTCAAGTCATCATTACCAATGGGTAGTTGGTTGAGCTGGTAAGTGGGCTGCAACCCCCGTAAGGATGAGAACGCGTGTTCGATTCCCGGGAAGCGCTCTCATTGGGAGAGGGGACAACCTTGTCTATGTGGGCAACACTCCTACCCCTCGAGTCCGGATTAAACCGGGCGGTGATTAACAAAAAAAAAAAAAAATATTCAAGTCATCATTCAATTTCTACCTTTTTTCCGTAGCAGCCACGACGACTGCTTTGAGTATTTCTGTTTTTGGAGTTTTTCAACTATTGTTTGCGCTCCCGCCACGTTTCCCTATTCCTCTTTATATATATATATAAATATATATATATACTCCCCCCTATATATATTTTCTTTGTTAGTTTTTCAGTTTACTTTATACAAACTCGTTTGACTTGACTTTTGGCAACAGCTAGAAAAAGTCAATATGAACTCGCAACAACACAAGAAAAAATGGTGGTACAATTTTGATTAAGGCCTTTCAAATCTATCACTGAGATATCTCTGTGTTCCCATTTCATTTCCACCAATCTTCACTTTTGAGACAAAGGATACTTTTTCGAAGACTCTATTCAAATTGGGAATGATGTTTCGATTAGCTATACTGAATGAAATTTAATTGTAGAGGAAATGAATTTGTGCGAGAAGCTAATCAAACAAAAAAAAATTAATTTGATTTTACACTGGAAGGTAACACACACTCATATTGGCTTATAGTCCTCCCTCCGGTCATAAATATAAGACCTAATTGACTTTTTTAGAAAATTCTATAAAAAAGCAAGATACGTTAATTATAAATTGATTTACCTAAATTTTTCCCTTAGATTAGTTTATTTTACCTATAAACTAATGTATAATCTAAAAATATATCAAATATGTCATGATTTAATAGCCTATTTCGCAACCTTAACCACTCCAAAAAAAAATCAATTAGATCTTATATTTAGGACCGTAGATAGTATATATTAGTATATTATATTGTTGCTGGAAGTTTATTAAAGAAAACAGATCTAATGAATGCGGCAGGCCCTCAGGCCTAAGATTTTGTATGTAAAACAGAACAATTAAATAACGTCACATAAAAGTATTGAGAAAATTAGAGTCACACACTTGGACTTATTTCTCATTACAGATTCATTCATCCAAAATAAGAACATCTCCATTAAATTCTGAATCAATTCCTTCATGCCCATCAAATTCCTCAAGCCCAACCATCATCTCTATTGGAAGTTCTGGATGCAGTGCAAAATACCTTCTTTCCCATGGAACTATTCTATTCAAAACAAGATTTTTCCTCCCTAAATTCTTGTCAGCTCTTGAGTCTGTTTTTGCTGAACTATTTGTACACAATGTGCTACGCCTTGAAGTTCCAAATCTTGTTCTACATTCAACCTCATCACCATTTTGTTTGCCCAAGACAAGGCCACTTGTACACACATTTCTTGGTTTTAATTTCGAGGAAGAAGATTTAGCTGGCGTGCCAACCATATTTCTAGGCTTCCAGGGTGAGATACAGAATGAACTCCAGCATTCATTAGAATTGTACTTAAATTTCTCTTGGAATGGCCAAAACAGTGGTTCATCATCACTTATGACTTGGTCAATGGGGTTTGTTACAAGTTCGGGATCTCTTAGGCTATTACAACACAGGCTAGAAAAATCAAAATACTCCAACTTTGTCTTTGAACCTGAAATCCATTCCAGGTCTTCTTCCTCTTCAAGATTCAGCAAAGAATCCAAGCACGTATCGGAAGCCTCAGTGGAAGAGTCAGACTTGTAGCTAAAAGGACTTGAAATCCATTCACCATCTTCACTTTGAAGATCAAACAACGAATGCCAATAACTATTCTTGTGTAAAGCTGAAATCTGAGGAGGAAAATCACTCTTATTGCTTAGAAGATTCAAAGGATTCTCAGAGGAATCCCCTGAATTACCAGAGATGCTAAGTAGTGAACTTTTTGCCTGAGGGTCATTCATCTTTATTCTCCATTCACAAACAGAAGCCTTATCTTCCTGCACAATTTCCTGAGCTTTTGATAAGTTTCTCTCAGAAAAATCAACGTCCTGAGTACTAGTATCTAATCTAAAGATGGATAAAAGATTGGTTTTTTGCTGCAAGAAATAGATGAATATGCCATCATCAAAAAACAAGACACCAATGACCCATTGGCACGCAGGTAATGTGAAGTAGAGTCAGTTTTGTGACTAATAAGTGAAAGAGAACATATTTTGTCAGAAGACATATCTGACCTTAAACATCGATCAAAGTCCCTACTTTCTTCTATCAAAACCAGGGAACTTGTAAAATAAGTCACGCCTTCAATCATAACATCACAAAGCGGACATTTCTGTTTATGTTGGAGTGTTGGGCAGAGATCCATACCACTTGTGAAGCTCATTGTAGTCACATGATTCAAAACAGATGGTTACATTAGTCTGGCTTTTGAAAGGATATATGATAATTGTAACATTCTGAATGAAAGTGCAAGAGAAAAGACAATAATCAACTGCAACGAAATCTCATGCCAAGACAGCCAATGATATTCGTCGTTGAAGATATTTCCACCTGAATAGATGTCATGCAGATGCAGTTGGGGGAAAGAAATCATAACGTTGTTGACTAAAAATGTTCATATCATATCACGAAGGTTTTAAAATTATTTAAAACTCTAGTCGTGGGTTGGAAGTCGGTGTACCAGGTCAAGCACGTCATGTTTTAAAAAAGATCTAATTATTTTTTTTAAAAAAATTCTGAAAGTGCAAAATAAGTTAATTATAAATTGATTTACCTAATATTTTTCCATTAGACTAGTTTGTTTTACCTACAAACTCACGGATAATCTAAAAGTATGTCAAATATATCATAATTTAATAATATATTTTACAACTTTAATCTCTCCAAAAAAAAGTCAACTAGGTTTTATATTTAGGACCGGAGGTAATATTAAAAAGAAAAAGTCATGTAGCATTAGGAAAATGAAAATGTGTATAACTCAATACATGTACTATGTTAGTGGAAGTAATGTCCACTTCAAACAAAAAAAGAACAAAAAAGAATTCAAAAGAAAGCTAGCGCCCATGAATGCATTGAGAAGAGATCGTTTTGATAGTGGAAAGGGATAATGGATAAGTAAAGCTAGAAAAAGTGTGTGAAAAGAGAAGAATGGGGTTTAGGTTAGAATTGGGTGAGAACCTTAGAATTGGGTGAGAACGAAGGCGTCCTTGAAGTCATAGCAAAGATTTGATTCATTGTCCTTTGTCAACGATTTTTTCCCTCATTTAATTAATCAAAACCTTTGTTCTTTCAATTTTACATCTTGTTGACTAGTGATTCATTTTCTAGAATTTCAAGCTATGATTATATCCTATCATTTCATTCAATGTGATTTACTTGATTTACCGTTTATGAAATAAATATGTAAAACAATTTTATAAAGACGTGCATTATGAGAGGACATACCTATTAATCATATTATGCCACTTTTTTTAGTGCCCGGACTAATACAAGTTCATTAGTTTGTGGGGATGTGCATTTGGTTTAAAATTCATTGTAATCAACATAAAAATGGCTTAGGTGCACATTTACCAATAGAATATTACTAGAAGTGGACTCAACATAATTGACTAATAAAATGTGTATATTTACCAATATACTATTGTCAGAAGTGCATCTAGCACAATTTACTAATGATTATATTTACCAACAGACTATTGCCAATTGTACAACCAGTACAATTGACTAAAAAAGAAAGGTGTAAACCTACCAACCTTTTTTGAACGAAGTAAACCTACCAACCAACATTTTATGTAAGAGAATATTTTACCAATATTGTTTATTATACTCCTATTGACTATTAATTTTAAATGACATGGAGTGTTGACCCATTTATTCTAATTTATGAATCATAATGCATGATGGTTTGTTAATGGCAAGCACATGTAACAATTATTTTTCTCTTTTTCTCCACATAACAATTTTTATTTAGTTATTTTTTTTAAAAAAAAAGATCATATTGTAAAAAAACTAATTTATTCTACTTATAAACTAAGTTATAATTAATATAATTAAATGTGTCTTAGGTTACAAATTAGTGGTCTAATTTATTTCATTGACTCTCAGAAAGAAAAGTAGAAGGTGTTATATTTAGACGAGTGGAAGTAACACGTTGTTGTTATGGCTGGCACTTACACCATATTAATTTTTTGAGGTCTTTTTATAAATAATTTATTTTTTTGGTACCTAAACCTAGTTTTAGCATAATTATATATGATATCACTAACTTTCTTAATCTCATTTCGATTTTAGTTTCCTTTATTTATATTTAAAGTTATACATTATGCTTGGAAGCTGGCTAAACCGCCTCTCATTTCGTTTTTTGTTTTCTTTATTTATGTTTTAAGGCAATGCATTACACCTGGAAACTTGCCAAAATGACTCTCATTTCGTTTTTTGTTTCCTTTATTTATATTTTAAGGTCATACATTTTAGTTGGAAGCTGGCTAAATTGCTTCTCATTTCGTTTTTTTCCCTCATACATCCCTCACCCTAGATACTATTGACCACGTAAAATGAAATCTTGATACTATCGCTTTTGAGGGAAATTGTCTGATATCAAATCGTGGAGTTTGGATTACGTGTTTGATATAAACTTAATAAACACACTCACATGCAAACATATAAATGAATCATGCTCAATTCTGTTATAGTATGTACAAATAATTGATCATCTAATACGCTTAATAGTTAGTCGACCGATACTCAGCTTTAATTCTTATAAACAATAATAAAAAATTAAATTTCACCAATGAAAAATAAATGTTTTCACTTTGGCCCACAAAAAGTCTCAATTTGACCAACATCATCATTTGCTACTAACACCGCCTCCATGTCAATGGTAAGAGCGCAACGTCATCATATGTGTAAGTCAACATAGAATCTTGCATAATTTTTTATTGAAATTACTAAAATGCTCTTTTTAAATATTAGGAAAATAAAAGTTACAAAATCTAAAAATCATCATTCTGGGCAAACGAGATTAAAAACAGATTTTTTTTTCGTTATGTTTAGAGGGGGCATTCCAATTTTTGAATTACTTAATAAATTGGTTTGGTTTTGATATTAAGACTCTCTACCTTTGATTCTCTCTGAAATTTCTAGATCCATTAGATTTTTCTCATTATGCTTCGAGCATCATTTTCTAAATGTAACATCATTGCCTAGGTTATTTCTTCTTGTATTTGGTTGCCATTCTGCAAATTTTTATGAACTCATGTGATTGCTTCGATTAATTTCAATCTCTCAAATTCTGTTGAAGACAAAGCAAAATGTTTACTCAACAAACTCGAAGGTATCATAAATTTTCACAGCACTTCAATTTTTTGGTCTTAACAGGAGTATTTGAATTCAATGTTATGTTTGATAGATGAACAAGTATTTGCTGCAAAGAAAATGAGAAGTTAGTGTACTTTCTTACCAAGCATTGTATTTGTCTTATTCCATGTTTCTACTCTATTTACTTAAAAGTACATTTTATCCTTGGTATCAATGATAGGGTTAAAGTTTAACTTTATCCTGAAAGTTTTCACTAAGGATTAAAATTGTCACTTTAGTTTTTTTAGATCATTTTTACCCTAAAAGTTTATAAATGGGGATCAAAGTTACCCTTCAATTACCCAATGTTAATTTTGATCTTAAGTTAGTCAAATTACCACATGTCAAGACATTTCATCGTACACGTCATGAACATAGTATCACCTCATCATCTCTCAGATTACATGCTAACAAATTCGGACCATTAATGAAAAACTAATTTTGTCCATTGAATTAAATCAGCCCAAATCTCCCTCACCCTCCTCCAACCCAACTTTCTCTAGAGTGCCAACCCAGCCCTCATTGTGCTAGCGATAGTGAACACGTATATTTGCTGTAAAGAAAATGAGAAGTTAGTGACTCTCTTATCAAACATTGTAGAATTTGTCTTATTCCATGTGTCTACTCTATTTACTTAGAGGTATATTTTATCCTTAGTATCAATGATAGGGTTAAAGTTTAAGTTTGCCCCGAAAGTTTTCACTAATGATCAAAATTGTCACTAAAGTTTTTTTTATCAATTTTGCCTTGAAAGTTTACAAAAGGAATCAAAGTTTTCCTTCAATTACCCAATGTCAATTTTGATCATTAAGTTAGTCAAATCACCCAAATAAGGATCAAAATTGTCACTAAATTTTTTTTAGATTAATTTTGCCATTAAAGTTTATAAAAGGGGTCAAAGTTGCCCTTTAGTTATCCAATGTTAATTTTTACAAGTTAGTCAAATCACCCACATGTCAAACCACTTTATTGTATACGTCATGAACATAATGTCACCCCATCATCTCTCACATTTCATGCTAAGTAATCTGGACTATTAATGAAAAACTACTTTTGACCATTATTGAATCAAATCAACCCAAATCTCCCCCACCCTCTTCCAACTCAACCTTCTCCAAAGTCCCAACCCAGCCCTCACTATGCCGGCGACAGTGAACACTACAGATGACACTCTCTTCTTAATCCCAACCTTCTCCCCACAAATCTCTATGTTCTTTTCATAACATCGTTCAACTCTAATTTAACTAATAGTCTCGAGGTCGTGCATGTGTATATAGTTGTGATAATTACTTCAAGTTAGTAAAGTTTCCTCCATTATGAGTCCATATTCCATTAATCGGATTAGTAAGTTGCTCATATCATCAGGTACAAATGGATAAATAGAAAGAAACAAACATATTGGACAAAAAAGGAACCCATGCACTTTTTATTTTTCTGCATTTCTAAAATCATCATTCTTCATTTTATCTAATGGCCTAAAATATATAGCTATCCAAAGAAAAATAAAATGTTTCCATGTTTTTCTCCCAAAAAAGCTGCCTTTTTCTTTCACACAAAAGTTAATGATCTTTTGTTGCTTTAATATATTATTTTTTTTGAAAGACTCATTGAGTTCATATACACACACACATTATATTGTTATTTAATTTAATGTATATATATACATAATATAGTGTACTTTAATTTAATATTTGTTAAGCTATTTTAAGAATTGTCATCAATATATATATTATGAATTGGACCTTACTTAGGTCAAGTTCATCCATCTAGGTTCTCCATTTCTTCAATTACAGGCCGTTAGATTGAATAGATGGTTGTTATAAAAGGACACGTGTCACTCCTATAATAAAAGAACTTGAGAACCTGGAGAAATGAACTTGAGGTAAGTTTTTCCCTTATGAATTTAAATATATATTTATGAATTCAATACACCGTCACTTACTTTAATATATATATGAAGTGTTTTTTTAGGTATGTAACTTGAGGTAAGTTTTCTCCGTATTCAAAATACACATGACATGTTTATGAGTTTTTGAAGTTAATATAAATATATTTATAAATTTAATATAATAGATTTTTGGGAGAGAAAATAGCATATTTTTCGGGAGAAAAAGATAGCACAGGTGGAATATTTTAGGCCATTAGATTAATTAAAAGGCGGTAGTTTAAGAAATGGAGGGAAAATGAGAGTAAAGGAATGCATTGATTGCTAGTAATAAGTTATTTTGAGGTCAAAAGGACACACATTGGTCTTCAAAAATTATAGATACTCAACGGTCCTCAGAAAATGGCGGGGACAAACTGTACAAAAACAAAAGTGCTTACAAAGTTCCATCGCATAATCTCCCTCCAAATATAGTACGCACAATTACACAAACACAATCCATCTCTCTCTTTCTCTCTGTCTCTCAATGCAATGCCTCCTATTTCGTTTTATATTTCCCATTTTTGTCTCTGCTACATACAAACAATGCTAGTCCTCCCATGGTTATTGTTATTCAAGTGACCAAAATTCCCACCCTCATCACATCATCACCATAATCATCATAACAACATAACATCATAATATAATTTCTCAAACCTTTGCCACCAACCTTTGTTTCGTCCATGGGAGGCTGCATATCGACGCCGGGCAAGACAATCCTTCGCCGGAAGTCGAAGGACAGCGCCAAGTCATCGACGACAAAATCTGACTTACACGCGCCGCATCATCCTCAAAAACCCTCCTTTGTGCGCCCCATCAATGTCATAGAGGATCCTGCCCCCAACAACATATTCCAAAAGTACGAGTTTGGCAAAGAATTAGGCCGCGGCGAGTTTGGCGTCACACATAGATGTGTTGAGATTGAGACAGGAAGGGCCTATGCTTGTAAGAAGATAGCCAAGACAAAGCTTAGGACAGATATTGATGTGCAAGATGTGAAGAGAGAGGTTCAGATCATGAGGCATTTGCCAAAACATCCTAATATTGTCAGCTTTAAGGAAGCTTATGAGGACCAGGATGCTGTGTATCTTGTCATGGAGCTTTGTGAAGGTGGCGAGCTTTTTGACAGAATTGTATCTAAAGGCCATTACACAGAACGTGCTGCTGCTAATGTTATTAAGACTATTCTTGAGATTTGCAAGGTTAGTTTGCATTTTCATTTGTTTGGTCACGTGTTTGTTGTTAGTTCATTTGTTCTCATTTGTGTCATGAACATTTTATAGGTGTGCCATGAACATGGGGTGATACATAGGGATTTGAAGCCTGAGAATTTCTTATTTGGAGATACTAGTGAGAATGCTCCCGTGAAGGCAATAGATTTTGGCCTTTCCACCTTCTATCAATCAGGTACCTACGGCTCTATTTTTTTTTTACTAAACACCGCCTGGTAATCTGACACCTATTGGCAACCGACTAATCCGAACTCGAGCAGTAAGAGTGTTGCCGGCCACATAGGCAATATTGGCCCCTCTCCCAATAACAGCGCTTCCCAGGATTCGAACAAACGTTCTCATCCTTACGGGTTATAGTCCACTTACGAGTTCAACCAACTAGCCATTGATTGGTAGCTCTATTTATTTTAGTATCAATGAGTTTTCCTTTTTTAAGGAGAAAATTAGCCATAACGTATGTTTTGGGTTATGCTACACTACAGGGCAGAGGTTTAATGAGATTGTTGGAAGTCCTTATTACATGGCTCCAGAAGTTTTGAGACGTAATTATGGACCAGAAATTGATGTGTGGAGTGCTGGCGTCATCCTTTATATCTTACTTTGTGGAGTTCCACCCTTTTGGGCAGGTGGGTTCATTCATCTCAAAAGCAAGAAAATAAAGTGGACATTAGTAATATGTTCAAGAAAAATTGTGTTTTGAATAATTGGATTTGATGGAACAGAATCTGAGGAAGGGATAGCACAGGCGATCATCCGAGGAAACATTGATTTCGAGAGAGATCCATGGCCTAAGGTTTCAGAAGAAGCAAAAAGCCTAGTTAAAAGCATGCTTGATCCAAATCCGTACAGCCGATTGACTAGTCAAGAAGTTCTTGGTACGTACGTAAATGAGGTTGTATTAAGTTTTGGTCACATGAAAATGTACTGATTGCTATTTTTGTTGGGCGAAGAACATCCGTGGATACTGAAGAGAGACCAGGGTCCAGATGTATATCTAGGAGACCATGTACGAATGAGAATCAAACAGTTTTCCCTGATGAACAAGTTCAAGAAGAAAGTTCTTAGAGTATGATTTCTTAAATGCCCCTGCATGAATGATATGATGTCCTTATATCTTAAAACCAGCTTTAAATGTAATATCTGGTTTGTGTACAGGTGGTGGCAGACAGCCTTCCAGTTGAGCAAATAGATCGTATAAAGCAGATGTTCAATATGATGGACAAGGATAAAAATGGAAACTTGTCATTTGAAGAGCTCAAAGATGGTCTTTCTAGAATTGGTCACCCTCTTTCTGATTCTGATGTACAAATGTTATTAGACGCAGTAAGTTAATTTTACTTATTTTGCTACCTTCCACCAACGTTACTTAGTTACTTAGTTAGTATATTTTATTTAGTTGTGTGGCAATATGAAATGTGTAGGGTATGTTGGTTCAACTTATTTGAAAAGTGATTCATTTTTAAGTGACTTATTTTCCATAAATAAATTGTGTATGTATTGGATTAGTTGTGACTGAATATGTAAAATAAAACAAAAATGTGGGGTCCACATCATGAGCTATTATAAGCTAAAGTTAAGCTACTTTTTTTCTACTTATGAAATGAGCTACTTATTTCAAATAAATCAATTCTAATAGAAATTCAAGCAAACATACTAAAAACACGATCTACTTAAAATAAGCTATTTTTTCAAAATAAATAGTTTATTTGGGCAAAATAAAATCAATCAAACACACACTAATCTCTGAAAATTTATATTTATGACCCATTTGGATTAGATATTGAAATGTGTTTTTTATTTTGTTCATGACAAAAGGCAGATACAGATGGAAATGGCTCACTGAATTGTGAAGAGTTCATCACGATGAATGTCCATCTGGGGAAGATTGGAAGTGATGAGCATCTCTCTGAAGCTTTTAGTTACTTTGACAAGAATAGAAGTGGATATGTGGAATTTGATGAATTGAGAGAAGCATTGTTGGATGACAACTTAGATAATGACCAGGTGGTCCACGACATTATATTTGAAGTCGACTTAGATAAGGTAACAAAAAATGGTCTTTTTCTATGCTCTAACATGAAGATCACATAAACCTCGAAACAAAAAACTCATCTGATTGCTGGCTTATGCCTTTTCATACTAAAATGATCACATAAACCTTGAAACATAATTAATGTAATTTTATCAAGCTGGAATATCTATAAATGGTTGTTCTGTTTTTCTAAAGGACGGTCGAATAAGTTATGAGGAGTTCAAGACAATGATGAAGGCTGGACCAGATTGGAAAATGGGTTCTCGCCAATATTCAAGAGTAATGCTAAGTGCGTTAAGCTTCAAACTATTCAATAACAAATCTATGAAATGATCTTAAATATCATGAGGAGGCGTTGCATGATCAAGATCTTTCTTTGGTACATACCCTCTTCATAGCTAGGAGGGTTCAAACGCGACGACACAATGGACTTGTTGTAATTATTGGATCTCTGTACAGTTGACTGTTACTCGCAGAAGAAAAAGGGTCAAACATCTTTTAGGGGATGAAGTGGCTAAGGAGTTCTTCCAGTCATATGATGATGATATTGTCAAATTCTTTTTGTCTCAGAATGTAATTTCAATGATCTATGTGGAAGAACTTTGACATCGGTCCTGAGAATAGAATATTCTTCAAACTTAATGGAATTGGTGCTAGATTACAAAACCAAGTGATATCAACTATTTTTTGTTTTTGTTTTTTTGATAATTTTTAACCTAAAAGTTTACGAATGGGATCAAAGTTGTTCTTCAGGCTTCAGTTACCCAATGTTAATTTTGATCATTAAGTTAGTCAAATCATCCACGTGTCAAGACACTTCATCATTCACGTCATGAACATAGTGTCACCTCATCATCTTTCACATTACATGCTAACAAATTCGGACCATTAATAAAAAACTAATTTTCACCATTGAATCAAATTAGCCCAAATCTCCCCCACCCTCCTCCAACCCAACCTTCTCTAGAGTCCCAACCCACCCCTCATGTGCTAGCGATAGTGAACACGACGGTCGACACTCTCTTCTCGGTCCCAACCTTCTTCCCACAAATCTCTATGTTCTTTTAATAACATCGTTCAACTGTAATTCAACCGATGGTCTCGAGTTCGAGCCTGTGTATTCAGCCGCGATATTTACTTGAAGGTGGTGACTAGTGAAGTTTCCCTTATTGTGGGTCTGCATTTTACTAATCGGATTAGTATAAATGGATATATAAAAAGAAACGAACATATAGGACAAAAGGAACCCATGCATTTTTTACTCTCCTTTTTTTTTTCTGCATTTCTTAAATCACCACTCTTCATTTTATCTAATGGCCCAAAATATCTAACTTCCCAAAGAAAAAAACTTCCGTGTTTTTCTCCCAAAAAGCTGCCTTTTTCTTTTAGACAAAAATTGATGATGCATTGCTGCTTTAATACGTTATGTTTTTTAGAAGACTAACTGAGTATATATATACATACACACAACAAAATATATGTTTCTCCAGCATGTGTTGTACAAACAAGGCTGCTCAGTTATTATAAAGCATGTTGAAACGTTATACCTAATATATATATAAAGTTGATCACTATATACATTAAATTGGATCGGTATTACATATAAGTGAAAAGGAGGATAACATTGCTTCCCAGACTTAGCCCAAAATAGGAGCCAGCACATTTTTTGACAGAGAGAATTCATTTCAACTGTGTTAGACTTGGGTTTTGGAGAGGTCCCTATCGACACTGTTGATGGCAGAAATCAGCACTTGTTAACTGACATAATATTTGCACGGGTAAATAGCTCGCAATACATTAATCATCCATCGTTCTATTGGCATTGCTGCTTCGTGTAGATCCTTTTCCTCTTCCACCTCTCCCCTTGCTGCTACCTGCAGTATTTTTTGAGCTTGTTGCTGCTTTGCTAGAAGTAGCTCCATTACCATCTACATCAGATAAGCCGTTCTCTAAAGCCCTAACCAAATTCTCGAAGTAGTTTTTAGTCACACTGCCAAAACAAACGGAATAGGATTATATAAAGACCACACCCTTAATTTATCCACACAAAAAAAGTTCACACCCATCAAAATCAATATATTGCATACAGAAACCGTGCTAATAGAAACCAGATCGTTATAACAAGCATTTTAGTATTCTAACAAGAAACAATGACATGAAAACAAGACGAGAACCGACAACACACAGCACTCATTATTTTAAAAACTGGACATGTAGTACAAGTAACCATGGACGCCCACCCCAAATATGGTAGGACAGTTGTAGTAACCATACCACGATGCCTACTCCAAATATGACAGCATAACTTTTGTTCCAAAGATTTACACTAGCATGCCTATGTTTCAAAGGAAAATTTAGGGATTTTCTTTAATGGACATAACCAAAGAAGTGACTTTTAACAAATCCCCAAAACACCATCAAGCCTTCATGTTCTTGTGTTTACCCAGTTTTCAGGGGGTATTGGAGGAGAAAGAAAACTTCATATAGTATTCTTCCATTACTCTGAAATTTTCAAGGGGACAAAACTACACCACTAAAATTAATCAATTTCACGTGTTCAAAATTGGAGGTCAGAGAGACTTTTATCAAATCTCCAATTTCAATTGCACACACTTCATCAAGGAATAGGAAAATTTTTTATTTGATTTACCATGTCATAATATCCTTTTCAACTCCAAAACATACCACAAAGCAAAGTAAAACTACTTGGGGCCATATAAAATACAATTAAGCCATAATCAGAAGAGAAGGGTAAATGAGCATTAGATGAAATAGTATAGCAAATAGTCGTAGTTGCCAACAACATTCAGATCAACATGTACCTGGTCAGTCCAGCTAGTTTGGTCTTGAAGTCATTGAACTCTTTAGATGGACCGTCAGCATTGAGATACTGTTGTAATTCCTTTTCAGCACATTGATGAAGTCTCTCCAAACCAGATTCAGCCTCACCTGAAAGGGAAAAAAAATATAGTATTAATTGCGGTTCAACTACGACAAATACAAAACATGGTGACGAAATTCAAATTCTCAAGTCTGACCTTGTAAATACTCAAAAAATTGTTTTTTAGCATGCTCATGCTCTGGCAAATAGTATCCATATGCATATGTCCACTTCAGCACTCGCCTACATTCAACTATCTGTGAACATAAAAATAGGATTATGAAGTGACGAGAACCAACCAACAAACACACAAACAGCATGAACAAATCAACAAAGCAGGTGAACATAATTAGATAAATTCTATCCTTTACAAAATGGAAGTCAAACAATTACACTAATTCACACTAGCATAAGCATATAACACATACATGTCTCAATAGTCCATACACACTCTCCATCTAATCACAACACATAACTCTCACCAGTCACCATTACTCAAGGACACAAATCAGAGTCCAGGTATGGGTTGGCTTTTGAGCAGCCAAATCTCACCCTAATCATTTTTCCTAAAGTCCCCCCCCCCCCCTTAAATTCTGCCATTTAGGCAATTCTACCAACTCTCCAACCACTACATCTATCATTGCTTCATTTTAAGCCCAACTTTGCATTATTGGGCAACAAGTCCTGGTATTTCAGTTTGATCATTCAGCTTCCTTATCTTCTCCAAGGTATCCCTTTCCCCTCCCTCTTCATTAATTCATGAATTCCGCTACAAAAATTCTATCAGCCAAACGAGTCGGATTGATTGAATAACTTCAAGAAAACATTCAATATAGCAGAGACTTCATAAAGGGAATGGTGTGTTGTCCAAATGAAGATAAATAAAGGGAATGGAATCAGTGAACAAATTTCTGCACTCAAAAGTCAAGTAAAAAAACTTATCGCCAATTGAAAGCTGAAATTTAGCAATCTCCGTTATTTACCTGTAGCCAGGCCTCAGTTATGAACTTAAGCTGTGACTCAGGTTGGCACTGTGTGTCGCTAAGCTTCTCAAGCTGGAGAACACAAGAAATGAACAATCAATTACACTAAGAAACCAGCCTTCCATCAACACTTGTTGAGCTACACATCAATTACAAAATGAGAAAATAAAGGAAAAACACATTTCTAGCCATATGTTTCCTTCAAAAGCTTCAGAGTAGTCACACCAACAGTAATTAAAAAAGTAAATGCAACTGAAGCATAAAAAAGGTAGTAGTAGTCAAATAGGAGCCACTTATTAGAGTAGCTATGCAACTTACATGAACTGTTTGCATCTGATGTAAATCTGCAAGAGCTTTTTGCCTTGACTGCCAGACAAGAAAAAAAGAGACATTGCATAAGTTTATACTAATTAAAAATATCCCCAGATGTGAATTTATAGAAAATGCTTAAATATTAACTGACAACAAATGATATAACATTTAAAAATAATGAATCAAGAAAATTGTAATATCTACTTCCTATTCAAAAAATCATATCCCCAACAACAATTTCACAAATATTTAGCACTTAAATTCCCTCTTCTTAGGGATTAAAAAAGAGGAGAAGGATGTGACGATAAAATTTACTATGAAAGTGAACACAAACTACATGAAATTTATTATTAAATACGAATACAAACCATTAAATCAAGTTCTAGCATTCAGCAAGAAGCAAACAAGCTAGAAGAAGATTAAGATAAGAAAAGAAATCAATTTACATCAACAGTAACTAATTAACTATTGACAAGTAGCCCAAAAAAAAAAGATTTTAAAGTATAAATATTCAAAAATTGTCAGCTAACAAAGGTTAGGGTAGCATACTGATTGATTGCTAGCCCACCGCTCATAATAATGTGTATATCGCTCCAATGAGTTCTTTGCCATCTCTCTTCTTCTCTCAGCTTCATCATACTGCATGCAATATAATGTAATGAGATCATATTCAAGGTCATAAGTAAATGCAACTAGCCAAATCAATGAACTCATAAAAAACTGAATTAAAATGAGCATGTTGATCTCCCTCACCACTCCCTCTTGTTTTGCAGCCTCATAACGATTGCAAGCATAGAAGCCCCCAGTTCTTTCACCATGGTCTGACCACGCACCAAGGCATAGCCTATTTAAATAGATACAAGAAACTCGGTTAACAATACAAGTTACAAACATGTCAAGGGCACAAAGAACATTATTCAAAAAAAAAAACACAAATCCAATTCAGTTTATCAAATTTTCAGAAACCTAATAACCTCTATCGACGAAAAACAAAGTGACAAGAAAAATGGAAAAGCAAGCTGTATTATTTTGTTAAAAAGGGGTAGAGGCACGTACCAGCAAAATTCAAATTTACACGGAGGTGTGCAAGTCATATGCATGCACCCTTGGTTTTTCTCAATGGGTCGCTTGCACTTGGGACAAGGCTTGGAGTTGGCTAGAATCCTGATAGCAATCAAACAAACAGCTAGCTAAGTCTCTCAATTATTTAGAAAGCCACGTTGAATCAGTAAATATAATAGCTACCAAGTGGACAAGTTATTTTTCCTTGATAGTGAAGTGCTACAATATGTGACAACAACAATCATGCATAATACATGTGAAGACCAGTAATCCATACAATAAGTAAGCCTGACATGGAAAACATGAGAAAATAAAAAGAATATCTGAATATTTTCAAATCACAATGTCCCCCAAACGTGTCCATTTTGAATATTATATCTCATAATCAGGTGTGAACATGTTCCTCAAACTAAAGACTAGAATCTGCCACAAAAGAAAAGAATAAACAAACCAAGTAATTCACTTAGTAAAGCATTAGCAATGATTTCTTGGCCACCGCAAGCATCCCCAAGACCCCAAACCCATTGCCCCCATTTAGGACCCACACAAAGTTCCTCGTCAGAAAACCATGTAAAAAAATCCAAGGTTGCAATCCTCCTTTTATCAAAGGGATGATCCTAGAGAATTTCCGTCCTCATCAACCCATTATTTGAAGGAACTATACAAACAAACATACAAATATGACACACAAGTGAACATCAACACATAAGAGAAAAAACAATAATGACACAGGGAAATCGGTCCTCTATAAAGTGTTCAAAAAGGAACTCAATTCGAGGCATGGTATTATGATAAAAGCAAGAATATATTTCGATAAATGCTCGAAAGCAATAACATATACAAGATTCATAATATTTTCTCTACCAGTTCATGTTCTCAGACTCTGCACTATTCTTCAAAATCCACTTTGCCACTGTGCCACAATCTACAGGACGGTGAGCCTCCTCAGTGCACTGTAATATCAGGGTATAACATCAGTAAGCATATCCAATGGTGAAATCAGAAATGTAATGCTATTTGACAACCCAAAAGATAACTCACATTCCAACAGAAGCAATAGGAACAGAGGCATGAAACATCATAGTTTCCACTACCAGCATCAAACGTAACCGCATATTCACAACCAGGAGCAGGACACCACTTGGTCTGGACAGAATAAAGAAAGCATGGTGTTAGATTAACATGACAATAGGACAGAGGGGACAATGGTTGAAGGTACAATTCCATCTTTCAAAAACTAGAATGGCCAAAGAATTTTGAACGGGTAGTCATCGGTCACACAACAGGAATTTATGTTCCTGATTATCCTAGAATTATTGATGTGGCTTGCTAAACTACCAGTATCCAGTGAGGAGATATATTTTCCCTTCTGTTAACATTATTCACATTCAATATCAGGCCCACTACAGACCTTCTTGTTGTCTTCAATATAGGACCTAAGAAGGTAGCGAGAATACTTCTGCTTATCCTCATCAGATGATAGTCCATCAATCATGTCTTGACCAACAGCAGCACCGCAAGAGGGATCAGGACACCGCAGCATCAAACATCCAGGACCATCATTAATAGCTGTCCCAATATACCCTGAAACGCGAAAAGTAGTGAAAAACATGATAATGTCAGTTGAAAACTGTACAAAGGGTTAGTATGTGGCATTGATAATATCTGAACAATTAGATGAGCAGGTTGAGAAAACTAAATCACCTAAGGCATAGAGACATCTAAAAAGTAGAGATGAATACCAGAAAATACCAAGGACTAAAAAGACTACAGGCAAGGTTAACATAAATAATCTCAAAACCTTGTCCAAAGATCTAATCTCAAAAAAGTAGTAGCACTACAGCAAAAGATACATACCTTTCCAGCACAAGGTGCAGAAGGGATGACCACAAGCAGCAGATTTAATCCGAGAACAGGGATAAGTTTCAAAACAGATGCCACAAGTAAGCTGATTGCAGAAGAAAAATCAGTGACACACAATTTGAGATTAAACAAAAATCCAAATCATTCACCAAATGTTGAATCTCACCTCACTAGCATTAGGGAACTGAACAGCTGGCCTCTCCAGTAAACCAACCGTCCTTCGGACATTTTCTTCATTAGCAAACCATGCCTCATGCACTTCACTGACATTCCTGCATTACCAACTCTCATACATGCATAAGTGTGCCAAAACCAGAACGCAGTAACAATAATCATTAAACGGGGAGAAATGCTCAACGACTTTTTAATAGTCTCAAAAGGACAAACAAATGAGAAGGCATAATAATGTTAACAACAGAGATATAAAATTTAAAACTCTACCAATTATAGTGACGAAGTAAGATGCTTGCAGCGTCTGTCGAGATAAAAAGAACAGTCGCTACTTTCGCTATATCATCCCCCTGTCTTTGCTGAATATCTGCTTCTTTCAAGATGGTAAAATTTTGCTGAAAACAGGAAGAAATCCATAAATTAGGGGCAAACATATACCAGAAAACATTCAAAAACAAAAACAAAAAAATCCAAAACCAAGTGGAAAAAAAAAACAAAACTTGCATCCATACAACATGAAAAAGAAAAGCTAAATCACTAACAAAAACAAAGGGATCACAAAAATCATGATTATCATCCATCATTTGAACCTACCTACTCCATTAAACATCAACAAACCGCTAAAACTAATCAAAAAACAACTAATTTCAGAAATCAAAGCACTAAACTAACAATTCCAGCTAAATCCTCCAACAATGAAGTCAATAACAAAACAAAAAAATCCAAAATTGAAAAAAAAAAAAGAAAACTAACCTCGGGACGATGAGACTCAGGCTTATCAGATTCATCGGCATCATCGAAGTAATCATCAGCATCATCATCGTAATCACTGTAGTAATCCATGGGAACATCCTCGGTTTCTCCGCTGTAGAAATCATCATCGTAATCAACAGACTCCACATCATTAGCGTCATGCATATCATCTTCGGATTCCATAAAGCAAACCCTAGAACTCGAAATTGCGGGAAGATTAAGGTTTTAAAGGCGGCGGCAAAAAAAAAAGGAAGGAAAATAACGGAATAAAAAGCCCTAACGAAAAGAAAATCTGAAATCGAAAGAAAATAAGGGCAAAGTTGGTTCCTTTATAATGTGGATTAAGAATTTTATAGAGGAGTGTTGATATGAGTAGAAAGAAAGAAAGAATGGGAAAAAGGTATGATTGAGAAGAGAGAAGGGTCCAACGGCGAATGTGTTCAACAAATCGGCCAAGTCTCTCTTCTTAAGGCATCAATGAGGATATAAAAAAATTTATACTCTTTTTTTTATAATATATGGAAAATATAGATTCGATGAGTATGGGAAGGAATATTTTTTATGTCACATAAATTTTGATTTATCTTCTAGAGTGTTTTTTTTCATGTAACTGTTTTTCACTTTTTTGAATGGAGAAAACTTACCTCGAGTTTTTTTATAGCCGTTTGATTTGATTTACTGATGAAGGATCGGCGAGTGAATGTTTTAACATATCTCGTTGGTGACTGTAATGTCTTGAATTTCTCCTTACTTAAATTTGATTGATGACCGCCTACTTTGGAAACTGGTTGAGAATCAAGAGTTATTTGTTGGTGAATTGGATGAAGGTTAATAAAACAGTGTATATATGATATTTGTCCTTTCAAAAATCATTTAGTTTAAAGACAAGGTGTAATTTTTTTTTTTGATAACATAAAGACAAGGTATAATTGACATTACAATTTTTAAATGGAAAGACAGAGGATGATTAGATTATGACCCGGTTCCATGTTGGGATGTGGTGAACGTGGTTAAAAGTATTTAGACAGTATGCTCTAGTATTTTAAATAGAAAAATGTTCAAGTGTATGGCATTATTTATCTGTTTTGGATATTGTACATCAAATTTCGATTCAAAAAAGTATCGTGTTACTCCCTCCGTTCCTAAATATAAGATCACTTTTGAAATTTAACTTGTTCCTAATTATAAGATCACTTTCTAAGTTTTTTCAATTTTTTCCCAAATTAACCCTACAATGTCTATCTATAATAACAAGCAAAAAATGAGAGTGAGGATAAAAGTATATAATTTGGATAAATTGGTAATATCATGTGTAAATAACTAACTTAACTAACTTTCTTAATCTACTCAAATTAGGGAAAGTGGTCTTATATTTAGGAACGGAGAGAGTATCAACTTCTAATAAAAAAAATTTCAACTATTTAGCAGCAATGTGTTAGGGAAGGAGTTTGGGCTTAACAGAGTGACGGGCAAGTCCAAATGCGATCATGTAAGTTAAAGGAGCAAGCCTGGTCACTTTCTCCCTCCATCTCTATGATGCAAGGCTCATTAAACTGCCAATAATTAATATGCCCTCATTTGAAAACTATTCGGCCTCTTGAACAGCTATCTAAGGTAGCCTCATTGAGTCATTGGCAATTCAAGAGGGAGAAAGAAACGATAGCTAATCCTTAAATTTGGTATGACTTGCGTATACATTTCCGCACCGTCTTCCAGTTTTGGTTCTGAATTATCTTAGCTACTTGGTACATGTCGAATTTCATGAAGCTAAGACTCTTTCCTTTGAACTGAGAATAGAGATTATTTTGGTTAATAAATTACATGGATAATGATGAAACCCTTGTATTGCCATTTGGGTATGCTTATGTCTTTCTGTCTCTCTAGTACGATAGAAATTTTAAGTTATCACGACTTTGTGCGTGATAAGGGTTATGATGGAATAAGAATGGGAGATTCAATGTTTGTTGTGATAGCTTTTTCCGAGGTTAATTGTATTTAACCCAATTTTACTATGATTTTTTGTGATATAAGACCTCTTGTTGAATTTCATGTAGCCAATAGAGCGAAAAAATGTGAGCGTATATATTGAGGAAGTAAAATTAGCAAATAAAAAGTTGGACTTAGTTGGACATGATCTTTGATCAATCACCTTCTTCAGACATTCATCGACATTACTATTTCAGATGAAATTAGTCATTGACTCATTATAATCCGCACGGTAAAGGATTAAACTTTCCTCCACTCTGTTTATCTATTCCTTTGTTTACTTGTTAATTAGCACTTGTTTTAGTGAGTTTATTACATCTGAGCATTGCTATATTAAACCTTAATTGTAACTAGAAGTTCTTTTATATTTACGTGAACTCGAATTTCAAATCTCATGTTTAAATAGATGCAAATGTCTTTGACATTGGCTAATAGCTTATCGGCCCCTCAATATTAAGATTTTTTTCGTGTTTTTTGTGTACAAATATATGGCCACTTATCCCTTACCCATGATAATGGTCCTTCTTATAGTTTAATAAAGTAACCAAAAGGGTAGGGCAATATTTTTACCCTACCAAACTTAAAAATCAGTTTTGATGTTATAATATGTCAAGTGTGGCGTATGAGTCAACTCCAACTTTCAACAAGTTATGTACACCCTGAACTAAATTAATATTATAAAGGTATATATTATAAAAACAAAAATCAATTGACATTTATGTGATTGCACTATTTTATGATTAGTAACAAAAAAAATGGTATACGCCTTATATATACATTGGCCAAAAAAAAACAATCTTATATAAATATTCTCACAAATAATGGTATACGCCTTAGGTATCACCCTTTTCATTCTCTAAGAGCTAAATTTGATTAATAAACTAAACATCAAAATAAATTAACTTAAATTTATATATACACATATAAGATATTATATATGTAAATAGAAGCCAAGTTAATTTTTACCAATTCTTTCTACCTTGAATTTTGACCAATTCCAACTTATACAATTGTCTATTTAATTTTTTTATTTTGAAAGTAGCTAGCAAAACGCCAAAACCAGAACTATATGATCGAGTGTATGGCGGCTGAATTTCTTGCACACATTATATCTAGTACAAAAGTTGCTATCACATGACTGTTAAGATTAGTCATTCATGTTCTTAAGCACTCTACTACATTTCCCTCTTAGATGTGTTTCAATTCTCAAGGAGCATTTATTGCATTTGTGAATTGCAAGTTTGCAACTCCTCACAGGTAGCATCCTTTATAGTGACATTTCTTAGCTTGAATTACACATAACTTTACCTTTATTATTTGACACACCTGATGTATGTAAATAGAAGCCAAATTATTTTTTACCAATTCTTTCTACCTTGAATTTTGACCAATTCCAACTTATACAGTTTTCTATTTAAATTTTTTATTTTGAAAGTAGTTAGCAAAAGCCAAAACCAGAACTATATGATGGAGTGTATGGCTGCTGAATTTCTTGCACACATTATATCTAGTACAAAAGTTGCAGTCGTTAATTTTCATTTTAAATAAAATATTTATAATTTTTTATTTCTTCTTCAAACAATCAGAGTAGCAATTACTAGGGGAGAGTTGGCTTGACTCAAAGCTAAATTCTCTCGTTGTGGATTTGAATCAACCTCACCACATAAAGCTTTAAATCTCCGACCAATATGGTGCCATGCGAGCACAAGTAAAGGCCATTTGGGCGCCACTCATGGCAATGGCAAATTAACACATAAAAAATAATAGTCAACTCTAGTAAATAATTAAACAATGTTTCTTGTGTCAGTCCCACATTTAGTTAATCGTCGTAGGTATATTTAAACTCGCCTTTATATTATAATGATTCAACTGATTAGTTTGTATTTCATCTAGAAAAAAATACTAACACAATAAATACCACTAATTTATTAAAATTAGTTTAATATAGTATTGAATTTAATAGAGAAGGAGGGAGTATCGAACACATCGTGGACATACAGGAGCATATAAGTGTACGTTGAATTTTGTAGCGTGATGGCTAGTGGTGGAAGCATCGTTATCAATTAGGTGTATATGTTGACTAATTTATTAGTGGGATTACATACGAACCCAGCAGTTCATAGCTTAATGTTCACAAAGTGAAGGGATTTCAGTGTTGATCGATGGCGGACAGATAGATACGCATGCTGTCACCACAAAGGTTTCATCGTACCAGACACCAATGAAGACATCGTCAAACCAAAAACCACGTATGCTCACATGTTAATTACTACTAGTAAGATCTATTTAGAGGGATGAGGTTGATCCCAAATAGGAGTATAAAACATATCTCTAGCTCTTACCAATTTTTCCCTAAATTATCCTTATTTATATTCATCTTTTTTTTGGACATGGGGCATTTATGTTCCTAATAATTAATTTAACTAATATTCTTATCTTAATTTAATAAGATAAGGTAAATAGGTTTTAAATTTGGGATATTGTTGTTGAACAGTAAAAGAGAGTCCCAAAAATTAAAAAGTATTGAGCCCAATGTCCTCCACCACCCCACACTGTCTCTGCGAAGGAGGATGCATCCAATCACGAGCCCAACTAAGCCCCTCCATTATTCACTATTCTCATTCTTCATGAGACATGAAGGGATCTCATTGATTGGCATCAAATATTGTTGGTGATTTTAGTTCAGCGGCTACAGATTGTAAATTTCATTATATCTGCCCACCTTAATATCCACAAATCACTTCCGACCAAAAAACAAATCCACAAATCACTACTCCCCCCTCTCTCTTAGAGCCTTTAGATTGAAGAAACTTTCATCTACTATAGTTTAACAGTTACAACCTATAAAACTCGATCTAGTTTGTAAAAAAAAAGATTAATTTATATTCATAATTCATAAGATTATGAATTCAAACTCTGTCTACATGCGAGAATCCTAATGATTGGCATTATTGTAGTAATTTTATAGAATATTTTATAATACTAGATATTTTATGGTAAATTGGGGTTCCATTCCATAATGAGTAATCACCTTCTTATCATGACTTATATCATTTAGATTTATTTCAACAGTCTAAAAATTATTTTTAATAAATTTTATTTCAATGGATAAAAATAAAAAGGAAAATCTTATAACTGTAATTTTTTTTAAAAAAAACTAATCTTATCTTTGAAAAATGGTCATTCTAAAATTTTAAGTCTAGAATACATATCAAATTTTGGATGGTCTAAATTTTATCTCGATGATGATAAACACTTTCTCATGGTTATGAGTATTGAATGGAATTGAGTCGGAAAATAATGATTCCTTAACTAACATAGTATTTTTTTCAATAAATATATTATTGATTAAGCTTGAGTTGATTAGATGTTAGGATTATCCCATATTTTGGTGAAGTTCATTGGTGTTTGTATCATCCAAAAACATCTTATAAATTGAAATAGAAACGAGTCTACTATAGTCCAAACCATTACCATTCCACCATATTAATAGATTCAAAGGATTTGAAAATCACAGAACTATTACTATTTATTAATTACTGTTCAAGCGTACGATGCTACTATGCGTAAACAGTGATTGGTGGGCTTTCTTTTTTTTGATCAGAATGGTGGGCTTTCTCACTACTATAAAAATAATGATAATGATAACATGTGAACTGCGCAAACAGTTTTGTTCTGTGTTATGCATATATTCTTTTAGAATAAAATGTTATATTCATCTTTTATTAAAATGCGCCACGTCTTTTTTTTCTTCTCTCTTTTGAATCCATACTGGACAGGTGACTGCTCTAATTTCTTCAGAATCAGTGCTTGATGAGTTTTAGAATGCATTTAGTACATAAATATATAATACTTTCTCCGTACCTACTTACTTAATTTAATTAGATTAAAAATATTAGTTCATTTAGTTAAAATAACATAATATTACCAATATACCCTAACTATCTACCTTTACCTTCATCCTCCCTATATTATTTGTCTATAGAGGCATTAATAAGGACAATAATTTAGTAAAAAGTTAATAAAAATTAGAAATAAATCTTATGTTTAAAATAAGAGTAATTACTCTGGATTGTCATATCAACTAGTATTTTCCAACCAACATAGTTGCTGAAAAGTTAAAACACATCTTTAAGCTGCCTAGGAGCCATAGAACATGCATATGCACAAAAACATAATTGCACTCTAATACTATGAACATCATTGTAACAATCTTATTTATATGTCCTCATGCCTCGCAAAGTAATTGAACATGAGAATGTCCCTCTTTTTCAACAATTCGTAGCTTTATAGGTCTCGTTCATGGGAGACAGATTCTACCCATTCTTGATTTTGGAGTTGACATTCAGCTTTGTTAGTGTGAAGTGTGAAACTATTTCTTTAGCTCTAAGACTAACAACTGAAATTACCAAATTAACCCTCCTCTTTCAATTCTACGGCGCCTAGGCTCACCCAAGTCACAAGCATATACTACCACGTATTACTATTAGTCTAATACAGTTAACATAGTCACAAGCCAAAGACTAGAAGAGCCAATCAACAAATATCTATCTATCTATATTTATTTTCACCTCTCTCTCTCTCTCTCTCTCTCTCTTTATCCCCTACTTCGTCTCTGTTTCGTTTGGCCAGTTGTTCATACTCGTTTTCTAATCTGTAACCCACTCATTCTCCGTGTTTCATTATATCTTTGTATTGGGTACTTCTAAGTCAGATCAAAGTTCTGTTTTTTATTAAGTTACTATGATGTCTTGAGCTTCTTCTATACAAATCTACTTAAAATAGCTTCTGGGTATTGTTTGTTTTAAAGTTCTGAGAGTTTCATTCAGATTCTTTTTTTCTTTATTGAGCTTTGAGCTACTGATGCCAATCAAGTCTCTCTCTTTTCTGGTCAGTTTCTTCTGTCTTTCTTCTTTCGATTCCAATCAAATTAGAAATTTTGAATTCCATCTGACTTGGTCTTTGCTTTACTTTACCTTTTCAATCTCTGGTTTTTGAAATTTTAAAGATGTATTGTTGATTAGGAGTGATCATATTTTTATTTACTGGCCTATTTCTTTCTCTTTTTGTTTTAGATCTCTTAATATTCTGTATAGTTATAAGCTTATCTTGCTTGTGTTTCCTCGATTCGTTAGCTTATGGTTTTGATATTCTTTTTGCATGTGGTAGATTATAAGTTTTTGGCAACGTGCTTGTTAAATTTCAGCTAGTGATCTAATGTTTAAGTCTTTAGTGTTCCCTTTGTCATGTGACTGGAGAAATAAAAGCATGGGTTTGATAAACAGTCAGATTTGAGACTATGAAGAAAAGGCTGAGAGAAACATAGTTAGAAAAGCTATTGTCTTGCTAATTGTTGTATTAACAATTTCCCAGCTAGTAATTTTATATACAAATTTTATCTTTTGGCCAGGTAATATAGTATTCGGTATATAGATCTTATAGTTGGCAAAAAAACAAAGCATATAGATCTTATAAGTTTCTTTTTTGTCATAGCTAGATTATAGTAATCTCAATAAATTTGAACACAAAATATATCAGATTAGTATGTGCTTGCCTGGTGGATGTGGTAGACGAATATGTCTCATATATGGTTGTTTATTTCAGTGGCCTTGTTGATGTCTATTGTTGCTTTTGCATGTTAAGTGTGGAAAATTACTCAAACATCTATGTTCATGGTGTTCTTTTTATCTTGTTATCTGCAGGAATTTCATTCCTATTGTTCATACATGTTGATTTTTTAAAAAAATAAAACATGCCATTTTGTTTTCTCTGGCTAAGTTAAAAGCTATAAGGTTAATTGTGTGCATTTTAATGGCAGAGATCCTCATTTGCAAGGTCACATCTTTACTAGGGGGTTTTAAGATCATGGGTAGGGGTAGAGGAAAGGGTAAGAAGTTAACTGTTACCAGTCATGAGGATGCTGTAAGTGGTGAGGAAGAGAAAATTTCCACGCAGAAGAGAAGGGGAAGACCACAAAAGCCACTGAAGGATGACTTGGATGAGGAAGATGTTGAAAAAATAGAAGAAGGAGAATCAGATAGTAATAAGAATGGACTTGCTAACAATGAGATGAAAAATGCCACTGCAACCGAACAAGGAAAGAAGAGGAAGCGAAGTTTGCTGGTGAAAGATAACTTGAAATCAGATGAGGAGGAAAAGAGCAATGGAAATCGACCAGGCGCTGATAATTTAACAAAGGTTAATGGACTAAGGCAGAATGGAAGCCGGCGTAAAAGCACGCCTCGTCGAGCTGCTGAAGCTGGTGTGCAATGCAAGTAATCAAATGGCAGGCTGAGCTGCAGTATTTTGCATCCTTCTCATTTTACCTGATTAATTTCAGATAGGAATTGAGAACTAGTAATCTTATTTCTTTATTTGATTTTGTACTTGTTTTTCCCATGCGTTCACTTTTTGCAGCAATGGGTTCCCATTTGGTTCCCTATCATTGATTCCCTTTTGATTTCCAGGATTTGAATTTGAACTCCAGTTATTTTCCTTTTGAATCTCTAGTTTTCTATTCTCTGCACTAGAATCAGGTCCAAGTTTTATTTTTTATATATGATCATGACTCTTGTTAGAATCTCTGTCTATGTTGAACCTCATGTCTATCCTATGTCATTGCCGGTTCTAAGCCGGGTAAAGGAGGAGTGTTGTGTTTGGCCTTGACAGTCTATGTAAAAAATTTGTCAAATCTCATAATCATCACTCTCGTTAAAGAAGTAATAATACCCATGTTTCTTTCTAATGAGAAGTCTGGTAATAGTAACTCAATAGAAATGATCTCCTTGCAATGTTCCTGTGAGATTTTTGGTCTTTACCGATCTTTGGACTTTTAACCATTTTCTATTGATATTTATTTTAGTTTTTCCATCATGCTATACATGACCTTTCGTTTCTTGTATGAGGTATGTAAATTTGTTGATGAGTTTGACAGTATAATCTGGCTCAGCTCATCTTTCTGAAATAGCCAAGTTTCTATCGTTTGATCAACACTTCATTCCATTATGATGATGCATAGCTAAGATTTATAATTATAAAGAACGTTGCCCACTTGACATAATCTGCCAATCAAATGGCATATGAAGAATTTCCTAAGTGGGTTTTCAGCAGAGGGCATATGGCTGTTTCATACTAATAAACATGATACAGCTTGTGTTTAGTCGAGAATAACGTATCAGACATTTACTACTTTTAGACTCTCAAGGTGGTCTTCCTAACTCCCTTGCCAGACAAGAAAAGAACAAACACAAAAGTACAATGTTCCCATCTCAATGACTATTGTCCTAATAAAGAAGCTTCAAGCTGGCGCATTTGTTGAATTGTTGACTCTGCTATTCTCTTCTCTTCTCTCCCCCCTCTCCTTTTTTTTAATTACAATTTATCTAGTGTTGTAGGCTAAATTTTGCATATCTTTTTCTACCTTTTGTTGTCTAGAGTCTTATTTTCTATCTATAAATATGTGAATATCAAATATCAATAAAGTTGAACCTTTTCTCTCAATTAACCACTATCATTCCTCATTTTCTCATCATCAAAGTTTTCATTTTTCCTTCCTTTCAAAATGTTTATTATTATTATTATGTGACCTTATTCACTTACCTTCATATTATCATAAATTTCAATATTTTTCTAAATATAGGCAACTTTCTAATTTTCCCAACTTTTTCCAAATAACCATAATATTGCTTATCTATAATAAACAAGTAAGAGAGATAGAAAGAGTGAGAATAAAGTTATATAGGTAGGGTAAATGAGTAATATCATGTACTAATGTGCGAAAAATTAGAAAGTAATATATTTAAGAATAAATTGAATTTAAAGTCATTTTATTTAACTTAATTAACGTTTTAAATCTAATTAAATTTGTTAGTTAATCATGGTACCATATCTTGTAGAATTATTTTAGCTCCAACTATTACATTTAAAATAAATATTACGGGTAAATAATCATTTTACCCAACAATGCAAGTATCAATTTGACCAACGAACAATAATTGGTATCAAATTGGTCAACAAACAATAAAAAATTATCATATTAGAGAAGACCGCCAATTTTATTTAACACCGTTTGTAACTTACAAATAGGAAAGATTGATGATGTTAAAGATAAATTAACGGTTTAAGCCAATATGACATTTTTTATTTTTGTTGGTCAATTCGATACCATTTATTGTTTATCGACCAAATTGATACTTGCGTAATTGTTATTAGCATTCATATTTCAGTACGACATAGTGATTGCGTCAGATAGTAGGGCCACTACAACGGTTGATGCTTATGATACAAATATTGATCTAAATAATTTATTGAAAACTCGATTCTAAATAAATCAATCAATTTTGTAGTTCTGTTCAATCTAGTACGGTTTGAAGATTTATAATTGATCCGAAGTGTGAATGTTAAAGTGGGTTTCACGACCCGCGAGATTAGGCACGACCCGTGACCTTTCATTAATTAACAGCCCAAGATGAAGCCAGGCCGGGTGCACATTTGAATGATGTAACTTGTCATTTGTCAACAACCTTCTAACCAAAAATAAACTTGTCAACAACCACTAAGGGCTCAACTCCTCAGCCTACTCTCTCCCTCTTTGAATATAAGGCTATTTTCTATATCTAATTTATCCCTAATTATAAAGCCACTTCTCACTTTATCTCACATATTTATCTATCTTTTCCCCACTTACCCTATTGTATAATTTTTTACATACAAATTTTAGGTGGGAGGAGTAATAAAGGTGAATATTATTAGAAAAACACATAAAATTGCATAACTTAACTATCTTCTTTAACAAATTAGGTAAAAGACCTTATAATTAGAGACAAAGGAGTAGTTCGATCACTCCTGAACCACACATTCTAGAGTACGTACTCTCTAATAGTACATGCAAACCCCAGAATAGTGTTTGAGCATTGACAATCAATTAACTTTGGCTATATCCAATCTCACCATTAACAATCCTATAATTAAGTTATTTATTCAAAGGTCAACACAAAGAAAATTAAGGAATTCATTCACCTCCATTAACCTTCTCAAATCAATCAACCAAAGCTTTATAATAAAAAAAGAACAGAGGTAGCAATAGATAAATATTGAAAACATTGACTAGATCTAATTTTAACTTTTCTCTCCCCATTTCATTAGGCCCGATCACATCTGCAACCTCTAGTGGTTGCAATTGGGGTAGAGTATTAATCCTTTGCATTAACAATACTCAAAGCAACCTCCCCTCTAGTTTAAGAACATCTTTGCAAAAAATCAGCTATCATGCCCACTTTTTTCTTTTACCTTTTCAATATATTTCAGTCTAGGACATGTCATGTAGGTCGTGCAAAGATTAAGAGATGGACAAAGTTTGGTGCAATAGTGTAGTGTTCAGGTAATGGCATTTCTTGTTTAGAAATGATCAGATAGATATGCTACAAGGAACACCCATGCCAGTAACCCCAGGCTTTGAGAAAGGCTTTAGCAACTCATAAGGCATGATGCCAGCTCCATTCCTATTCTTCAACTTGCTATTTCTGTTCCTCTCATCAATTATTCCCTCCACTTTCTTCAGCCTCTCTCTGAATCGTTCAAAGGCTGCCTTAATAACTGGATCTTCCCCCCATGATGGCTCCATCTTCTCCCCTATGTATTCCTCATCTGGTGAATGAGTTGACAGTATATCCAATACAGCCATCACCCTTGTTGCTTGAAGTTGAGAAGGAAAACACTTGAGTAGTGCACGTTCTGGCTTTTTTATAAACTTCTCCCATTCTTCTGGTGTAGGATCCTCTGATGGCATTTTTGTTCTTGCTATTGTTGGTCTATTTGGGAAGTAACCCCCATATGCATATTGTCCAAAGTTCACTGCTGCATGGTGTCCTGAAGTTATCCATATGATTGTGCTGAGGATTTCAATAAGATCTTTTGGTGTTTTAAGACGTGGCCACCAAGGTTCGTCCTTTTTGTCTGCATGGCCCACTGTTCGAATCTCTGTCCACCATGCTTGCAACTCTTGATCTGTTGCCACCATACTTGGATCTGGGTAGTAATGCTTAACATAATCAGTGATCCATTCCTTGATAGCATCCCATAGGAGAAGGCCATCATTGGCAAATGGGTAGTCTTGAATTGTTAGCTTTAGCCCATGTGGTTGAAATGGATCTTCCACTGCCATTCCCCTTCCAAAAATAGCAAAGCACAATGTGAAAAACAAATTAAAAATTGGTTCTTTAGCATTGTAAAAGGGATTTACATTGAATCTCAAAAAAGATGGGTACATGATTTCTCATCTTAATTTGGTCCATCCAGATTTATTTCGATATATGGTCCAGATTTGATTTAATTTTATTTTGATATTTTTAGTAGTTTTTAATTTTAGTAAATAATAAAGTTAATCTTATAACTATCATTTTTTTTAAAAAAAAAAGTTAACTTATCAATGAAAAGTGTTCAATTAAAAATTTTGATATTAGATTGTCCGTATCAAATTTTATATGGTCCAAATTTTGTTTCATTGATGATAAATCATTTCTCATCAGTGGGATGAGCATTGGATGTGGACCCTTTTAAAGCCGATGAAGAAGAGTATCATGGCAATTACTAGATTATAGTACCTTCTAATGAGGTCTGCAGGGAGAGATTCCTTGTCAAAACGCCATTCAAGATCATAAGCGGCAGAGCTAATTTCCACGGAGTATTTTCCTGGAGTGAATGAGCTTTCAATGGTTCCCTCTGCATTGACTAGAGCCTCACGAGCCAGAGCATTAATCTCCAAAGTGTATCGAAAATGAGGATGAAGTAGTCTATATATTGGGTGCATCTCACTAAGTTGCCGGTTGGTCGATATGACATAGGGCTCTGTCACACAATGAGTTCTCAACCTATAGTTACAACACAAAATTAACACATCAACGGTAGCCTTTTAACACATCAATTATAATTATAAGATCACTTTAATTTTTTAAAGAAATTAAAATTGCAAAATTATTCACTATAAATTGTGTATAGTTATACTACCTCTGGTCCTAAATATAAGACATAATTGACTTTTTTTGGAGAGGTTAAAGTTGCGAAATAGGCTATTAAATCATGACATATTTGATATATTTTTATATTATACATTAGTTTATAGGTAAAATAAACTAGTCTAAGGGAAAAAAATAGGTAAATCTATTTATAATTAACTTATTTTGCTTTTTTATAGGATTTTCTAAAAATGTCAATTAGGTCTTATATTTAGGACTGGAGGGAGTATATCACTCTCCTCAAATATAATCTATTCTACTTATAAACATATAATCCAATTATTATATGTAGACTATGTTATCATTATTTGCTTCCTTAACTTGCACACAAAGTTAAGTCAAAGTAATCTTATATTTAAGAAGAGAGGGAGTAGATCATAAGAAAATGGAGAGAAATGTTGTATATGTAGGGTACGTGACAAACCAGTGACTAACAAGCTGGTGATAACCAGAGTCGTGAGCAAGAACATGGGCTTTGGCAAGCCTCCAAAGCCAAACACTGGTGGAGTGCCAGTCAGGTGTGAAAGCTTGCTTCCATTGACCTTTCCCATCCATGGGCGGTCTTGTCAACTCAATTGCTATAGGTCTAAGTGTCCCTGCGGGAGTGAGGAAGAACAAGGCTCGTGATCCATATAGTGTAGTCCCTTTCAGTTTTCTTACTTTGCTCACATATGGCAGCAACAGATCGTGGTAGTCTAGAATGAATAGTTTCTTTTGATTTATGGCCTGCATATGCATGCATGCATATATATATATATATATATATATATATATATATATATATATATATATATATATATATATATATATATATATATGAATTAGTGCCTCATGCAGATTTTTTGGAATCGATCTTTTACAAGCTAGTAGTTAACTTTGAGTTTTACTTGAACATACAGACAGACCTGTTCCACGTTAAGCAATCCTCCAATTTCATTATTGACTATTTCCGATGTAATTGCTGATTCCTGTGGACCATAGATAGTTGGATCCAGTTTGCTCCTCAATGGCCATTCCTGCATTCTCAAGTATAGTAAAAACCAAAAAGGCAAAAGAAACTACTTAATGGATCTATGTACTCCCTCCTCCATTTCTAATTATAAGACAAATTAAAATGTAAAATACACGACTTTAAATTGTTTATATTCATCTTTTTTTCTTCAAAACTAAGTTATATATATTTTACTTATAAATTACGATATGATCTAATTACACCTCACATGTATATGAATACATCAAAATAGAGTCTAATTTGTTTCCTTAATCTCTTCAAATAATGTCAACTGGCTCTTATTATAAACAGGACGAGAAAGAGTATATTAATTGACAATACGTGTGATGATGATTACCGTGACCAATTTGATGCTATTTGGGTTGAGACCAGCAACAGTTTGTCTAGCAAACTCCTCGTCCCTGTACCAAAAGAATCGATCTCCTGAAAAGGCAAAAGATGTTGATATATAAAAAGTGATGAATGATGAGGAAGAGAAAAAGAGTGTGTATATAGAGAGTTGAATGGAATAAGGATCAGACTGTTCATAGTTTCAGGGCATTCAAAGCGAAGAATGCTGCGTGGAGGAGAAGAGTCATTATTGTTAGTGTCACTATCATCAATGGGCCTGACGAGTCTAGGCATAATGGCGGAAAGAAAGCCTTTTTCTTGCTCCATATTTTCAGAGTGAGTCAAGTCAAGTCCAATGCTGAAGAGGGAGTCAATGTCGTGGAAATAAGAGAAGGGAAGGTCCTTGTCCTTTATTATTCTGCCCAGTGTTGGAAGCAATATGAGCAACACAGAGTGTAACGTTTTTGTTGAAAATGTCAGCTCCTTCACCTCCGAGAAGCACTCATCCCTCGGAACGTAAAATCTCCCTGTCCTCTTCTCAGATAGTGGATCTGCATTATTCATTATGTTACCACGTTCATCAGTGCTTACCATTCTATATATTTATTGAACTATTCATTTCATCCACTATATTACAAATTCTTAGACGCCCATGAATAATAATGTGTAGGCTACAGATGTGTTAAAATTCTCTAATGTGCCTAGAACTTGAAATCCGAATAAGTAAAGAAGTATGAATTACTATTACCCTTAAGTCCCTGGAAACCTGTTAATAACTTTGATAATACAATGAATCTTAGAGCAGAGCCTAAAATATTGCTATGAAATAATTTTGAAAGCTAGAGCTACACAAATGACTCGGTAGTATAGTACAGTGGTATGCTGGTCTTAGAAAAAATTGGCCCTGAATTTTGATAAAAAAAATGCGACCAAGCTCGACTACTAGGTCGTAGGACTAGACATGGGCATAGTCCCATTTGGGCTTGGAGATTTTATTATTTTGATTAAAAGAATTATTTTTCCCTGTTTAATAATACACAGTATGATAATTAATACTTAATATATCATATAAAAATATTTTAATTCATATACTCAATTTCTTTCATTTTTCGTTAATTTAATTAATTTTTTTAAATATCTATTTCATTAATTTCTGTTATATCGAAAATGATTTGAGAAATATATGACATATATGTCGTGTGACCCATAAATCATTTCCCACGTTACATGTCCCGCCATAAATCATACCCTAGCCTTAATCTATGGCCTAACATGACCGGGTTGGTTTCGGGCCCAAAAGATCTAGCCCAAACACTTTTTAACACATAGCGCATACGGTTAGCTCCTGTTTTAGTGTTAATACATCTTATTCGTTGTTGAGTGCGATTTTCCCTGAAATATTGCCATGGAATAGTCTTGAAAAGCTGCATGATGAACTTGAAAGCTTCGTGCTCTCAAGTTGACACTCAAGATGACTTATCTAGGGACATAAAGCAAACACAATAAATTGTTTTGAAGTATATTTATAAATCATACTCATCATTTTTAAACTAATACTATAACTTATTTATAAACAAATGTATGATTTAATGACATATAATAATATTTGTTATGCTATGATGATGGAGTCTTGTTTTCACAAATAAAAGAAGTACTAGATGTGATAGGGAACAAGTAAAGTGGTAAAATGATGGAAGGTAGCTAGTAGAAAAATGATAAATGAAATACTCTGTGCCGTTCCTAAATATAATAAGAGTTAAATTGATTTTTTTGGAGAATTTTAAGAAAGTGAACTGAATCATTTAATCATATCATATTTTATATATTATAACATCAAATATTAACTTTTAAGTCAAATAAATTGGTTAAGAGGAAAAAATTTATGAAAATCAATTTTTAATTACCTTATTTAGCTTTCTTAATATTATCCAAATTAAAAAAGTCAATTATAGAACCAAAGAAGTAAATGAGAAAAATGAGAAAGGAAGGAAGACCTGCAAGGGAAGGAGGACGTCCAGTGCGGCAGCGGCGGGGATAAGGGCGGTCACGACCACCAAGAGAGGGCCTTTGGAGAAGGAGGCTCTTATCAGGATCTCCGATGTCATTGTATATGTCAAAATCATATATTCTCTCGAAGCTCTTCCTCTCTCCTTCCCCATTCCCTCTCAAATGTCTCAACTCTTCTTCTCTGTACCTTCTAATTCCACTCGGCGTCTCACATGGTATGTAGCTCTGCATGCATGCATTTACCCTCATCACCATATACTCCTCAATCACTAATTAGCTTATTTTTAAATGTAATTAACTCAATTTATTTTAAGGGTTTGAGCATGGTTCGTAGAAACACATGTATATGACATGTTTATTTATTATATTGTTATAAACAACTAATTCATCTATTAGACTCAAATTAGTTAGGTTATTAATTGAGTTTACTTTCATGAGTTGGGTGAAGATCTTTGGACAAGAAAAAGTTGGGGGAAAATCCAAATCGTGTAAAATATCTTCATATTTCAAGGTGAGGGGGACTTAAGACCAGTACATAAAAAGAGACGTGTGTCCTAATGCAATGGTAAACAGTGATTCATGAGCAAATGAACTGAAGGACCACTTCGAAAGGCGCACATCATTTTACGTCGTACCCTATTGTGGCCAAAATGTCATTTTCCAAGGTACAAATGAACCGTTATTTGAATTATTAAATGTCCGCAGGGAATCTTGTAGCGTGTTGGATCCCTTTACTTCGACGCTATCACGAACTCGACATTTATTTTCACATTTTCACATCTATTTTGTAAATGGATATACCAATGTAAAATCCTTCTTAAATTCCTTCCATATTTGTTAGATTTTTTTTTTCAAATAAGCACTTACAGGAAACTCAAGTAGTAGATCCTATGCACTTACCTGGCAAAAAGAAAAAAGATCCTATGCATTTAACTTAGTGAGAGTAGTATTGTGGGAAGTAACCTTGTGGGTGAAGAAGACTCTTTTGGTGGGATCGTCAAACTTGGAGTGAACCCAGGAAGCACAGTGAATAGGAATGGGGCCTTGAGGGAAGCCATAGAAGACAATAGTGTCAAGGTACATCTCATGGTGATGCTCATTCTCCACCAAAACTGCACCAATCTCCCCAAACTCCTTTGGCACTTCAAAATCTGCAACATATTCCACCCATTCCTCTCTTTGATTTCCTTTGTGTGCATATGCCTGCACCTTCTCTTTCTCCTCTCCTGTCTCTGCCACGTCATTTTAATTACCACCTTCCATTAACCTCTGGCACTTTATTTATATCAACACACACACACACTCAAGCATATAAACTATCTCAAGATTTAACTCAATCGTCTTTACCGGGTTTTTCATTTTTTGATTTACCATGACGGAGAAGAATACTGTAGATCCATCACCAAAAATTATTATCAGCCACACACACACACTAAAAAAAATCTGTAAAATAATGTGACAACTCCAAAATCATATCCAACATACAGCTACTCAATTCTTATTGGATTCATTCAGAATAAGAGGCGCGGTCTTATTCTTTTGAAGTGACGTGAGGTCCCCTGGGCAGTGTGTATACTATAAAGTGAAAAGGGCGTTCTACTATATTTCAATATATTATCATTATTACTATTATATTGTGAGTCTGTGCAAACGAATTAAGGCCATGCATATGGTGATGTGGACACATGCTAGCTGTGCCTGCCATATAATTCTAACGGAGGTCCGGCCATACACTTGCATTGGGACCATATATACTACAGTTCTATACCTCTTACGTGCCAGCCAACCTTACTTCACCATCCCTGCCATTGGCCCCCTTTTCTTTCTCATACTGATTAGTTACATCGACATCTTTGTAAGATTGATCCAAATTTAAATTTTAAACATACTACACACACACACAAAATGATGAAATGTATAACCTATTTTAATTACAAAATAAACCTTAGAACTATATTACCCAAAAATACAATACGCTTTTATTTTTCAAGTTTAATTTAAGTCCACTTGACACGTGATCGCCAAATAACATATATTCTTAAAAGAAAACTATACAAATAAACATAATGCTACAAAAAAAAACTATGTTAAATTGTATTCATCTTACATACTGTAGGGTTGATTAATGTCACAATTTTTCATTCTTTTCATTCCGGCAGTAATACGACTCTTAATTTATTTAGTAACTATAATCTTTAAGTTTGACAAAGATTTCCAGGAAGCACAGTACGCGGCTCGTTCGATTGAACTTGCCTTCCTTACAGATGGAGGTGTGTGTTTTGGGATGGGGTGGAGAAAGCACTTAAATTATTTTAATATGAAGTGTAAACCTTGGTTTGTAATTATGAAATTACCTAAACACCTTCGAAACACTCAATCATCAATTAATTATGCTAAAATCATGGTTTTTATGAAGCTAGTGTAATTGTTTTTGGGGGTGGGGGCAAAAGAAGCTAGTGTAAATGGCTTTTTCAGTTTTTTGGCTACCTATTATACTCAGATCGAATCTATCCTTCAAAATTTTTGTTAACATTATTTTTCACAGAATTAGTGCTCTAGGAGCATATTAAATGAACATACCTAAGGAACTAATTCATGCACACACAGCAGATTTTATTCGAGTTCATGATTTTTTTCTCTCCTTTAATTTGATCACATTTCCATCTATTGAAAGAAAAATATAAGGAAGCAACTTAGGTCAATTTGATTAATTAGGTCGAGTATGTTCACAAGTCCAACAATATTTTGCCACATTCCACCGCCGCTATCTTCTTCAGCAATGTCGAGTATCCAATAATTTGTCATCTTCAACACATTGTCAAGCATAGAAACAATATGATGTTGGGTTCAAATCTTTTTCACCAATTCCAAAACAAAAGTTTCTTGAGGAAAAATTATTCTGACAAGGTTTTTTGAACTTCAATTAGGTTTGGTTTCTAAAATTTAAGATCGATAAAAATATAAAACTTTGGTCATGCATGACGGATTCATACTGATGGGTAGCTTTACAAACGTGTTTCTATCATTCATGGAATATTGAAATGAGCTGCTTGATTTTGTTGATTTTAATTTGATTCTACAATTTAAATTTTGAAACATGATAATATCCAAAAATCAAGTGGATTTTGTTGCATATTAGCGGCCAAAGAAAGCTACAGGGATTCTAGAAGAAGTCCAGAAACTAAATAACAATGATTTAACTGAATTTTGTTGGTTAAAAGATGATGGGGAGAAATGGCAGAATATTGAATCATATTATTGAACTCATAGACAACACTTCATCTAATCAACCTGACCTAAGTTTTTTGTGCTTTTAAAAAAGACATAATTTCTGTAGGAGAAAGGCATCAGCTTATACATAGTTCGTTTCTTCCTCCAACAGACGACCATAAATATAATTTAACATTTCCAGTTTAGCATTGAAAATAATAGTGAAAAATACTTTCTGCCTTGCCAATGGCAGGTATCTTAAAATTCTCGCCAAAGCTCAAACGATATCATGCACAGCCCAAGTTATCGATATGTGGGAATAATAAACTTAATTAACATTCAAATAGAAAATTGAGCTAATAATAATATGCACAAATTAAAATGGGTACCCAAAAAGCAGGAAAAAATAAAATACGTACCAGGATCAAGTTGGGAGCTAACAAGTTCAAGGAGGAGGGATTTTCCGAGCAAGTCAATGATGTCATCAATTCGTCTATCTAAGCTCAAGCTGGAGAGAAAACCAGGCTTAGCCAGTTTGACACTAACTATGGCCTTAACCTTAAAGCTCTCCTCATCATTTTCTAAGGTCTCTTCTTTAACCACAGGAGAAGTCACCTGAGCACTCCTTGCAACAAACACAATATTGTGTCGCTTTGCCTTCACCTTTTGCTTCCCACGTTGCATCCTCACCCACCATATTGGCTGCGATACGGCGTCGCTTCCATATGCTAAGCTTCTCTTCATAAGGCACACCGTCCGGTTCGCATGGTGCGATTGGTATACCACTCTTGGCCTTATTATCATCTTCTTTCTAATTAATATACTTCTTATTGTGGAGTAATATATAACTGGAAGAACCTATACTTAAAGTATATATATCACTGAATTTAAGGACTACTACTATACTACGTACTAGCATGAATTCTAATTAAGTGTGCTGTGAGCACAGTACCATGTGCAGTTATTAGGTGTCATCACCTCTTCGTTATTGAAGCGCCAATGAAGATAGAGTAGGAACCAGCAGCGACAAAATAAAATTAATAATCCAGCCAGTACAGTAGTCACTTTACTGATGTTACTTTTTTTTTTCTTTTTTCTTTAATTTTCTATATTATGTCACCTTATCCGGCAGCTCAATATATATGGTCCATTTAATTTAGGTTTACTTGGCTTAACATAAGGCGCCTGCTTTTATGTACGGAGTTATCGTGATAATTTGTGTATTTCTCACTTGTTGTTAAGAAAGTATTTCAATTTCAAATCAACTTCGGTAATCTCCATCAATAACACAGCGTAACTTAATTAACTCAAAGCTCACACAAATGATGGTTAAAAGGTACTGTATTAATTGATTATTTAACTTAGTGGATTCAACATTAATCTGTGTACGAATAGATTTAAACTGAGTTTGAAGGCAAGGACCCTCACCATGCATTAAAAATGGAAGTTTAAATTAATTCCATGAAAGCTACTGGATAAATTACAATTGGAAAACATTGAACAGCTTTTTGTTGTTGTGCTGTTTTAGCATTTGTCTGCGCATATAATAATTTTGATGAATGAGAATGACTCGGGCTCTCTGAGTTTCTGTTAATGAGGAAGCTGAGGCTCGAATGGGTGTCGGGGGAATACAAATATGAGATCCATGAATAATTCTCTCTATTTGAAAAGTAACCCATGAGAGTTTCATTATTTTTTGTACATAAATCGGGACATCTTTTAAATATATATTATAAAATGCTTGTGATGAAATTCATCTCAACATTTTACACCCAGAGTGAATTTAAAACAGAAACGTGGTTTTATAATAATTTTACGCTGATATATGTTTGTATTGGCATGACAGGGACGTACACATCAACTTCGGTTCTAAGATTAATCTGATCAAATGGTAGGCATATGCCATACATAATAGAGCGAAATTCACAATACATCCATCCCTTTTTAGAATTCTGGTGTAGACATTACATATCATTTCTCATTTAATTTCCACGTATATGCCGAAGTATGATTAAAATATCACACATGTTTCCTTTTTTAATTAAACACCCTATAATCTGAAGTTGACAATTATATATTGAGTAATCCTAACTTGAAGCGGAGCAATAGTTCTGTCTACATAGGTATGGTTTTCTCCTCGATCTCAGTGCAAGTGTTTTCCGAAATTCAAACATATATTCTCATTGCTATCACACATGTTACTTTCAATTATGCTTTATTTAGCACATGCTAACTAGCTAATCAAGTGACTGAATAAATAATTTTTTCATTGGCTTATAACGAACAAAAAAATTAAAAAGAGCAATATATATACACTCAATCCCTCAGTCCCTAAATACAATGTCAATTTTTTATATTTAATTTGTCCTTAATTAAGGCCACTTATTACTTCGTGTCATATTTTGGTCCATTTTCCCCCAAACTTACCCCATCTTATACTTTCTTTACAAACAAATTTTAGGTAGGAGGAGAACTAAAGAAGGGTATTAGTGGAAAAAACATAAAAATTACCTAACATAACTACTCTCCTTAATAGCTCCAAATCAAGTAAAGTGACCTTATATTTAGAGATTGGAGGGAGTGAGTAAATATGTAAATGAATAATGTTGCATAAAAATTCAAGTATTCAATCAAGAGTATTCATCATGTAATTTAATTAAAGAATGACATTGTTAATGTTTTGGAATTCATGCTTTTTAATTAGCATAATTCACCTAGTTTTATATACATTTGTTGGAGCGATTGCACATATTTTGGATGCTCAAATATAAACTCGTGATTTTTGGTTGTGTAACAACCCAATATTATAACCTTTTTGATGCTATTTTTTTTTTAAAATCCTTGATTAAAACTGTTTGGGATCTAACTATGTTAGAAAAAGAATTAAAGTTAATATAATAGCTAACATAGTTAGAAAAACGACTTTTCTAAATATTCATAACATATAAGATAATATGCTAACCATGATAGAAAAATAAATTGAGTTACAAAAGAACTATCATGGTTAGAAAAAGATTAAATGTAATTTGAAATTAATAAATATAATTTTGCAATGAAATATAAAATTCACAACCAAAATCATTTGGGAAATTTTTAAAACTGATTTATCCATGTTAGATAAAAATTGACTAACATGGATATTTAAATAAATTTAGTGACACTTGATTAAATTCTTTCACAGTAAGTTTCAAATTAACACACAACCCTGTATTAATTAATATTTACAGTTATCTAACAAATAATTATTTACAGTAATCCAGGGGTATAAATTCAAAGTATATACAAATTATATTAATAAATAAGAATATGAAGCATAAAATGAAAGCATGCCATATGAGCCTAAAACTAGTTCCCGAGTCTCCGAATCCTTTTCCCCCATGACTCCTGCCCCGATCTAATACCTGTAAAATGTTAAACCACGAGGGGTAGACCCTGATGTCGTAACTAACAACTACTCGCCTACGCACATTTTTGCACTACGTGCATGTGCATGCCGGCAAGGTGGTGTGTGCTAATGTCGGGTTTGGTGGTGTGTGCTACATGCTGTGTTGCATGAACATGTTATCTATTTTCTATTCCAAGTATCTATCAATTACCAAATGATACAGCAATACAAGTATTCATTTAAAGCCACATTACAAACTCAAAACATCACAAACTCAACATAAAGAATAATAATAATAATCACATCAAACACAATACACAAGTACACCGATAATGAGTTCAATAGGGACTCACGACTCGATGATCGATATACCCTCGCTTGAACAAAATATATCAGTTCAATAGGGACTCACGACTCAATGGTCGATATACCCTCGCTTGAACCGGGGGCGCTCTCCCCAATAACGTTTTTCTCTTTATTCATTTTAGTCCCTGCTGTACGGGCAAGGGAACCTCATTCCGGAATGGCATAATTATAATAATATTACTCGGTGTACCACAACCAAATCAGAAATTCCAATCAAAGCGTTCCATAATCACACTAGCACTAATCAATGCATATAAACTACCTAAATGCTCACTAACATACACACACACGCAGGCAAGTGAAGTAGTTACCTGCAGCCTTAGCACTTCATTACTTTTCCTTATCATTGCTTGTAGACTCTTCAATTACCTCATTTACTATATTCTCCTAATATCATATACCACAAAATAAAGAATATAAACAACCATTCATGTATATATCAATTAACGTCGCTCTCGTTCCTAGAAATACTACCCGATTATTGTACAAAACAAGCAAACAAATTTAATTTCATCAAGCATTAGAATCAATGAGAATTGACTTTGTAGCCCTAACATCATATCACCAATAAACCAAATTAATTCAACTTAATCAATATTCTCCAATAATCTTTCCCCAAGTCAGACCAAATAAAATAGGGAAATCACAATTTCTCATTAAGAGAACCAGAAACGGAAAAGAAAATAAAAATGCACAAATCTCAAACTTAATACATCATTCCTTCCAGCACCATTAAAAAAATAATATTCAAATCAGTTTGTGAAGAAAGAAGCAATGAAAATACCTGAATCATTATACAACAACCAAGTATAATTTCTTTGGGTTCATCATATTAATTAGGACAAACAAAACTGCCCTCAACCAGAAAATCATTTCCAACATGCGATTTCATATTTAAATTATATACTGAACATATGAGAAAAAGAAAACAGAATTTTCATGCCTCTCCTTCATGCCAAAACATAATCATGTTATAACAATTTCATTCCTTAATGTATTCAAACCAAATAAGGCACTCACATAACATCAGTAAGCAAACTAAGTAGAGTTTGCTTAATATATTCCTTAATGAAAAGAAAACTCATTTCATATAACATCATTTCACTGCAACCATTAGTAAGCAAACAAAATCACACTCACATAAATCCTAGTCAACATCAAAACAGCAAAATAAGTACAGTTCCAAACTTCAACTCAAAATTCTAACACCAAAAATGGAAACTCATAATTTCATTTTAGTTGATTATTGAACCCAAACTATTTGAACCCATAAATTCAAGAACCCCAATTCGCGTCTCTCTCTAATCTCACTTAAAATAGAAGAGAAGGGTAGGAATGGAAAGAATGGAGTTACCTAAGCTCAATCTTTGACTGAACGCTAAAATCAATGTCGTCCAGCTCCGCCCTTCGCCGTCGCCGTTCGAGCACCGCCAAAGCTTGACGGAACAGAGGGAGCAAGAGAAATAAGGTGGGTGTGAGGAAAAGAACGATGAAAGTGACGAGGAACCGATGGAGTGAAGAATCAGAGTGGAGGTTGGGAAGAAGAGGTGATTGGTGATGATGATGATTGGAGTGAAATAGAGAAACAATGTCTTGAGGAGGTGAGGAAACGCAAATCAGATATGGAGAAGGAGTTGTGTGTGTGTGTGTGGCTGCTATACACATGAGAAAAGGAGAGGCATAAAGAAGTATATATATATGAAAGGAAAATCTAGGGTTTATGGCCCAATATGAAAATTACAAAACAGTACTCTCAATTAGCTATCAAGTTTCTACTCATATTATCTATTAAATGTAGTCTCCTATGCTCTCAACATTAATCTCTAATGCTTTAGAAAATATCATATCATAGCATTATATATAAAGTTTCCTAAAATGATCCCTTCTTGATATAACCATCACAATTATTTAATAATTAAATTTAATACTTAATTATTTTCTTTCTTAATCCTAACAGATTTCTAAAAAAAAATGTTGAATTTTCTAAATTCATTTGCAAGATTAAATTTTGGGTATTTATTCATTTATTTTATAAAAAAAATATTTAGGATGTTACAACTCTACCCACCTTTTAAAAATTTTGTCCTCAAAATTCGCTATGTCGAACACTCTAAGAAATAATAATTACGTAATTCATTCCTAGGAACTTGAATTAGTCAATAAAAGCTAAAGTTCTACTCTAAACATTCCACATAATTTCTCTCGTCTTCTAAATTGCCAAGTCATCTTCCCACTTTGCTACATCTTATTTGTCAAGATATAGATAGTCTCCTATACTAGTACTATCATATCACTTCCAAATCAAGACAAAAATCTCATAATTTGCTTCAAGCGATATCAACTACTCCCTAATTAGGTTACTAACTCTAACACATTCCCCTATCATTAACAATAACCAAAATCTTGCATTTCATTTGAATCCCCATCATCACATCTGGCTATTTCAAAAATTTCTAATTTCCTTAACTACTTCAACAGGAAAAGTCATTCTTTAATCACCTACAAGTATTTTTCATCACACATGAAAAGAAATGTACATTATCAAATCCTTAGACCAATTTCCGAAGATATGAAAGCAGATCTTAGAACCTATGAAAATGTCAATCTACTAATCTACTAAATATCCTCCAATTTGATCAAACCATTAGTTTTCCTCAATGTAACTCTAAAGCTAACAACACCTTAATTATCCAATCATTCTTTAAACCTTTCACAATAAGCAGTATTCCTCAAAAGTACTATTCAATATTGCATTAAATTTGCTAATCTCATCTTCCAACTCCAACTATTTTCCTCAGTCATATTTCAAACGAATATCATCATAATAACATTGTCAATTGTCTTTCATTCCAATCAATTCAAAATGTTTGCTCAAACTCCAACATAAATATTCAGCACATATAGCTTCTTAATCTATTTAGTCTCATGATCACAACTTGAAAATTCGTCACTAATTCTTAAACTCCTCAACAAAAGTCTATCAATAACTCACTCTTTCCCTTATTCTCTTAATAAATCACAATATCGATAATATCACCTTTAATCAATACGATCAAACTCAATCTTCAGTAGACTTTAAAATCAAAAGAAAATTTCATTTATCTCCAAGACTCATGAATTCATAATAAGTCTATTCAAACAACTTAATTCACAGATTGTTCACCAATATAATAGATAGCTAATTTAGTTATGTCAACAAGCCTAATAAGGTCATTGATGCCCAATAATCCTCAACTCCATGATCAATATAGTACATGCACTCCTTAAACGAAGTCGAAACCTCAAACTCAACAATTGTCCCACTTAGTCATAGATTCATCATCAACTATTATATTCAAATCATCAAATCATAGTTCAATCTCAAATAATCCCCTTCAATTAACTTTAATACAAAACCTAAGTCTATCCATTTCACCTTGAAGCAAAATTTCTCTGATTAATCATCCATCCATAATCATTATATCTCCTCAATTTGATTTTAGTCAACATTTTCCAGTCAATCATCAAGTCTTTACCATTACAGTATACTCTAATCCTGAAAGTCAAAAACTCATCTCCAATACATCTAACTTAGTCCATACAAGCTAAATAATCATAATTTAGTTCTCATTATTTCGCCTATGTTAATTCCATTAATTTCGGTGGTATGAACTATTCATTAGTATTAAAATCAATAATTCTAATAAACCAAGAAAACCTTGAAACTCCTTCAATTCCCATTTCCATATAAAAACATAACACTCCACCTTAAATTTGTCATGAGCAGTAATATCTTCTAAATTAAATACAACAATTTGCTTTCACTAAAGTCACACTTAACATTAAAACTACCAAAATAATCATAGAAATATCCAAGATATTGAAATCTAGAACTGAGATTGTTTTTTTTTTTTTCCATATTCAAAGCTTACTAATTTCTCTTACCTAAAGGAATGAATAACTCATACCAGATAGTTAAACCATATGATTATATCTATTTTCTCATATAAACTAACATTCTAAATATCTAAACACGACAAATTCTTTAAATGCAATCCTTAATCTCGAAAATCATTAAGTCAACTTTATTCCTACTAGTTCATGGCAAAATAATAATAAATACACAATTTTCCCTCAAAAATTAAGTATACTGCTCTTTCCCATTTAATTCAAGCTCCTTTGGACATCATCCTACCTTACTTTCCTATATATCCATGTTCTTTAATATCATTAGTCATACTTTGATTATTCTTTCTAAAACAATCTCAAGACTTTAATTTAACTCCAACTAATCCTCAAACAATAACAATCCCTACTTAACACCATCCTATATATGATTACCGAATGAAATACTTATTAACCCCCACCATCCATACAAATTAAAGTCACACAATCAATACTCATCTCTTTAACCTCAATCAATATAGTTTCCCTAAAACTGTAGGCCTCATCTCGAAATCGCTTGTACAATCCAACTCATTCATTATCTATCCATATATACCAAAACAAAAATGCTCAAATCAACAAATTATCAACCAATCCAAATTTTTCACCATAAGTTTTCATATGCAAGTGAATCTGAAACAAGATAAACAAACAACTCTTAAACTCTCAAATCACAAACTCAACTATTACCTTCGCTAGTCTAAACCTGTCGAAATTTCCTTTACAACAATAGATAACAATTCAAGTTACCCTAAATTTTCTATATCACCATTCAACATTGACAAATCAAAAATCCCCAAAAACATGTGTCTAATGTATATGTAATGCAGAAAATATCACAAAAATTCTCAAGTAAAAATGACACTCCGAAAAATACTATACAAAGGACACTTAATTACTTTCCTTTTTAACTACCTATTTAACTAAACCAAACCATGTCAGAGGATTTGGAGATTAAAGCTTCCTGTTTGTAATTCATGCTGCAGTCATGACTTACAAACACAAATCTTTCTATGTCCTCATCCCATGACTAGTTTGGATGACCGAAAAACCTGGCTCTGATACCAAATTGTAACAACCCAATATTATAACCTTTTTTATGCTATTTTTTTTTTAAAATCCTTGATTAAAACTGTTTGGGATCTAACTATGTTAGAAAAAGAATTAAAGTTAATATAATAGCTAACATAGTTAGAAAAACGACTTTTCTAAATATTCATAACATATAAGATAATATGCTAACCATGATAGAAAAATAAATTGAGTTACAAAAGAACTATCATGGTTAGAAAAAGATTAAATGTAATTTGAAATTAATAAATATAATTTTGCAATGAAATATAAAATTCACAACCAAAATCATTTGGGAAATTTTTAAAACTGATTTATCCATGTTAGATAAAAATTGACTAACATGGATATTTAAATAAATTTAGTGACACTTGATTAAATTCTTTCACAGTAAGTTTCAAATTAACACACAACCCTGTATTAATTAATATTTACAGTTATCTAACAAATAATTATTTACAGTAATCCAGGGGTATAAATTCAAAGTATATACAAATTATATTAATAAATAAGAATATGAAGCATAAAATGAAAGCATGCCATATGAGCCTAAAACTAGTTCCCGAGTCTCCGAATCCTTTTCCCCCATGACTCCTGCCCCGATCTAATACCTGTAAAATGTTAAACCACGAGGGGTAGACCCTGATGTCGTAACTAACAACTACTCGCCTACGCACATTTTTGCACTACGTGCATGTGCATGCCGGCAAGGTGGTGTGTGCTAATGTCGGGTTTGGTGGTGTGTGCTACATGCTGTGTTGCATGAACATGTTATCTATTTTCTATTCCAAGTATCTATCAATTACCAAATGATACAGCAATACAAGTATTCATTTAAAGCCACATTACAAACTCAAAACATCACAAACTCAACATAAAGAATAATAATAATAATCACATCAAACACAATACACAAGTACACCGATAATGAGTTCAATAGGGACTCACGACTCGATGATCGATATACCCTCGCTTGAACAAAATATATCAGTTCAATAGGGACTCACGACTCAATGGTCGATATACCCTCGCTTGAACCGGGGGCGCTCTCCCCAATAACGTTTTTCTCTTTATTCATTTTAGTCCCTGCTGTACGGGCAAGGGAACCTCATTCCGGAATGGCATAATTATAATAATATTACTCGGTGTACCACAACCAAATCAGAAATTCCAATCAAAGCGTTCCATAATCACACTAGCACTAATCAATGCATATAAACTACCTAAATGCTCACTAACATACACACACACGCAGGCAAGTGAAGTAGTTACCTGCAGCCTTAGCACTTCATTACTTTTCCTTATCATTGCTTGTAGACTCTTCAATTACCTCATTTACTATATTCTCCTAATATCATATACCACAAAATAAAGAATATAAACAACCATTCATGTATATATCAATTAACGTCGCTCTCGTTCCTAGAAATACTACCCGATTATTGTACAAAACAAGCAAACAAATTTAATTTCATCAAGCATTAGAATCAATGAGAATTGACTTTGTAGCCCTAACATCATATCACCAATAAACCAAATTAATTCAACTTAATCAATATTCTCCAATAATCTTTCCCCAAGTCAGACCAAATAAAATAGGGAAATCACAATTTCTCATTAAGAGAACCAGAAACGGAAAAGAAAATAAAAATGCACAAATCTCAAACTTAATACATCATTCCTTCCAGCACCATTAAAAAAATAATATTCAAATCAGTTTGTGAAGAAAGAAGCAATGAAAATACCTGAATCATTATACAACAACCAAGTATAATTTCTTTGGGTTCATCATATTAATTAGGACAAACAAAACTGCCCTCAACCAGAAAATCATTTCCAACATGCGATTTCATATTTAAATTATATACTGAACATATGAGAAAAAGAAAACAGAATTTTCATGCCTCTCCTTCATGCCAAAACATAATCATGTTATAACAATTTCATTCCTTAATGTATTCAAACCAAATAAGGCACTCACATAACATCAGTAAGCAAACTAAGTAGAGTTTGCTTAATATATTCCTTAATGAAAAGAAAACTCATTTCATATAACATCATTTCACTGCAACCATTAGTAAGCAAACAAAATCACACTCACATAAATCCTAGTCAACATCAAAACAGCAAAATAAGTACAGTTCCAAACTTCAACTCAAAATTCTAACACCAAAAATGGAAACTCATAATTTCATTTTAGTTGATTATTGAACCCAAACTATTTGAACCCATAAATTCAAGAACCCCAATTCGCGTCTCTCTCTAATCTCACTTAAAATAGAAGAGAAGGGTAGGAATGGAAAGAATGGAGTTACCTAAGCTCAATCTTTGACTGAACGCTAAAATCAATGTCGTCCAGCTCCGCCCTTCGCCGTCGCCGTTCGAGCACCGCCAAAGCTTGACGGAACAGAGGGAGCAAGAGAAATAAGGTGGGTGTGAGGAAAAGAACGATGAAAGTGACGAGGAACCGATGGAGTGAAGAATCAGAGTGGAGGTTAGGAAGAAGAGGTGATTGGTGATGATGATGATTGGAGTGAAATAGAGAAACAATGTCTTGAGGAGGTGAGGAAACGCAAATCAGATATGGAGAAGGAGTTGTGTGTGTGTGTGTGGCTGCTATACACATGAGAAAGGGAGAGGCATAAAGAAGTATATATATATGAAAGGAAAATCTAGGGTTTATGGCCCAATATGAAAATTACAAAACAGTACTCTCAATTAGCTATCAAGTTTCTACTCATATTATCTATTAAATGTAGTCTCCTATGCTCTCAACATTAATCTCTAATGCTTTAGAAAATATCATATCATAGCATTATATATAAAGTTTCCTAAAATGATCCCTTCTTGATATAACCATCACAATTATTTAATAATTAAATTTAATACTTAATTATTTTCTTTCTTAATCCTAACAGATTTCTAAAAAAAAAATGTTGAATTTTCTAAATTCATTTGCAAGATTAAATTTTGGGTATTTATTCATTTATTTTATAAAAAAAATATTTAGGATGTTACAGGTTGCACATTTGTTGCTCAATTGTACTTATTGAGCTTCCTTCAATTCATTTATTATAGCATGAGTTTATATCAAATTCGTTATTTTTCAAGGTAATTTTGGGAAAGGAAATTACAGTCAAGTCATTTGATAAGTGAAAGATGATTGAAGTGATGTTAAGTATGAGTGAATTAACACATATATAGCTCTGAGGAGGTTATTATTTTAAGCTTATGAAATATATAGGCTAAGGCAGATAAATAATCTAAGATATAATTGTATCTTTGAAGTTGAAGAATCACTTGTTTTCATTTAGCATATGTTTATCTCATGATTACTATTCACTTTTGATATCTATGTCACTCAAATTGGGTGAAAAGTGTGAATTTCTTCTTGACCTGGTTTTTGAAATCAAATCCTTGTAAGAACAATATTTACTTTCATTTTATTAATTACTTGGTATGACCCCTGCAAGCAGCCATACATGTTTCGTTTTGAATGATTAATTATGCAATTTGAACACAAGAGTGTAATTCTTTATCAATCAACATCCCCAGTGTAAAAAATTTGAAGTTCTTAATTACTTCATGCAGCCATTTTCTATAGTAATGCTACGACAAAACTTGAGTTATGTTAAGGGCATTTTTGGGATTATATTCTTCTAATCTTATTTATAAGTCACTTATAATGTGTTTCTCACAGACTAAGCAAACTTTATTAAAGTTTCATTGATTATCAACTAATAACCATTAAATGTCCAATAATTCTATCTAGCTATATTTAATATCCACTATCCACATAAATACAAAGTTAACAAACAAATAAATGAAGGCTAATCGCTTATTTATTCGCATGAAATATTTAATGAGATGACTTATATAAAAGATTAGATAAAACCTATTGGACACATAAATAAGAGGACTATTGATTATGTGTTTGTGACTTGCATGAATGAAATGGAAAACAAAATTTGGGGCCACAAAAATCTTATCCGTCAAGGGTCTTCATGAAGCTCATAACCACGCGTGTTCTTTTCACTGGTCCTTAATTGATTTGGCTCATCTATCGTTTATCACAACGGTGCCAAATAAACACAGATTATTATATTCTCATATTCCACTGTAGCACTTAATCGAATCTACTAGCGGCCAAATACTAAAACTAAATAATTTCTTTAATTTTCAATCTCCACACACACACACACACATATGTATATATATATATTGATTTTAATCTAAAATTCACTAAGGAATATCAATATCCACCAAAACAATTGAGGACCTAAACATATATACAAGCAAATATTGAGTCGAGAGATAATAGTAATTGTTTCAAAAAAAAAAGAGAGATAATAGTAATTGCAGGTACAGGTATGCATGAAAATTGAGAGCTAAGTATCTAAAATAAGAAGTCGTATTTAACTTACTAAGGAGGGATAATTAAGTTCAAAGGCACACACAACTTAGATGAAATGGCACACACAACTTAGATGAAATGGCACAAGAACGGAAGGTTTGGCGCGATTGAATCACGTGGAGGTGTTATGAATGAAACGTGAAAGGACAGTGCGAAATGCGAAGTATTATTGATGGATATTAGAGAAAGTGCTGACAAAAGCAGTGTGATCACATGACCAATGGAAGAAACTGGTTCAGAATTTTATCGCGAATTGTCCAAACCCGAATCCTCTCTAGATCCTCTTCATATCTGTTAGTATGGTCGGGTTTCCCTTTTAGTTTATCCACACCCGCTGTTCACCAGAAGCGCACGTTAATTATATGTTTGTTTATAGTAGTTGTCTCAGCTGAGAAAAAAAAAATTCTAGGATGCGTCATTTATGACATGATAGAGGTGATGTACTTTTGTTTATATTTGTGTGTGTAAGAAAAATTATTGAGAGTACTCTTTTTTATCTAATTTAATGCTTTGCTAGGTTAAGGTGATGCGTAGCAGGTCGCAGCTTACTGTATGTCAATTTTTTTCCAATGTTTATAGACACACGTATTTATTGCTTGATTGATTTTTTTGATAAAAAAATTATTG